>JAOUQW010000034.1:15284360-15306417 GCA_028565825.1 Olivaichthys viedmensis | reverse complement strand
TATAGAAACACTACCAAATATAATATTAGTCACTTTACCGAGGGTTCACTATCCTGCTGTAGAACTACAGGCTGAAATATAGCCATGGAATGTTTAGATTATGGGCCTGGACTGCACGTGAATGAATATTATATTTGGTAGTGTTTCTATCTAGAAAATCTAGAAGCGTTTCCAGCAAGGCAAGTGGCAGAAACAAAACCCGAGCGGAAAAATACGACTTGTGTAAAAGGCCACATTGATTAACATAGGGGCGTTTTGGAAGCGTAGCCAAAATGGGCTTAAAAATAAATCCATGCCAGGCATACCGATTGTTTCTATGGGAATCTAAGACGATCACAACAATGTAACTGTCATTTCTATTTAGTGGGTACTGCCTTGGCATGAAGCAAGTGTGTTAAGCTATCCCTCACCTCTCTGTCTTAGAAGTCAAGTAACTTAGACCTCAAATGATCCAAGATGAATATATAAAAAATTTAGAGGCGCAACAGTGTTTTTACTTGTTTAAATAAAAGTCCAATTCAATGCAACCGTGGTATAAGATCCAATTTGGATTAAATTAAACTTTGATGATCAAATCCAGAATCCTTTGATAACCTCTTTCCAAGGACTGGATCTTGATTTGAATATAGTTGCTTTGCCTATAAAAGAATTGACTGTAAAAGTGCATGTTCATGAGATCAGTTTTTCGTTCCTCTCCTTCTGTCATTCGCATGTTTTTCAACATCGTTCTTCTCATGCTTATGTACATCAGTCCTGACTGCAGTCCGCTCTGTTCCCATGCACCCAGTAACAGATCTGCGCGAATTTCAGCGGAGTGAAACGGACAGCCACGTTGTAGTCACGGTTCTCGCCATCGATCTCCAGCCATTGGTGTCCAGAGAAGATGCCAATCACCTTGCGCTCCCAGCGCTCCAGAGCGCTGTCCCACACTCGGCCGTACACCCCAGAGCCACTGGCCCCGGGTCGCGCATCACAATGCTGGTAGATCAGGTCGTTAGACTCGTCCTCTACAGGGCAGAAACGATACACAAGCTCTCCGGGCCTATCGCTGTCAAACCCAGAGAAGTGGATGCGTTTTCCAGCCAAGTCGTTGGAAGAAGGAGCTACGGTGAGACGCATAAAGGGACGGCGATGGGGCCAGCGCAGCTCCAAAAGGGCATAGTCATAATCCATACTGACCTCCTGGGGTCCCTGGATCCAACCTTTAGGCACCCGCGTCCGCCGAACCCTCACCCAGCGCACCAAGGGCTTTTTCAAGTCTTGCTTCGTGTTATTAGCTGAGGGCGGAGTGAGAAAGCCAACTCTGAGCTTGCGTGCACCTTTGACATAATCTTTCCCATCATGCACGCAGTGGGCAGCAGTCAGCACATGTTGCTGGGACACCAGAACACCAGTGCAGCCTGTCGAGATGCGCACGGCTGTGGAGAAGGGGTAGTCCAACAGGAAGTGGTCACCGCGGATGTTGAAGCGTCCATCCGCGCCGTAGATTTGCCTCCTTGTTCTCTTGTGAAGAAAAGATGGGACTTTACGCATCCTCCTGATGGACAGTGCAAGAGAGATGTTGCTGTCGGCATCCTCGTCGTCCAGATTGACAGTGGTTAGCGTACGTGAGCCATCAGCATACAGTGTCTCGAAGGCTAGCAGCTCGGTTAGATGGTTTTTGTCAACGTCCTCCGCCTTGTGGTAGCAGCTGGTGTTGCAGTGAGTGGTGAAGTCCAGCTGGGCCTTTGCGCTGAAACGAGAGCGGGAGAGGGGCAAGAGGGCGTGAGGCAGCAGAGAGGGGATGTGAGGATGCTGGGACAGGTGGACAGGTGCTCTCACTGACAGAGAGTTAGACAGGAGAAGTAAAAGGAGCAGACCAGCAAGACAGGGATGGGCCAAGCCCAAACTCCAGCAAGGTGCCATGGCTAAGATCTGAAATTAGATGCAACAAGACATTTACAACATGACTGCAGCAGTTTAACACTGAATACTGTGATTTTGCAAACTCAGTTTTAATGAGTTTAATTTTGGAATATTAATCGAATATGCTCTTCTTTTTTTCTTTTTACAATGCTTTGATGATAACTACACTCTGTAAAGGTTAAATCTAGAACCCTTGAGGACTTTTCAGTTATCCCTCTGAGGGAACCCTTAAAGATTTCATGTAGAACCCTACAACAGCGTGTTTCCCTATTAGAAAGGTAAGGGTACCAAGTTAGAACCCTTAACTATCAAAAGATCCATTGAAGAACTTTTTTTTTTTAAGAGTGTATATGGTTAAAGAATATTTTTAAACATCGAAATGGATTTGTAGTGAATAAATGAAATATCAAAGAATAATCCATCACATGGTATATTGATACACAAGACAGCTTCATTTACCTTTTAATTTCTTTGATTCTTTCATACCTCCTTTACAAGAAGCTCTACCAGTCCTGTGTTATGCACATTACAGCCGGCACATGGAAAATGCAGTGAATCATGTTCAGACAAGACTGCTGATATCTAACTACTCACAGGGCTCACACGGTGAGGGTTCCAAAGACTTTACACTGTTTCGTCATCCACATTTCATTAATAGTTTGGAAAATTGAGTACTAATTCTGTGTTAATAAATTCAATTAAATCAATTGTGACCACCATTATTACTAATGCGTTCTTGTTTTTAACCTTGATGACTTCAAAGAGTAGAGGAACATCTTCGAATAGTAGCTTTGTTCGTCTTCTCTCAACTGATCATCACAATTTCAAGCTGGAGCCACAAAACAGTGATGATACATTAAGTATTCAAGAACTGCGACCTCTTATTTGGCACTTGTTACTGACTGACGACTACTAAGGCTGGTTCTGCTTCTGGTTCTGCTTCTGGTTCTGCTTCTTCATCGTCTTGTCTCCAAACAGTACAGCTTCCAATAAATGAATACACTTCAATGAATTATGTAATTCTTTTTATTTACTTATATTTGCCAGGGATGTCATAATTCAGGCGCACAAGTTAGCAACCGTTTTACATTCCACAGGCTGGTCGTGGGCCCATATTTGACCCCTGTGCACCTCCTCCCTGGAAATCCCAGAGAACAACCTGTTTCCCAGGACAATGCCCTCAAAGCCCTACCTCGTCTTTTATTACCTTTCACACAGTGAATAGGTGTCCAAGCATCATTACCCATGCCTTTTCGTCCATGTTTACCTACCCCTCACGCGCACCAGCAAAGTGGTACGTGCAAACGCACAAGCAGATACTTGCACCGTGAAGTCGGCCATCTCAACACCTCAACACCTCAACATCTCAACAGTGAACGCCTTTCCCCCCTGTTTAAATCATTCCAGCTTCTAGCTCTGCTGTTACCGCAATAATGATGGATGAGCGTTAAGGCACGCGCACTATTTGCGCGCAGGATTGTTGCATCACAAGTGATATTTACACGGTCAAAAAGTAAACAAACAGGAAAACAACAACAACAACAACAACAACAACAACAAGGAAATACTCAACCTTGAGATGACTCTTTAAAGGAAGAGCGTCTATTCAAAGCCCAATCACGTCTTCAAGTGTGCCGGCTACTCCAGCGCGAGCGTTTCCTCCCATTTCGGCTGTGCGCGCGTCTCCAAGTCTGTGGCACAGGTTTCCACGAAAGCTCCAAACCAACACGCAGACATACTCCGTCTGCTGGGTTCTCGGTCAGCCTATTTCACATCTGCACTCATGCACTCAAGTCCCAGAAGATGAAGCGGTTCCTCGGAGGAAGGGCTGCACAGTGCGTGTTGCCTCCTGAAGCCTCTTCAGCCAAATAACCGAGCTCCAGTTTCGGTGCGCTGCAGGTCACCCTTCGTGGTCCTAGCGCCGCTGGGTGTGCGACCTGTGCCTCCATATGCAGATGCTCACTGGCTGATTGAATTATTGATTGCAAAAAGCTGCGCGAGAGGACTACCGTTTCGATATAACGCACATCTAAATTGCTTAAACATGTTTTAATCTTCAGAAACTATATTGTTGCCTTCAACCATGTGCTGCTGCTGCTGCTGTTTTTTTTTTTTTTTAGATAACTATGAGGTTGCACACACATAAAAACCCTTTTGTCATCCATTACTATGGGGAAAACCATATTGATTCTTGGAGTTGCCAAGTTTCGAAATCAACTATTAGACGCCAACTTCATGACAGCAAGCTGTTTAATGGCGATGCACAAAATAAGCCTTTCCCATAAGCAACCCATAAAATGCAGCGCCTGAACTTCACCAAGGCTCATTGGAGCTACAACTGAAATCGTGTGTTGTGGTCAGATAATACGAAATTGTCTGGCCATATGCATGTTGGTCCAGGAGATGTTGTGAAGACTGATGGCATCATGAATTCCACTAAGTACCACGATATTTTAGATAGATAGATAGATAGATGTACTTTATTGATCCTTTATTGAAATTTGGGCACGACAATAGCCAAACAAAACACAAGACATTAAATACACAGAATAAATACACCTAATTTCACATTCTACACATATTTACACATGCACACAACGCAAAGACGTCAGTGCAGAGACACAACATCACAACATCGACTGAAACATTCACCTTCTCACACAGTTTTGTGTGAAGGAACATTCACAAGTGTGCAAAACGTTAAGGTGTCCAAAATTAGCAAAGCACATTGGATGGTGTTTGTATGTGGGTAAATTATTGTATAATAAGATAGGATTGTGTCCTATTATTTGTCCTGAGAAACAGGGGGCATGATAGCACGCTGGGAGGAGACATTGTCGAGTCTGATGGTAGTGGGAAGAAAAGATCCCCAATAGCGCTTCCTTGAGCACCTTAGTGGAATGAGCCGGTGGCTAAAGGTGCTCCTGGATATCATGCCATGGAGGAGATGGGCAGAATTGTTTAGAATGTTCTCCAAAACCGCTACCATACCATTTTAGCTCAAAACCTGGTTGCCTCTGTCAGGAGGGTAAGACTTGGCCATACATTAATCTATATAATGTCTAATCTAATGTCACAAGATAATGACAGCAAAATATATACATCCAGATCAACACAGAAATGACTGCTGGAACAAAATCAGTATTTTTGCAATGGCCATCTCAGTCTCTGGATTTAAAACCCTATTGAAAACCTGTGGTCTGAATTCAAGAGAGCAGTCCACATTCGCAAACCTAAGAATATAAAGGAGCTTGAAATGTTCTGCATGGAGGAGTGATCTACAAGTGTTCTCCAGGTGATGTTATTCTCTCCAGTGGAGACATTACCAAATATTAATTGTGGGGGTGCCAATCATTTTAAAACCGGTGTTTGGTAGAAAAAAATTGTACTACTTAGGTAGTAAACCTCATTGCATGTGTTATTTATTTTATATATTATATAATTTTTTGCCTATTGTCAAGAGGGTGTCAGTAATTCTGGAGTTGACTGTCTGTTGAGCAAACCCCTTGCCTGAGGTGATCAAATTCTACCACCTGTATAAAGAATGAAAACTATACAAGCCTAGAGGCTGTATCGCTTTTCCCTTACTTCAGTTAAATCCTACTATGAACCATACATAAGAGCAAGAAAAATGTGCACCATTCAGATGCTTGCAGTTACACAGTGGTAAGCCTTCGTAACATAAACTAAATTAACCTGTAGTGAGTTATTGAGTGGCAGTTCAGTTCATTAGTTCTGAGTTCAACCTCAGGACTGCCAGAGAGCCACTGTTGACAGTGTTGCCAGAAATACAGGTATTTTCCACCTTTATTGGCGTATATACTAATAACATTTGGACCGAAAAAGTGGACTTAAGCTAGTAAATACACTGTAGCAACATTATAGGTTTATGAATAAACAGAATGCATTTGAAACTGTGATGGGGCTAAAAACATCTGGCAAATGTTGGGCCTTTGAAGAAGACCCCTAAACCTCAACTGCTCAGATCTATGCTTGGACTCTGCCTCACTTATAAGTCACTTTGGATAAAGTGTCTGCAAAATGAATACATGTCGTGTAAATGCACTTACATGAACCACACTGCATCCCTTGAAAGGGAAACTTTCAGAAATATCTGGGCATGTCATAGTTGAGTTCCCTTTCTTGAACCGCACGTTGAAGCTGAGTGTAACCTTCTGACCTTGAGCTCTCGCACAGCTTGCCCCCGACCTGTGCAGACAGACTACTTGACAGAAAAATGCAAATCGGTCTTTGAAAAACAGGTTCTACTTAGTTTCCATTTACTGGACCCCATGATCGCCAATACTGGTCTTCTCTCTTGACTGTGTCAGGTTCTGCACAAAGTCATTAGCTCAGGAATTTTTCCCAAATAAGGTGTTTATTATGTGGCAGGCAGATTTCATGAAGTTTATTCTGCTGTTGCTAAAAAAAGAAAACATAAAAAAAAGAACATAATAGACAGAGTTGTTATGTCACAACTTCAGTACCAAGAGATTAAGCTAACTAATGGGTATTCAAACATCCTGTCTTGGTGATGCAAGATCTGGGCAACACATGCTGGGTAACAGAGATCAGAGATTTTATCGTTTGTTGAAAGAGCTGTGAATTTGTCCAAGTTACAGTAATGTGATAACTAAACACTGAAGATGTGACGGTATTTGGGTAAGTGCAACTGTGTGAGACCACAGCACAGCATGGTGCAGTGATAGTATCATTCATCAGCTTCTGGGTCACTGTGGGTGAGCAACATTTGCTCAGTTTGTGTTGGCTTCGAGAGCCATTCACTCTCTGGTGCTGAGATATTTCCAAGCACATTTCCTATCTAACATCCACACTTTTTTCTGGTTTGCAGTACAAGTTGTTCTAACCCACTGATATGTTGCATGCCCTGTCACAGTTTATGATTAAATGTTGGGGTAAGCCAGACAAAGCCTACAATTCTTTCAGCCGGCAGGAATTCACCACTTTGGACCGTCCCCATCTTCGTGTACAGTGGGGCTCTTGTTCTTGACCTGTCCTGGGTTGAGGGAGGGGCAAAGAGAGAAGAAAGAGCTCACAATGAGGAAGGGACCTTGTCAATGTGTGCCCTTTTTCCCGAAAGCCACTCTTTTATTACCTCCAGGTTCAGACATGAGCCCTGCACTCACAGTGTCTCAGACAGGTTCTAAAGGTTCTCTTCCTCACTATTAATTAAGGCAAAAGACATTTCGGAGAAAGAAGGTGGAGAGAAAATGTGAGCGTGCATTCACATTTGAATGTGTTTGTAATAGAGGAGTCCTACCTTTACAAATCACTTCATATTTTAGAAAGATGAAACTGCCCTTGTTGCTCAAAAGGTAACTGATGATTTAGTTTCAAGGCATTTTTATATATATTTTTATAAAAAAAAGTACAGGTTGAATGTGTGCATTAACTCAGAGTATGTGTGAGCAAACATACCTTGAATTGCCTTCTACCACCAAACACAAGTCAGGGCCTGTGTGGATGAGTTCTGAAACATTCTCATTACAGGTGAACTGGGTTTCATGGGTTATGTGCATAATAGATAGAAAAGGTTTTTTGTTTGCACTATAACATGAGAAGCATAATGATATCACTTCTACAGACATGAATTTAGACTACATATCTATTCATAACAAAGGCATGTTTAACCTGTCAGGTGCACTCTTACATATACAATGATACTCTATGAGAACAGGTATCACCAGCCACTCTCCAGGTGCAGAGCAGCACCACAGTGAGCCAGAACATTCATCTTTGTGAATAAATCAGCCATCAGCCCTCCAAGCAAAGTGGGGATTGTTAACCAGATCAGAGGGCTTCCTTTGTACTCTGTAATCTGTTAATTGGCCTCAGATTGAAGCGAGAGACTTGGACTGCCAACAGAAAAAAAAAAGCCATTAATAACAATAGGTACTGTGCTTGACCCTCTCTCCCCCTGTACGCTGTCACTCATGGACTCAGGAATGTAAGGCTTCCAGTTACGTTAGGAGACCTGAGCTGTGAACCCAAACAATGTCCCCTTTCTGCACCCTTCCATTTTATGCCTCCTTTTATCATCCTCTTCATTTTTATTAGTCCCACCTGTGTTTTACACTAAAGAAACCCTTGTCCTTGTGCAAAACCATGTACTCTGATTCTCTTCATCTTCTACTATTAGTTTCCTCTTAAAAATGTGTTATCAACCCCCCCACTCCCACTTCCACCGTGCTCACGATTATGTCTTTCTCTTTCTTCACATTTCCTCTCCATTTTACCCAGTCCTCTCCCTGCTCTAGAGGTGTATAAAGGGTTTGTGTATATTTTAATAGTTTGTTTTTGCATTAAATTGGAAATGGCAGATATGGGAAAATGACATTTTGGTGTTCTCGTTTATATCTAAAAACAAGAGAAACAAGAATTCATCCCGAATTCATATGAAACTTCCAGTCTGGCAGCTCAATCATAATGAAAGTGACACAAGACCAACCATTCTCATCACTAATACGGCTTAAAAGACAGCTTCTAAACAGGCTCAAGGTGACTAGTTGATGGCTTAAGACAAACTTGTTTGCTAAATTATTGGATGAACTAAGCCTCTTTAAGAGCAGCAACATTTTCTGTTGTCAGAGTCATTCTACACCAGGTGTTCGGTAATTACAATGTTGCTTCAAGACCTGAAGTGATGAAAATGACAATGCTAAAATTTGATACTTCATTCAGTAACATAATGAAGAAAGGACAACAATGTCATGCCCACAAAGTTGACAGTGGAAATGAAAACATAATTATTCTGTTGGAATTGTTCCTTCATTGAGACATGTAGCCAAGAAAAAAAGATCCTCTTAGCCCACAGCTGAATGATGAATGGAATACACACGACTATATAAATGTTTATTTTTCCCGTTACAGTAGCCATAGGATAGAAAACGCATTGCCACTACTGCATGACTCACTATGAAAGGATTTTTATTGCCCAACCAGCACGCTTAGCAAGCTTGACATTACATGACATCATTGCAGCATATGCAAAAGATATGAGTTTTTCCATGAAGCACTTTTTGGAACCTTGGACAGTCTTGACTGCCGCATTAACATTTATATGTTAGTCCACTCTTCCTAGCCTGTAATCTTGTTATTTTACAGCAATCTGAAACCATCTCATCTCATACGATGCTGCTGTTAGTTTGCAAGCAACGTTCTGGGATAGCGCAACTTGAGAAACATCTAGTTCTCTCCATTGTGGAGGCCACAGAGTTTCAAAAGCGTTCATCCCAAAGATAAATAAAGCAATAAATTATACTCATATATGAATAAAGAGTTTATGTTGTTTGTCTCTAGGAGATGTTTTGTTTGAGAATTCTGGGACTCTTGCCACAGACTGACAGACCCAGATGGTGGGGACATGATGGACAGATTCTTCATTGCATCACAAATGTTACCAAACAACCTCAGAACCTCTGGATGGACCAGCACTAATGTACACACTCAATTATGCAAAAGCCCTCAGATGGCCCTTGTCCTCTGTGGTCATATTTTGACAGCCCTGCGCATTTGAATCACACCAAAGTGTCACAGCATGTAAGCTGTGTATAGTAGGGTACAAAAGGCTAAATCTAAGATAAACCAAGAACGGTTTTATTTCTAAAACTAACACAAAAGTTTACTCACCTGAAGCTTATTATTCATTCATTCATATCTTGAAGCATATTATTCAGTAAGTACTTTTGTTAATAAGAAAATTATTTAGTAACTACAGTGAAACTAATAGGAAATTAACAGATGGAATCACAGATATTGTAGCACGACAATCTCCTTTAGCTAAAGACTGCGCTTCCTGACAAAGGCCTGAAACACATTAAGAACAGTGCTGTAGTCAAGACCTTCTCATTTGAGACCAGGAGAAGACCAAGACCCATACCAACCGAGACCAAGACAAGACGGAGACTTTTACAGGTCAAGACCGAGACTAATGAGTACGAGACCAAGATTGTAAAACAGGCACACAGCCCTGTGTTTTTCTTTATGGTTTAATCCAAACTGTTTTATAGACAAAGATGCTGATATTGCTGCACTGAGCAGACTGCAGTAAAGAAGCACCAGCGGGCAGAGCTACAGGAGCGGAAAAGATCATCATATTGTCTTGACCATATTCAAGACAAAATGGGTTCAGAATAAGAGAAGACTAAGTTCAGGGTACAGTGGTTTCGAGAACTACAACCCTGTTATGCAGATGTCTATAAATTTTTTTTAGAAAATGATAGCCATTGAAAACTCCCTTTCATTTCTTCTGTTAGCAAATCATTCTAGTGCTATTTAGTTCAGATATTTGAAGCATTCAGGACAGCTGCATATTAAAGCCTCCAGCTTGAACGCTATGAAGCTAACGTGACGTTGAAAACTCATCAGCCGGGATTATTGCTAAAACACATGACTAATGGTGCAACCAAGCCGAGAAGGGATGAGAGTTCCTGCTGTACCACAGGCCTTCATCTGGTAATGACAGTAACAATGATTATGAGATATCACATAAGTAAAGCAACAGAGAGACAGAAGGCTGCAAGACTCTATGTAAACAATTTTATTTATTTTTTTTAATACAGTAGGCCTCTGGGTGAACCACAAATGGTTCTTCTGTGCAGCTCTCCGAGTGTGTGCAGGTCAGTTTCACAGGCCTGGAGTTAAACTCGTCTGATGACTCAATCCCTTGCGATGCTAATCTCAAGGCTAAAACCCATATGTTGGCTCTTTTCATCAAGACAGCAGCGGAGTCCAAGAATGGGAGATATAGCTGTTTTCACATACAACACTGAGCGAGGATATACGTATTCAGTTATTTATTCAAAGGTTTTCATCAGGACTTTTATCGAGAGAGATTAGACAGAACCTAAACAATGAGCTGAATTTATTAATAATTCAGAGGAGTGGACACAGTAGTAAATAAAGTAAATTGCTAAATAAAGGGGGACTAGTGAGGACTAGCTTCTAAACATTGAACACAGTATGAATCTCGAATGGTTACGGTTACATACGTTCATTCATATGCAACAACAAATTTCTCTGTTTGCTGTGTTTACCATCAATATCACATTTAAACATTGATGCAGTATAGGAAATGGACTGGGCTGCCAAGCGCACTTCTCTGCATCCAGAAGTAATTACCAGTGTTATCATGAGCCAAACAAAGTACAGTCTGCAGTATGCATCTGATACTCAGTAATATGACATTTCCCCTCTCTGATACTTAACAGTAAACAAATACACATGGCTAACACTGCTGTGCACTTCTCATTTAGTTTAGTTCTCTATAGGGAACAATATAAACAAATCATAACACATCAGTGGTGAATAAATCTAGATACCGACTAGATGTGGATAAGCCGGATCGTTTGATAGACTTTTTCACTCATAATGTCAAAAAAATTTGGTTCTCTTGCAGTGCAATCTGCCAGTTCTCTGTTTATAGGCTTTTTTATAGAGTTCATTTTTGTGCCAGGGCTACACAAGTGAAAGAAGGTAAAGAAGGCTGAGAAGAAAACAAGGCAATTTTCATGTTTTTGAAAGATAAATAAAGAGAGAGAGGAAGAAAAAAAAGTTGGAGAACGTGGCTTCTTTTCCTGCCGCATTCTTTCCTTCATCAGGAATTCGCTGAGGTTTTGGCAGGCGCCCTTTATTACTGGCTTCTATTCCTGCTCACTTTGGAAGCACAAGGGAGTCTGTTTGGTCCCTGAGAGGCCTGGAAGAGCAGGGTTATAGAGTGTGTCTTTAAAACTAATCCATAGCCTGAAAGGATCCAAGACCCACTCAAACCCCTTTAATGCCATAAATACCAGCAATGAGACGGAGACAAAGTACACTAACACTCTCAGCAACTTGAAAAAAAACAACAACCCTGTAAGCCACTTAACTGCACAGTATACAAAGCCCGTGGTCTCCATTAAAACAATAAAACACTGTTTTACAACCCTTACATGTAACATATGCTAGTATTTCTACAAGTAACTGCCATTTTTGGAAAATTACTGATGCAATTCGACAATTTCGCCTACTCGCACTTAATGATTGGTTGAAAGTGTTTGTACTGACAAGCACTTAACGTATTGCTGATTTAGAAAAAGCTAAAAAAGCTCAGTATACCACGAAAAGGATTAATGCTACACCTTGAAGTTCATGGAAAGTAGCCATAATTGCTCTTTTATCTTGCTACCCAACATGCACCACTCCTACGCTCACCGTTACGTATATAAGGAGATCTTAGAATCGCCGGACACATTCAGCACCTTGCCAAAGAGAACACAGTGGAGAAAACTTTATTCCTGTCCCTAACAGCAGGAATCCATTTGAGAGAAGCTTAGAAAAACAGACCACACTCTATTAAAGAGTGGATTTTGATAGCGCGCCTGTACTAGCAACCAAACCGACACTCCCTACATGTCCTAATCTGCACAGTGCGGTCCTGTCTAACTACTATTCACCACACTGGGAAAAGAGCAGGGGCGTTAGGAAATATCTACATTTGAGTGAGAGATTTGAATTGTACTTTAGATATCACATGGCCTTAACTGAGGCCTGAAGTCATAAACTAAAAAATGGTTCCATGACTACCATACCGTTTGGTCTTTTTCCTCCATAATAGTTCACAATAGCCCACAGAAGACGTTTACACACCTTGAGACTGATTTGTTAGGGTGTGTAAACGTCTTCTGTAAGATATTGTGAACTATTATGGAGGAAAAGACCAAACAGTACACTCTCAGAAAAAAGTTACTAAACTGTACCTTTTCTTGTCACTTGGGTGGTACCCTTAAGGGAACGTCTTCTGTACCTTTAGTGTGCATCTTTTACCGGGGAAGGTGCTTGTAGTGTACCTTTAAAGTTTTATTCTAGAAGCGAATTAAAGGTACAACAGTGGTCCTTAAGGTCTAATTATGTTTAAAGATACATACAGGTAAAAGATACATACTAAAGGTACAAAAGATGTTCCCTTGAGGGTACCACCCCAGCGACAAGAAAAGGTACACTCTTTTTTTCTGAGAGTGTAAGGTTTCTCTTCCTTGATAACTAGTTAACACTATTGCCTTGACACCTAGAACCGAAATGATCAGGAATGGATCAGCATGTTTCTAATACAAATTAGTCATTTTGCTGTGGTGAATCCAATAAGAAGAGAGATGTGATGTGGCATGTATTTCCTTCATTCTTTGTGCATGCAGCTATTCAGACACGCTCCACAACATAATTGCAGAATGCAAACATCACTGCAAAACTCATGACAGCTGCAATTATCAAGACTGTTGCACACGTTATTATTCCGAAAAAAATAGGCTGATTGATATTTGAAGAGATCAACAGTGACCTGGGCTTTTGGCAAGCAAGTACTTTAAAGCTTTTTAGAAGGCTTATACGTCACTCAACAGCATTACCAACAAATAAAACCAGTAATGATGTCTGCAGTTCATAAATAAGATTATATAATGCATAGGCATGCATGTCCCACTCTGTGGTTTTTCTCATATGGTTTAAAGTCTCAAGCTAGCATTTGGCCCAGTTGTTGATGGTGTGCAGACTCACAGAACTGTCACACCGCTCTTTAATTACAAAAATGGGAAAGAGTCTTCTTTGAATATTTGGAAGCAATTGGAGAAAGACTGGACTGCAGCTGCTTGTCCTTTCGGTCAACCTCTACACCTCTATTTTGTTTCAGCTAAGTTTAAAATCCTCCTCCTCAAGAGAGATATTCTCCCTAGTACTCTGCCCAAGCTCACACTGATACTCAGCAAGCCAAAAATACATGGAACAGAAGCTTGATAAAGTCTTTGTTGCTGAGGGTTTGGGGATTTTGTTGCACAATGTCAGTTTATCCCCCTACACCTTTGGGGCTAATAATGTGGAGGAATAAACCAAGTCCATTAGCTCATTTATGGAGGACCACAGCCATGAGAGCGTCAGGAGTTGTAATGAAGCTCTGGAGCCATAGAGTCCATCCAGCTCTGAGACAGTTTATCGTCCGCTGGAGCACAAATGCGAACCAGCTGCCATTACGCAATACTTCCTAAATGACCCACAACAGCAGTTTCAGGAGGTTTTGGGGAAACCAGGCTAGACTGTAAACTCCTGACCTCGCAGGTACCATCTCAGCTAAGGGCTGCATGAGCCCACCATGCCTGAAGGTGTTGCAGAGTTATAAGCACAGTGTGGGAGTGTGTTAAGTCCTAGTGTGGTTAAGACTGTTAAACCAAACTGCTTCTTTAGCACTAGCTGCGCTTTGGACACAAAGCAAGCTGGAGCCATTGGTCTTGCTTTAGTGACAAGTACAACGTTGCATGATTGTGCATAAACAGGACGTTTATTGGACAGAGCATTTTGCCTCATTTTACCATATTTATCTAACATTTTATCATTTTTTTGTCCCTGGGAAACTTTATAGCACTTAAACAGCTGTAGGATAGGAAACAATGAGAGGAAAAGCACAAAGTATTCAATGTCTGAACTCGAGCTCAGGGGTGTGGAGACCTGACAGCGACAAGGATTTATTACAGAGAGTCTCTTATCTATGTATGGACACAACAGAGTGGCTTCTTTCTCAGTTTTTATAGAAGCTACTACCTGTGCAGGAACACCTAGCTAAGGTTGTATCTAAGCTTCAGGGGTGATTGTGAGAATGGGTGTGTTTTCTATAGCACCAATGGGGCAGATGAAGCCTATATTCTTGAACCTTACAAAACGTACAAAAGGCAATCACCGCCACAAAAAAACAGGAAGCAGGTGAAATCAAAACCAGAAATAGCAACTCGTCCTTGATTCAGAACTGATGAACTTGAGCTTCTGTCACATTTGTTAAGGAGGGGAATCATGACTGTTCTGACAGCAAAGGATTAAGCCAGCTCATTCTTCCACAGCAGTCAAGCATGGTCTCGACATGTTTTACACATAACTTAGATATATAACGAATGTGAACGAATGTGTGGGCATTCACGCAGATGCCTGTATATCCCCGATTTCCGCTTGATGCCTTTCATTGTAGATCAGAATGGTTACCTCTTTAAATAATGCATTACTTAAAGGAATATTCTAGCATTTTTTTCTTGAACCTAATATTTATCTACCACTTCTGTAGCACATGTGCGATTACCGCAAAGAAGAATTTCGACATGTTTTCCTGAACTGAGAAAAGAACAAAAAGCCCATTTACTTGAAACTCACTTAAAATAAAAGTCTAAGGGCAGCTGTTGGGACAGTCAATAAATGTTTATGTGAAACATTTTTGTAGAACGCTTTCATGAATTTTTCATTCAAAGGTGTTTGTAAATTAAGCACAAAATCCGTATAAAATCCATCCTTTCAGACGTGGGAAAGGAAAGAATGTTATGTTTTACAAAGACCTTTATTGTTAGTGTGTAACGATCGAAGTTTTAAATTCATGTTATATTGTCACAAAGCTGAACATTTATCGACCGAATTCAACAACTGCCTTTAAGCTTCCATTATGAGTAAACAGGTTTTCCTTTTTTTTTCCACAGTACAGGGAAACATGTTAAAATTATTATCTGTGGTAATATACACATATACAGAATAATCAGAATGTGATTAATACTACAAGAGCATGCCAACAGGCAAAGCCTCAAATATTCACTTACATAGCACATAAAGATACACTCAGTTTCAAAAATTCTAATGGTATTGCAGAAAACGCATAGCAATTATAGTTTCACATTTGGCTCCTCCCAAAAAAGTACGCATAACACATACCAAGGGAATGAAAAACTTCAATAGTGATGACAGCTTGGGGAAAAAAAAAAGACTTTCATTAATATCAGTTGGACTCAAAATCTTTTTATCATCCATGCGCCATATGAAATGCAGATGAGTTTAGATTTGAGCCAAAGACTTCAGATCTGAGGCAACTTCTGAAACAATCATTTTTAAAAAAATACTCATGTATCTAATAAGATTAGTGTGGTACTCCTCCATCTTCTTCTCTGACCTGTTATAATCCTTTTGATTTCGTGCTTCAAAGGCTTCTTTTCTTCACTTTGCGCTATTCATCCTCCAAACGGTTCTTCCTGTTTAGCTGGAACTGCAGGCACAGAGCATCCCAAGAGGCCACATAAAGCCTCAGTGAAGCCAGTGTGTGTTCAACACCTATCTAATTCTTTAGTACTTTAATGACTGATCTGGCCGCTATGCAAGGGACCCTGGGCCGTGTTAAGCAGGAGACCTTATAACTCACTAGCACAAAAAGCCATTTCTACTGCTGCTCAGGACAGTAGTAAGTTCACTAATCCATTGCCTGCTGAAATAAACTCACAAGAGGATGATGGTGTTTTGCATGTGGCTCTCACACATGCATCCTGAACATATAGAAACTGTATACACATATAGAAACTTTGTTTAGTGCAAGGGCAAAACGTAAGGATCTCTAGACTAACAGTGAAATTCAAACTTGAGGTGAGCTGCACCTTCCTGCAGGAGCTCACTGACTTAATGGGCAACACAGAGTAATAAAATCCCAACAAAGGGCATTGGGGGAGCACTTATTTATGCTTGGTAAATACACTGTCCGACAACTCCGATCTCTAGTTCACGAGGACGTAACGGCATGCTGGCCTCTCTGAGAAACAGGGCAAAGGTCCAATTAAATCTCAAGGAACTATCCAAAGATGCAGCAAGAGGTTAATAACACTGAGACCTCAAGACATGTGTCAGAACGTATTGGTCTAAAAACCACAGGTCATAAATCTGCCAGTCAATGGAGACTCTAGGGGACGTACCCACATCAAATGTATGTAAGTAAACAAGCATAATTTTGAAACATGGCAATTGAGTCATGCTTATAGTTCATGCAGCCATAAACAGTTTAGTAATCGTGCATCTCATGTATGTATAAAAGGAAAAGGATGTTTATTGTATGCAATATATAAATGATGCACGCTAAGAATAAACAAGTATAAAGCAGGAGAGAATCCTCATCACATTCCAGTGGTTACAGTCCTGGGTGAACATTCAGCAGTTCAAATGTGTTTTAGATGGCATGACTGGGACATTGTCTCTGTGTGAAATAATCAAAAGCAGCAGCTTTCTCAGAATTGAAATGATCCAGCTGACTCTGAGGTTTACTGAGGTTTTGTGCAATGCGCATATTCAACAGCTGAATAATTTGACGCTTAGCTGTTCTCAGCCATGACCCACCAGCCGGCCTGCTGTCAGAATGGCTCGTCTCCATGGTGATTCTGAACCATATTGAAGGACATTCATCAGGCTTCGGTTGGCCTCATTTTCTCCACACCATCTCTTCATAGAGAATGCATCCATAAGTGCTGTTTATCACGAACCTTCTCGCGTATTGTCACACTCTTCTTGAAGCCAAGCCAAAACAATCTCAAGATAACAGCAAGTACAATCATCCAGTATCACATCTCACTAGCATGAGATTTTGGTTGCAATGGACGGTTTGAGCTTTTTTTTTTTTTTTCAAAAAGGAAAGAACAATTGTACATTTATCTATCCAGGAAGTTAATGTAACTGACATCAAGATATTGCTAAGAAAGACTGATAACCCCTGTGTGAGAAGACTCATCGATGTGATGATTCCAAAAACAACCGGACTATCTGGATAGAATTGACGCAACAAATATTTAGTGGAACAATGAAAAAACTACATTTATAGGTTGTGGCACTTCTCCAGAAAGTTGTCAATTTGAGTTAAGCCCTATAACCGCTTGTGCAGTGAAGCATTGCTAATTGCCGATCACACAAAAGGTCGTTGGGTGGACGTTGGGTGCACCTAATGAGGTCCAGGTGCAATTCCTGAGCAGGTCACTATAAAATCAAAGCATAGGTCACTGCAAAAAAGCGTAAAACATAATGAGTTCATGTGCATTAAAATGTAGAAATGAGGGAGCGAGTCCATTGTGGGACTATCAGCAAGATTTCAGCAGACTAACAGGGCAGATGATACTCTAGGATCCGGTCGCCCTCAAGCTACCACCACCCCAAAATGAACTTGTGAGACCCTCTGGATTACAACTTCAGAAGACGACCCTCTGCCTTCCAATGTCCAACAACGTCATCAGGCCCATAGATAAGAAGAGCTAGGCGACTCATTGGACTAAGACAGACATGTTAACATCATCACCATCTTTGTGGGGGAAACTTTCTAGATGCTTCCACAGAGTTGAATTGAATTTGAAGCAAATAAATAAAAAGATACTTTCTTCAAAAACACAGGCACACTGTGCAGCATTCGACTGCACAAATTCCCAACACCTCAAAATAAGAAAATAAGGAATCACTTTTCCCAGGTGTTTTCATTTTATGAGGGACTTTATGCAGGAATTAAGGCAGGGTTCTAGCCGATTCATAGGTACGTTTACAGTTTAGACTTTAACTTGACATGACTTCCTAGCCAATGGTCTTAATATTTGGTAGTGCATGTGAAATTCGGTAAGATTAGTTTGTTGATTTGGTTTGTTTGGTATGTTTGTCATGATGTAAATGACAATAGCTAAGGTTAGCTTTAGCTAACAACGTTACTTGATCAATTTATGATGAATACAGTGTTGTAAAGGTATTTTTACATAATCATACAGAAAACCTATACTTTGTGATTTATGTAAACTTGTTATTGATGATTCGTGCAATATGAAATCCCTCAGATTTATTATTATTAGGCTATTATAGATATTTTTAACAAGTGTGTATAGTAGATTTAATGTGTCAATAGCAGTAAAAACACTTCAACAAGACTACATGAAGGGCCTTAAGTGTCATATGTACCGCTGCATCTCAAAGAAGAAGAACTGCTTCATGGAGTACCACAAGTGAGAGCTTAATATACGAGTAGTTAAAAAGACGTGCACATTTTCCGTACTTTCCCAAATGACCTTTGTTTAAAAATAAATAAATAAATAAATAAAAACCTACATGCGTTCAGAGGTCAGGCAGTATTTTCCGAGGACGTACAATAAGACAAAAAAAGTACAGAATACCTTTCTTAATGTAAAAGAAGTTAAACAGGAAGGTAAACTGGTGTTGAGCACTCACATCAACACTTGGGAGTGCACTATAAACCAGTGGTGAAGACAAACATAAGGTCCAACCAAATGCTGGAAAGTATTATACCAGTGAATTTTGTTGTGCACATTGTAGGCAGATCAAGACTTGTTTAGCAAAACCCAGTGTATAATTAAGCTGTAATTACACTGCTGAGTGAAAGTAAGGCTGCTACAAACAGAAAATCGCCTGTTACAATTACCCAAAACCCTGCTAAAAACTAGTTCGACAAAATGTTCTTGTTTAAGAGTTGGCTGTAGATGAAGAGAAGGCCCGTTGTCCAGAGGAGAGACGGCGAGAAAGGTGACAACGGTCGAACTCCATAATTCATCCATCATTTTTGTTCACACACTCAGTTTCCAAACTGTGCGAGAAATGATTTCTCCCAGAATGCTTTGGAGCGTATGGCTGCTGCAAATCTGCATCATCCAGCAGTGGGCCACTCTTTTCGCTCCTTTTCCATGAGGTACAGAGCTCAATTGTTTAAAAGCTCCTCTTGCAGTCTGGCTACTCTTTTAGTGGCAGGTTATGAAACTTGAGGGACTTTTCAAATAAACAATAAAACATGACTGAGATGTAACAAAGCTCCAGTGCTTGACTTTGCTCTTGTGCGCCTAAAGTCCTCACCACCAAAAACCTGCGTGCTCATCGCGTGTCCCGCCAGCGATCACTTTACACTATGCCTCTCACCTTTTAGAGACTTTCCTATTTAAAACCACAGCCGCATGATCCTGTGATCAGACAGAGACCTGGAGGAATTGAGGCGAGCACTCAGCGGTCACAGTTCGCCAGTATGGTGACCTTTGCACATGCAGAAAGGATTCACACATCCGAGACATGTGATCCTGCTGAACTCTCCCATGACTAAACCACCATTGCCACAGGGTGAAAAAAAAAAAAAAGAGGTCTAAAGTATGCAAACAGAATGACCACGATCTTACACACTTGGAGAGACTTTCTTGCAAAGACATCTGTCTGGAACTCAATACCTTTTCAAAGACTAACCTAGACTTGTTATCACCTCATGGGTCAGCAACAGGAGGTGAAGCGATAGCAGCAACAGAAATACAGCTTGGTCAATAAAGAATCTGGGCTATCTGTAGTCACGGTCTGGGTTCCTGCTGTAGACAGACCTCCAGCTGGTTTTAATATCAGCAGAATTGACAGTGTAAAAGAGCTAAGCCTGTCTAAAGGCTCTTGCCTTTAGGGAATCTGAGGAGCTTAAAAATCAGCAATCAGTCTAGAACGTGGTGTTGGTGTCAAGTCCCATGTAACTATAACTTTTACTGAGTATTGGGCATGCGCTGATAATCACTTATATGGTATACAGCTATATTCAACAGTCGCCTTATTGCTACCATGAACACAATGTCCCTAGCCTGCATCCCATTCAGAGTGAAGCCATTACATTTCAAAAGGTTTGATGCATTACGATGCTGAAGGACATCCTAAACGTGAGCCCTGCCACGTTTCGGTTAAAATACTGCCCAACGAGAGGCAACAGTTACAGGTAAATGCATAATATTTTTTAAAAACATTTAAATGTTATAAACTGTGATGCAACATTAGGCAGTTATTGTGATATGAAAAATGTAATATTGGCACATCACAGAGCATAACATTTTTCCATCAGAAGCCCCAAAATGGGAAGGCAGAGCTCCCTAAGAATGAAAGGAATATTACTCCTACATAAGAACGAATAAAGGTCTCCAAAGGTTAAAGAAAGTATTCCATGACAGACCACCATTGCCAATACACTCCTCTTGTGCCTTGCATACTGAGTTTTTCCCTTACGGAATCCCTGAGCCAAACCACAGAGACGGGGAGGAAATGAAGTTGTGAGGCTGCTGTGTAATCCCTCTCACAGCTCTGATCCGAATCCCCCACAAGCCTTGCAGCAAAAGCATTCGTGGTACTTGTGGACTTCGCACAAAGAAGAAATTCTGACCCTGCACAGGTTCTGACATTTCAGAAGCGCTTCAGTTGATCATGAGATCACACTGGCTAAGCCGAGTTTGAATTTAAAAGTTTGAATGCAAAGATTTAGACAATAATGACAAGAACACAAAACTCTGGGTCACACTCTGATCATGAAAAGGTACAACTTGTGCTTTTCTAAATGCTGTTCCATCCTCAACACTTAAATGTGTCCTGGCAGCAAGGAAATGGGACAAGACCACGCAGTTCCCTACAAAAATGTGTGCTTGAATAGGCTGCCTGGACCATTCCTCTTCCTTCGCTTCGCTGCCAGTGTCAACTGGAAACCTGGATCTCGGTCAGCTATATGTCATGAAAGGCTCTTTCAAAACAGGGAAAATTTTATTCAGTCAGGCAAAAAAATAAAGAAAAGAAAAGAATAGAAAGCTTATTATATTGACAACAATGTTATTTTACTCCTAAACTGGCATCAGACGGTAGCAAACCCAAACGTACATACAGGGCCAGCTTCTCTGAGGCCGATTAAAGACCGTTAATGAATGTTCTCTACTTAAAAACCTTCCAGTCTGGGAGAGAGAACAAAACGTAGACTACTAAAATCATTCGGTCCACTCGCTGTTAGATCACTGCCTGATTACCGTTTGCTCCTAAGACAGCCATTGGTGAGAATGTTGAGGCTGGAAGTGCTGAAAATGAAGTCTACAGAAAAACAGATGTGGGCATCCACTCAGAGAACTGAACCAACACTGCCATCTAGAGCCCATAGCCCGAGAGTGCAGTAAAAATAAATAAATAAATAAAAACTGTCTTGTTAAAATATCTTCCCCCCCCTTCCACCAAATCACCCACAGAACACTGGATGAGAACTAAAGACACAGAGATTAGTTGAAAGATTTTTTTTTTATTAACTTATAATACAGGATTTTAAGCATACTGCATATTTTTTTTTTTACAGGTAATATTTTTTTAAGCTAATGCCATAGCAGTGACAATGATTAATACACATTCACTGAGGGATGGCAACTCAAAGGGAGATTCAAGACCATTGGTCACTCATAACTGATCTGTTCTCCCGTATCATTTGTGCCGTCCCTCCCCAAAAACCCGTCTCGCACTCATACCAGTCGACCTTTAAATGTGTACCAATTAAAAGCTGAAATACAGACACAAGATTACAAAGGAC
>JAOUQW010000034.1:15246941-15259831 GCA_028565825.1 Olivaichthys viedmensis | reverse complement strand
TCCAGAGCTGAGGCACTTTCTGTAGTTTTAGGGAGAGAGAGAACAGGTACTGTAGCACTCCACAGAGCTGGCTGGCGTAGGTCTTCAGCACCCTGGGGCTGATTCCATCAGGCCCCACAGCCATGCCTGTGCGAAGTATTCCCAGCTCTCTTCTCACCTGGTCCACTGAGACAGTTAGACTGGAGTGTGCAGGAGAGGTGGAGGCAGCAGGAGTGGTATCCTCAGTGGGCGGGTCACAGGGACTGCAGGAAGGAGAAAAGGGGGGTAATGCCTTGGCTGACAAAACCCCAGATGGCACAAAAGAGCTGGAGATGGAGGTGTTAGGGGGGCTGGGTGGCTGACCGAGTCCTCATTCCACTCCACACCTCCTTCACATTGTTTTGCTGCAGCTTGTGCTCCCCCTTGTCCCTGTACTTGTCCTTCCCCTCACGGAGTCGCTTCTTAAGCTCCGACTGCACTTGTTTGAGCTCCTCCTTGTCACCTGACCTGAAGGCCCTCTTCTTTTGGTTCAAGAGGTCTTTCAGATCCCTTGTGATCCACGGTTTGTTATTGGGGAAACAGCGCACTGTCTTTGTGGGAGTTGTATTATCTACACAAAAGTTAATGTAGTCTGTAATACAATATCCTCCCCATGTGATGCACAAAGCATGTCCCAATCTGTTTCCTCCAGGCCATCCTGCAGAGCCTCCTCAGCCTCCTTTGTCCATCCATGTCCTCACTGTCCTGGTGGTAACAGGAAGCCGGTGGGAGGAGACATTATGGATGTCAGTAAGTTGGGATGAGATGCACCAGGATGTGGTCTGATCTGCCCAGTGGGGGAAGGAGCAGCAGACTTGTATGCCTCTTTTACATTTGCATATAACAGGTCTAGTATCCTATTATCCCTGGTGTTACAATCCACATACTGAGAGAAATGTGTGAGTGTGGAGGAGAGGGATACATGGTTAAAATCACCAGAGATTACCATTAACGCACTGAATGAATGTGCTCCATTGTGGCTGCAGCGTCAGCAGAGGGCGGGGCATACACGACCAAAACAATGGCATGTGAAAACTCCCACGGCATGTAATATGGCCGCAGTCCGACAGCCAGGAGCTCTACAGTCGGGTTGCAAACTTGCCAGGAGCAAGTCCACCTCCTCGTCTCATCCCGCTCTCTTTCATGTTTCTGTCCGCACGCACGATTTGAAAACCATCCAGTGAATCCGCTTAGTCTGGAGTTTCAGCTCTCAGCCATGTTTCCGTAAAGCACATGACTACAGTTTTTATATTCCCCATGGCCTTTAGTCAATGCTGAGAGCTCATCCATTTTGTTGGCTAGAGACCTTACGTTGCCCATGATGGAAGGCAGGTAAGGTCTGTGCTTTCTCCTTTTATTCTGAAGCCGAACTCCCGCTTTCTTTCCGTGGCGTCGCTGCGTGATCTCCCGGCAGCTCGAGCTTCAGCGCGCAGGTAAACCAAGGACGCAAAGCCAACAGCTGTTGTCACGTGTAGGTGAACGCCAGTCCCTCCTCCGTTGTTCGACATTCCATGAGTTAAAAAAGTGTACAGAGAGACAGAAAAAGCAGCAAAACTTTCCCACTCGGTGCCATTTCCACTCAAAGTTCTCACACAACACTTGAACAAAGAAAACACACACAAAATACAACCCCCCCCCCCAAAAAAAAACAGACAACCAGTTCAGGAGCTACAGTAGTAGGCAGCCGCTCGAGGCAGCGCCAAAAGGAAGATCACACTCATTATATCACAATTGCTATAAATCACACACTCACTATAATCACTGATTATAAATCACACACTCACTATAATCATTGATTGTAATCACACACTAACTATAATCACACACTCACTACTATAATCACTCACTATAATCACACTCACTATAATCACTGATTATAATCACACACTCACTATAATCACTGATTAGAATCACATTCACTATATTCACTCATTATATCACACACTATAATCACACGCAAGATATAATCACACGCAAGCTATAATCACACGCTCACTACACTCGCTATAATCACACACTCGCTATAATCACACGCAAGATATAATCACACGCTCACTACACTCACTATAATCACACACTTGCTATAATCACACGCAAGATATAATCACACGCAAGCTATAATCACATGCAAGCTATAATCACACGCTCACTACACTCGCTATAATCACACACTCGCTATAATCACACGCAAGATATAATCACATGCTCACTACACTCGCTATAATCACTACACTCGCTATAATCACACGCTCGCTATAATCACACACTCACTGCACTCGCTATAATCACACACTCACTACACTCGCTATAATCACACACTCGCTATAATCACACACTCGCTATAATCACACACTCACTACACTCGCTATAATCACACACTCGCTATAATCACACACTCACTACACTCGCTATAATCACACACTCACTACACTCGCTATAATCACACGCTCGCTATATTCACACACTCACTACACTCGCTATAATCACACACTCGCTTTAGTCTGCTTTAATTGAATCTCAGTCACTTTTAGCTCATTTCAAGAGCATGATTTCATTCAGGAAGTGCACACACAGTTATTATTATTATTACTATTATTATCCAGGAATCACACAGCGCACACACACACTGCATGTATGTGTGTGTATTTACGGTTGTATACATTTATATATTGTGTGGAGGAAAACCCTGAGACAGAGAGAAGGAGAGAGACCGATGACTCAGAACTGCGTTTTAGAACAGATGGTTCCTCAAATGCAGCAGAAGCAGCAACACACACACACACACAGTCGAGAACAGTGTGTACTGCAGCACTGACCCCACTGCAGTGTGAATCTCTTTTTATCTCCCGCACGGTAAATAACTATACAAATATTTGTGTGCATCTCAAGAGTGAAGTGTGTGAAAGAGAGATTCGGGGTATGTGTGTGTGTGTGGGTGTAGGTCAGCATGTGAGAGAGCAGCTCTACAGTCACTGACCTTCACGCTGTGTCGCTCTTTAACAAACTGCAGCGCTGCAGAGAACCGTGTGTGTGCGCGCGCGAGCGTGCAGCACCTTCATTTGCTCTTAGAGATAGCAAAACCCGTCAGTAAACAGGAGGGAGGTTATAGAGGTGTGACGCTCGGCTGCTGTTTAGTACAGTAATATGTGATTTGGGACGCAGCCCATGGCATCCGTGTGGGCCTTTGATCCTAGAGTTACATCTTTTTTTTCATAATAAATAAATGCCTGTTATATAATTATGATATTTTGCTTGTCATGCAAATTAAGTTATTTAAATGATGTAAAATGATCTCTTGTTTTTGTCCTTATTGGGGTTTTTTTTCTCCAAGATTTAAATAAATAAAAAGGGAAATAAATACATGTCCATCATGTTTTGGAGCTCCTCTGTGGTGACCAAGCTGCTGCCTTATTTAATACCTTATTTTATTTTATATTTTTATTTTATACAGTAATAGTACTTACCTACCAAGCTAGCTACTTAGCTGTTTATGTTTAGCTCCTGCAATGACGACCCCTCAGTGCAACACTCGCCAGCTAGCGATATTTAATAGCTTATTTTATGGAGATATTAGCTAGCTAGCTACTTTTGTTTAGCTAGCGTACTCCAATGTAAAGCCCCTCATTGTAATGCTAGCTAAGCACATGTGAGCAGTTACACAGTTGTTATTAATAATTCAGCAGAGGGACTGACACTCTCCACATCAGAGCTGGAAAAGATTCATGCATAAACAAAAGAGAAAGGCTGAACTCGAGAAACTGGTTGAACGGATGTGTTTGCTAACAAACCCACGCTCAGGTCAGGTGAGGTCACACTCCGGTCTCTGTGGTCCGGACACACATCAGATTATGAAGGAAACGTGACTCAACCATGCGTTTTAATCATTTCAAACTGTCCTGAGGCGAGCGTTTGCTCCTCTCTCTGCATGCCGCCATGTTGTGACGTCACGTGACCCGACTGGAAGGAATGAAAACAATACTATTAATCATTAATAAACTGTTCACTGTCTATCGACGGTGCTATTAATGAAGCTAGCTAGCGTTACAATGAGAGGCTGGAGACACTGAAGTACTTAAACATAAATGCTAGCATGCTAACAGCACGATAAAATTAGGTATTATATATAGCTAGCTGGCTCGGTTGTCATTAGTAAATAACAAATAGCAGGAGCTAAATATTACCTACAGAACCTGGCTAGCTCATGGTTCCGCTCATGTTTGCTAATTGCTAGTTGGAACTCCGACATCAAGCGGTTTTCCATTACACTTTTCCTAGTAGGTCAGAAATTCCGACTTTCCCATTTTTCCTGACCTCAGACCAACAGCTCACACACGCTCAGAAACATGCTAACCTGCTAGCATACTGCATTAGCACAGCTCATTGCTACAGATGGTGGGGAATAAAACAACCTGAACATAATCCAAATGTTAGAGATTTAAAACATTCAGTATTTTTACTGCTCCTGTTTACACTTCAGCTTCATCCGCCATTTTTAAAAAGGAAACTGCGTCCGAGTGAAGCAGTGCCTTCTGGGTAAGATGTGCTACAGTCATGTCGAGTCGAACCTCATCGAACACACTTCACTCCGAGCTGAGCAGGTAACAGATCGGCCCTTAAGACAGCAAGGGGGTTCAACCAAGGGGAAGTCGACGAGGGCGAGTTAAAAGGGGATTGGAACACAGCCACAGTTATAAATCTGAGGGCCAATCAGGGCGAGATTAAGAGCTCAATCTGTTACTGCAGAAATCCACAGCACGCACGCACACACACACGCACACACACACACATACATACACACACACACACACACACACACATACACACACACATACACACACACACACACACACATACACACATACACACACATACACACACATACACACATACACACACATACACACACACACATACATACACACACATACACACACACATACACACGTACACACACACACTCACACACACACACACACACACACACACACACACACACTAGCGCTCATAGCCGCGCACGTGACAATTAAATAAATATAAATATAAATAAATAACCCTTATGTTCTGTTCAGGTAAGAATAATCAATTTTACATTTTTACTAAAGGTGTCCATTTTTTATTTTCCTGGCTTCTTAGTTATTAAAATAAATGTTACAATCATATTGCTATAAAATCAGAACAGATGGATCAATGGGACATCCATTGCTAAGTAGTGAACAGGACATTAAAAATAAACACACCTGGTGGAAAGGGCGCAGAGGGAGCCGACAGCCACTATGTAGCTGGCAGGCATCCAGCCTACATGTTTAAAGGCCTCGGGCAATGGGCTCTTAGTGTTCAGGAGGTAGTAAGGCATCATCAAGGTGAGAGCAGCAGACACTCCAAAGTAAGCAACAAAGCAGATGAGCAGTGCAGCCACTATACTTATTGGTATAGAACGCTGGGGGTTTTTGGCTTCTTCACCTACATGAGAGAAAAAAGTAAACCAGTGAGTTGGTTGGATTTCAGCACCCAAGAGCTACAAGTCACAATAGAGTGGAACGTAACTTACTTGTGGTGGCAATGCAGTCAAAACCCACAAATGCGTAGAAGCAGGTGGCTGCCCCAGAAAAAATCCCGGAAATGCCAAATGGCGCAAACCCCCCAGTGCCGAAATCTGTTCCCCTGAGAAACGTAAGACAGATACATACACACTTTATTCATTCCGTAATGGAAATAGCCTTGGTGGAGCAGCCAAACAAAGCACAGTGCACAAATGATTAGCAGTACACACTGTAGAAAAGTGGTAAATAAGTGAAAAGTAGAAGAAGAAAAAAAATTAACACATATTGCACACTAAGATATCGCACAGTTATTGCAATGTAATTGCAATGGATTACGTAATGTATGATCAGCAGGCTTACAACGTTTTAGGATTTTCATGTGTAGCCAGCACATTTTGCACAATTACCGCCTTCTTGGAAACAACACCCTTTGCCTACTCCCACACATCAGAGGTGCGGTCGGTTGACTTACTTGGGTACTGGTTGGCTTATGTTGTTTGCGATGCTCTCCCGTGTGATGTTCCAGTTGGCAGTGTTGCCCGTCACAAAGCCTGCGATGATGACAAAACCCAACACCACCAGGTTGATGCCTGTGAAGATCTTGTTCACCAGGGCCGACTCACTCACGCCGAACGCCAGCAGGCCTGTAGAGTGGGAGGTGAGTTGCAAAATTACTGGCATAGATACAGCCCCATCCTCACTAACAGCTAAATGTGAATGCAACTATTAATTTTGGGATATGTAAACTTCACAATTAAGGCTGGGCTATAGTATGTATCACTTTGAGAAGGCAGTTATATCCGAGTGCAAACTGCTTGTGCTGTAGATTATACGCAGAGTGTAAATACACAAAATATCGTATACACAGTATATGTAAGTTGTATGTAGTGTCAGCTTATTAACTTCAGCTCTTTGTACTCAATTTATAAGCTGAATTGCATCAGCCAACTGCCGAAATGACTAAACATCTGAATTGGCATCATCATTTGTTGCAAGATTTAAGAAAACCGGACTCACAAGTAAGCAGCATGACAAGAAAGAGTGCAAACAGGTCCGGATATCGTGCCAGCACATTTCCAGTGTACGGAATGGACATGGATTCATTGAAAAAGGTGGATATCTTTTGATTCAACAGGTTGTCGAAAGTGGAGCTCCAGGCTCGGGCCACGCTGGCTGTGCCTAAGGAAGAAAGCAAAAAGGGAGCACTTACTGTATTTTGCGAGCTCTTCTTCACACAGTATGTTAAACTTGAGAAGGTACATTTGAAATGAGTGGGTCTCAAAACTTGTGAAGTGTTTGTCTCTCAGGCTCTTCACGAACAGACAAACACTTCACAAGTTTTGAGACCCACTCATTTCAAATTGATTGTTACAAGCTCTTGCCTTATTTATAAGCTCTCATGGGCTGACAGTTAATTCATCTATTAGGATCCAACAACAAACCCACCAGAAAAAGTGTTCACATGAATTACCAAGCTTTTTGTTTTTAATGTCAAGTGGTCACTTTAAGGCAGGTTTAAATGCAGGCTGTCTCTACAGTGTACAGCCTTCATTTCCAGTTGCACATTCCTCATGTTTCTTTATTTGAACATACTGGACTGACTCACCTATCACATAGGAAAGAATGAGGTTCCATCCAGTGATGAAGGCCCAGATTTCACCCACTGTCACATAGCTGTAGAGGTAGGCGGAGCCCGTTCTTGGGACACGTGCACCGAATTCGGCGTAACACAGACCAGCAAGCATCGAGGACAGAGCTGCAATCAGGAAGCAAATCACGATGGCTGGGCCAGCTTTCTCCCGGGCCACCTCTCCAGCTAGAATATACACCCCGGCCCCTAACGTAGCCCCAACACCCAGAGCGATGAGGTCCAGAGTGTTCAGACAGCGAGCAAAACGACTCTCCACATCGGTGGTGTCCAGCACACGCCGGCGTACCAGCATCTTCCCAAACGCAGCCAACTTCGTGTGCATCATGGCGATAACTTGGTCACAGTGGACAGAGAGGAGGAAGAATGTCGAAGACTGTGGAAGAAAAGACTGGAAAGAAGAGGAGGACAAGTGTTAGTGCCTTGATGTTCTATCTATTGAATAACAACTGCAAAAGGTGGTATAGATGGTGATGTATTCTGTATGCTTTGAAGAAAAACCTTTCTAATGGGTGTTGGGGTGGGTGTGTGACAATTTAATATGTTTTCATCCTCAAACACTAAATCATACATGAGAAAACACTGAAGCCCAGCTAGACAGCAACTGAGTACAAGTAGTTGAGGTTTTTATAGAATTAAAAAGAAACATCTGTGCATTTGTACATCATACAGTATACTGTATGTTAACTGTGCTATCATTTGAGTTTTATACATTGCTGTAAAGAGGAAAGTCTCAGATTTATGGTGACTCAAATATGTTTTAGTCGTTTACAGCAAATTACTGGAAATCGGCTTTTCCTGAAGAGTTGATTTCCAACTTTTTTCCCCGCCTCGTTTGTGTTGACGCCGAGCTGGACATAGTTTTACAAGTGATGGTATGAGCTACAGTGAAATGTAATTATATAGGCTAGATTAACAACTGTAACTAGTTTAAGGTTTATTTGTTACGTAAGATACGTTGTATGCTAATGCTAGTTGAATTAAAGTCAGCGTGAAGTGTGAATGTGAGGGAAAGCTAAAAAAATTTAACCCAAGTAAGCTACTGTAATTCAGAATTGTATCTTTTGTTATGTTGTTCAGTAGGCTGATGTGACTTGGTACATGCTATGCATTTGTCTTTAGCTAGTGTGTACTTTTCAGCAGGGTTGCCAGGACTGTGGTTTTGCCGGTCACTAATAGTATTTTATTTCATTTATTTAGCTGCGTTTTTATTGTTTTATTTAATGGCAACTTAATTGCCAGGAATTTACTGTAAAGTCTACAGAATTATCTTTTTTTTTTTTCTTTTTTTTTTTTTTTACAGTCTATAGGTTCTACAGATAAACACAGCTTTCTGTTGAAAGTAGCAAATCCCATTATCTTATGTTTGAGAGCTTCTGATCTATATATTTTTAGTTTGAATTTCGTATTAATATTGTCACAGCATGAAAGCTGAACCTATTTCATCAAAAACCAATAAAACCCCAAAACAGCCCAAAATTGAGTTTTTGACCCAACATGTTGTTTCTACACAAATGGGCCATTACATTCTATTTTTTATCCTTATGCGCCAAAAGTTCAAAAAGTGTGCTCAGATACATTAAAAGGGCTAAAGCACATATTTCAAGCCCATTCTTACTGCTATACCGCAGTGTGTTAATGTGTGGCAATTTGTCTTTAAGCTCTCTAACGGCTTAAGAACACTAAAGTCAATGTCAACAACCTTTACACACGCCAATATTCCGTTGGTATTAGTTCTGTGCGTCACAACACATCCACTGACAACGCCTCAAGTCAGAGTATAAAAAAAATAAAAAAAGATGGTGAAGAAACAGAATGGTCTTTCATTATTGAGTGCTGGAAAAAATAAATACTTGCACTAGAGAAAAAAAAAATACCAAAAGGCAACAATTTCATGTGTTGTCTGAATAGAGCTTGAGTATAGAGAGACACTGAGGAGGAAAAATTAGGAGATTCCTGGAAACCAGACGATGAGGAAATCAAGCCAATTAATCACAAATGAGTGCCTAAAATAGAATCAAGACAGGGAAGAGGAAGACAGAAAACATGGCAAATACGTTCATCTGGTCTGAGGGAACAAATCTAGCTGAGCAACTAAAGGCTAATTAAATTTTTTATCTGATCCCTTGTGAATGAATAATGACGTAGGGCAGGCTAACAGAACATCATGTCATTAACACCAATGTCTGGCTTTCGCTCCTAATGCAGGTCCCAGGGAACAAATAAAAATACTACATTCTGAAATGTTATTAAACACTAGCGTTCAAAGGCTTCTACAATGTAGTAGATGTAATATATCTAATATAAACCAGACACCAAAAGGTATTTTTAGAGGTTTTATTTGGAATTTAAAGTATTTTGAGGTAAAAATTATTTAAAAGTAAAAAAAAGAAGTTAAATCATAAAAAAAATGTAATGATAAAGGAGTAATTTACTATACATAGATAATTCCAGTATATTATTTAAGTATCCATTTCAAGATTTGATTACCGCTATCCAAAAAAAGAGGCATTCTGGGTATTAATGTTTATATTAACATCACTCTTGATGCTATAAAACTTTCATAGTGATTTTGGAGTCATCATTCTGGACACATGATGTTTTACAGCCTTCTACAAATGATTTGAAACCTAAAGTGCATAAACACTAGAATTATATTACAATCATTTTATAGATGATGAAACTAAATGGAGTTTATATCACTGAAAACACTGATTCCAAACTTTTGGACGCTAGTGTATGAAGAGAGAAAGCTAGACAGACAGCACTAGACAGGAATAAACCAGGACAAGCTGGTTTAGATGTTGCTACAGGAAAAGAAAATGCATGCAACCTCCAAGTTACATTCGGATCATTTCAACATCATTTCATTTCAAAAGCATTAGAGTCTCCAACCTGCGGCTGATACTAGCTCACAATATGCCAAAGAGTAATAGCAAGATGTTGTTCTTTTAAAATAATTAACCAGATCAAATTTGAGACAGATGCAGTCATGAATGCAGTGAAAGATAGGGCTACTTAATTGCTAGCTTTGTATGTTGGACATAGACTGAATGTACATTTGCCTATTTAGGGCATCCACTTATTCAGTTTCCTCAACCATAAAAAAAAAAACCCCCATCTCTCTATAGTAGAAACCTGTGGTGAAAGTTTCCGTGACGTGGATAGCATATTTTTCTTCACCCTGACAAGAAAACCTACAAGCTTAAAGGAATTAAAATCTTTAAATATGAAAATAATGCAACATTGATTTAGCCTGAAATAACTATTGAAGTTTACTTCCCAAATTTTCACACCTACTGTTCTACTCAGCATTGCAACAATAACGCTGAAATGTACACATTTATAGTAAATGAACACATCAATCTCCCATGCAATCAGGATCTGAAGAGGAGAGAGCAGCATGAACACTGTGACCAGAATGTTAACACTGCTCGTGATACGTGATACTCATTTGTGCACAGGCATGTGTGATTCAGAAGTCCCATAAATAGATCTCCCTCATCAGATACCTACTATAGATAAAAGTTCTAGATCTCCGCCTGGAGGAAAAGCCATCCCACATCACTTCAAGGAGTCTGTTATTTTATTTTGTAAAAGGGATAATGGATTTCAGAATAGCGAGTGATTTGCAAGCTTCAAAGAGCCAAAGTGACTAAATTTGACAATTTTACTACATTTGGTAAATGTTATTTACCCCCTCATTTTAGCCAGTACAAGAAATGCTGGGGCAAGACAATCCCACAGTTCTACTGCCTTAGTGGAAAAGCATTTTTTCCATATTAAAAGCATTGCAAATTTAAACCTAACTGAAACAGGAACTCCACATATGCCACACCATTTCTGATGTAACACTACAGTTAGGTTTCATCATAGCTGAGAAAAAACTTGAAGAACTTGAACTTGAAAAGATGTTTCGAGTCAAGAGCTATTCATGAGAAAGTATTTGGAAAATAACCCTGTAAAGAATTGAGAAAAGGATAGCAAAAGCATGCATAATTTTTTTTTTTGTCTATGCAGTATGCTTGATATATCTAAAATACACACACACACACACACACACACACACACACACACACATATATATATATACACACACATATACATATACATATATATACACATACATACATATCTCGAGTCCTTGGAACCACTGGGGCATAAGTGACATGTTGAACTAAAAACAGATATACATATCAAATAAAAGGTTTTAAAAAGAGACCCGGTACCTTTATCAGATATAGTACCAAACAAATATAAAATGTTCAGCCAATGTTAAATAAATGATCAAAACTTAAAAGACTTAACACTGTCTGACCAAAGTTTGTTTTGTCCCTCATGTAAAGTTTGTCACATGTCCCTTAGGCCTTTCTGGTTCCAAGCTCTTGATATGTCATGCATTAAACTGTGCAAATGGGAAACAGTCCCTTTGTGTCATAATGTACAATATTTAAATCACAAATATATCACAGTGTAGCGTTATGCTTTTAAAAAAAAGAAAATAGTTTTGAGAGCTAAGAAAAGAATTTTTCGATTGAGAACCTTTTGTGCAAAACCAATAGTACATCCTTCCTGTGTAATGCTATGATCCACGTGTTAAACCGCAGTCAATACATCATAACGCTATCAGAGACACATGCCCATTAATGGCATTACAAAGGGAATGAAGCCTGCAGAACATGGTCACTTGCATGCCACCACTTTGACATACAGCCTGTGCGTTATAGTGAATATAATGAATATTATAACTCCCTTTCCAGAGTAACTCAGCTGCGTGGTTTCATCCATTTGGGAGGCAAAAAAAATAAAAAAATGGACAGCATCCGACACCTGAGCTAGACCCATTTTAAAACCGGTATGACTCTTTTCCTAATAGTTTGTCACTACGACCACAGTATTATAAGGTTCTATCTGCCATTCATTTCCCACCCAGACAGAACCTTATAATAGTATGGTCACGACTAGACTATGGCATACAGGAGGTCTTCATCATCGGCGCCACTGGAGCGCATTTGCGCATTTACGCATTTGCGCATTTACGCATTTACGCACTTCATAAGATGCTTTGCAATGCCCTTAAGCGCTTTACTGGCCACCAACTTGGATTTTTCCAGACCAACTTCAGACTTTATAGTTAGTGAGCAGCTAAATTACGACACGTCTTCCCGAGACCAGTGCTGTGGCATGATAAATATTAGAAATGATCCCAACTACCTGCGCTTGTGCCGCTTTGCAAATCCAGACGCGTCCACGCAGAAGGTCTCGGTGGAGGTGGGTCTGTGTAGTGAAGTGTGGAATTTGCTTCAGTGAGTCGGTAGGGACAGAAAGCGATACGAAACGAGCGGAAATCCTTGTAAGGGAAGAGAGAGAGAAAAAAAACGCGGGCGTCTATTTTTTGGTGACGTGTCGAGATGACGTCAATTGCCAACTCAGGTCTTTTCCACGGAGCCCACTACGTTGGACAGATCCATCAACGCAGTTTATTATAAATGATCTGATTATAAAGAGATCCATTTGCCCATAATTTTATTACTGATCTGATTATTATGATTGTATGTCGTTGAGAACTTCAGCAAGGAGTTAGGTAGTGGCCACGCAACAAGTATCTAGAATAGAATAGAATAGAAAGCTCCTTTATTGTCACATATACAAGTACAGTACAGTGAAATTGATTCTTCACATAT
>JAOUQW010000034.1:15207809-15237920 GCA_028565825.1 Olivaichthys viedmensis | reverse complement strand
AGAAGAGATAAGTGGGAGGGATAGAGTTTCGTTTGATCCTCCTATATGCAGGAGTGTATAAAAAACAAGCCCTTCACTCAGTCCCTCAGTTCTCCCCGGGGAGAACCCAGCTTTATTGTGGGGTCTTTTGGATCCTCAGTTCTCCCCGGGGAGAACCCAGCTTTATTGTGGGGTCTTCTCGTTCCTCAGTTCTCCTCGGGGAGAACCCAGCTTTATTGTGGGGTCTTTTGGATCAATAAACGTGTTGATGTTTCTGCTACTCTTGGTGTTGATGATTGGTTTATTTTCAGGGCCTGAGTGCACGTGTCTGTTTCACGACATTATATCACATATCATTCAAACATGCAAAACATTTTCTACTCGAAATAACTTATATCTATACTGATATAGGCTAAATATCTCATTTTTATTGGGATGCAATGAATGGGATTATATTTCACGATTTCAACAACCGTGCGCTACAAAAAGAAGACGCGGAAGATGCCAACTGCGCATGCGCAGAGGGGTTGTTTTTCCCCAAACTCTGGTATATCTAGGTGTGTGCGAGCGTGTGTGTGTGCGTGAGCGTGCATGTGTGTGTGTGCGCGTGCATGTGTGTGTGCATGTGTGTGAGTGCGCGCGTGCATGTGTGTGTGAGCGTGTGCGCGTGCATGTGTGTGTGTGAGTGCGCGCGTGCATGTGTGTGTGCGTGTGCATGTGTGTGTGTGTGAGCGTGCATGTGTGTGCGCGTGCATGTGTGTGTGTGTGAGCGTGCATGTGTGTGTGTGTGCGCGTGCATGCGTGTGTGCGCGTGCATGTGTGTGTGTGTGAGCGTGCATGTGTGTGAGCGTGCATGTGTGTGTGTGCGCGCGTGCATGCGTGTGTGCGCGTGCATGTGTGTGTGTGTGCGCGTGCATGTGTGTGTGTGTGCGCGTGTGAGCGTGCATGCGTGTGTGTGTGAGCGTGCATGTGTGTGCATGTGTGTGAGCGTGTGTGTGTGCGCGTGCGCGCGCGAGCGTTTGACTCTTAGCACCTTGCACTGCTGTTAGTGAACACGTCGCACTCCAATGAGGGCCTGCAGCACTTGTGCATGGCAGTGCGTGAACATCCCTCTGAAGCCCCGAGTCTTCTCATTTGGGTCTATAATCCGCCATGGTGCTCGGGAAGGTGAAGAACCTATCCGTCAGCTACGACCGTCTCCGTGACAGCAGCGTCCCTGTGTTCGCACGCGGGCATCGCGTCTCTGGACGCGTCATCGTGGAAGTGAGCGGAGAAATCCGCGTGAGGTCTTTGGACATTCACGCCACAGGACTGGCGAGAGTCCGGTGGACCGAGTCCCGCAACGCCGGGTCCACCACTGCTTACACGCACACGTACACGGAGCAAGAGGAGTATTTAGACCACAGGGACACCCTGATCCGACCTTACAGAGGTAAGGGGACTTTCGACTAGTGCATGTGTAATGAGCTGTCAATGAAACATGCTCGTGTAGTGCTGCAATGACAGATGCTCCTTACGGCCAGGCTTGGATCCGTCCGTAATCATCGACCTTCAGTTACATCGTCATTTACAGATGTTTGTTTAAACATGTGTTTCTGTGTAGTAGCCCTTAAAGCAGACATGCAGAGGTGCCTGGTGCAGGGAATGTGCTGCACTAAACTAACATGGGCTTTTGCTCATGCATGAAAACGCCTGCACCAAGGCGTTTACAACAGTCTGATACAACACTACACTACATTATATTACATTATATTACATTATATTATATTATATTTACAGATGGGTGCTGATATGCTGCTACAGAACAAAACAAACCCCGTGCAAATCATTAGCCTAGTAGAACCCATAACTTTTTTTTAAACTCATTATCAAAAAAAAATGATTAAGTCGCCCCCAAAGTATTTTCTATAAAGTAAAGAAACACTTTCCAAATGCGTTGAAGTGCTTTGGCTCTTGTAAGTTTGTTGCCTTTGTTAGAAAGCGGTTTAAACCTGTTCAGAAGCTGCTTGTGGCCAGGGGGCTGTGGGGACAAGCCTCTGCTTTCTGATTGGTCGAAGTGCTCGTGTGTCGAATGACCTCACACCTCTGCAGAAGTGTCAAGCATGTACTGTAGAGCTCCACAATGCACATTTGCATGAGCTGTTACTGTATGACAACGTTTTTGAAGAAATACCTGAATGGCATAGCTATGCCTCGTCTTTACCGGGGTCGTGCACAGACATTTTGAGGGGCAGTTGTACCAATGAACATGTGGGTGTTGCAGCAAAACCTTTCTGTCTGGTGCCATGTCTACGAGGCAATATGACGACTAATAATGTAACGCCAAGCTAAAGGGACAGGCTTGTTATTAGCTGACATGGTAGCTTTAGCAATTGACATTACTTATTTCTTTAACTTGCATGATAAAGACTCACCCCTTACACACTGCAATTGCAACTGCGTTTGATCGGTTCGCTCACTGATCAATCTTGGGAGCTAGAGCGTCACGTCACGCACGTTGCCCTATCCCCTGCCGTTAAAGTTTTATGAAAACGGCAATTTAATTTGGTCTTAAGAATAGTAATTCATAATAATGAACAATAGCAGCCGCAGAAAAAAATAACATCATAATAATGATCATAATTATTATTTTGTTTATTTGGTCCAGGGGGGCATCTCAGGACCCCCTGCATGTGCCTGATCTTTACACAACCTTTTCTCAATTCTCGAATTGCCTACGATTTGGTTTGAGTTGTTCATTTTTTCTGCTTAGCTTGACTGCCTTTTTTTCTCTGTAACATTTACTTATATGTAGTGTGTGTGTAAATATGTAGTCCTGTACTTAATTGAATACGAATAAATGTAAACATACTGAAATGTGTTTCTGTTTGTGTAGTTATTCAAATGTGTTATTATTAATTTTTTAGAGCCTAATTTTTGCATGTTTAAAAACATCTTGTCAATTCAAGCCTGTGTCTAAAAGTCATGCTTTAAAAAACGATGCTTGTTACTTGAGGGTGCGTTCTGAAGCGGCGGCTCAGCCAATCAAAAGCAGTCTAATAATGTATGCAGGTGGAAATCCGGCTGAGGGTGGCAGCTTGCGCCGGTTTAGGCCGGTCTCTTCTAGCTCTAGGAGCTCTGGCTGCATTGGCGGTGTCGGCCTGCTGGTTGTTTACTTATAGCTGCTGTTTAGGCAGTGCTGAATTGCTGAGGTGGCAGCAAAATAAGATGTCTCAGACACATGGAAATGTATGAAACAAGAAAGACAATTCTATCACTGCCTAAGAAGAAATATGTTGTACATCTTGAATCTGAAGCTCCTACACATAAAATGCACACATCCTATTTCATACTTTAAATAATTTCCCAGACATTCATTGTTTTAGGTTAATACATATGTGGGCTATATTTTTCTGTTGTTTTTACTTTTGAAGGTCAAAGCTCTATTTATTTAAGTCTTCCCATTTTATTTTATTTACAAAAAGGTTACTGATTTCTCGTGTCACTTAACATTCTGCTTTTATTCACTCTAAAATGTGTCGCCATAATTGCCATATATGACACCCAGTGTTAGTTTCGAATCTTGTGCCACATTCATTAATGTATTTATGTGATAGTGGGGCTATATATTTTGCTTGTGCTTTTGCTTTAAATATTTGGTACATAGAATTTGATTCTCCCTTGTTATAGACGATGACAACAATGAAGAGGGCTTCACCGTTCTTCACTCAGGGCGACATCAATATGCCTTCAGCTTTGAACTACCTCAGATGTAAGTATTGTTACTGTTGTTATTCACTGCTGTGCTCTCATTTATGTGTGTAACGAATAATTTCGAAATTATTAAGATCTTCAACAAAACTGTAACTGCACTAAGCACAATGTTTTGAAATTATTACATTTCTTACCCTCATTGCCTTCTTTCTTTTTCTAGGCCTCTGGCTACATCATTTGAAGGGAAGCATGGAAGTGTGCGCTACTGGGTGAAGACTGAATTACACCGACCTTGGCTTCTTCCCATGAAAGTGAAGAAGGAGTTCACTGTCTTTGAGCACATTGACATCAATACCCCACTGTTGCTGGTGAGAGGAATACATTAGACAGTAGAAAGGCAGATATCTGAAGGTGTTCAGCATGGTAATATGCAATTAAGGCTAATTTGCCTATTTTTTCCCCCCTTGCTTGTTTTATTTAGTCACCCCAGGCTGGCACAAAGGACAAAACCCTTTGCTGCTGGTTCTGTACCTCAGGGCCTGTTTCACTAAGTGCTAAAATTGAAAGGAAAGGCTACACTCCAGGTAAGAAGCAAACTACTTAGCAGTCTCTTGGTTTGACCAAGGGCTATAATGTCTAGCTCACTTTAAATTGTATCACATAACCAAAAAGACATCTTTTCAGTTTGTACAAACCTGCATGGTTTATCTGGTTTCTTGCAGGAGAATCTATCCAGATCTTTGCTGAGATTGAGAATTGCTCTTCCCGAGTGGTTGTGCCAAAAGCAGCCATCTACCAAACACAAACTTTCTATGCGAAAGGGAAGGTAAAGGAGATCAAGCATCTCATTGCTAACCTCCGTGGAGATCCTTTACCATCCGGCAAAACTGAGACATGGGACGGCAAGACGCTAAAGATCCCCCCTGTCTCCCCTTCCATTCTAGGCTGTGGCATTATTCATGTGGAATATTCCCTCATGGTAAGTACAAGAATTGCTTTAAAAAAAAAAATTCAGATCTATTCCTTGTTATTCAGAATATGGTCATAGTGTTCTAGGCTAAGGTCATGCCTACACACAGGTGTATGTGGACATCCCTCGTGCCGTGAACCTGTCACTAGACTTGCCCCTGGTGATTGGTACTATACCTCTCCATCCTTTTGGCAGCCGTACCTCCTCTGTCAGCAGTCAATGCAGCATGTCCATGAACTGGCAGAGTATGGCCCTACCTGAGAGGCCTGAAGGTAGGGCACACATCAACATATTTCAATTCATACTCTACTGGAGTACAACATACTTCCACAAAACTTAAATTATAGGTCAGTTATATGTAGGGCTTTGCATGGAGAATAGAGATTATACTACGCATAATTTAATAAGGACCACAGGTGTGGCTATTGTGATTAAACCTCTATTCATTTTCATACTCTTGATGATGTCTTTTTTGCTAATTTTCCCTCAGCCCCACCAACCTATGCTGAAATTGTCACAGATGACCGACAACAGAACAATCCTGAGAACCCAGCAGTGTGGGATGAACTGGGGGGACCACTGTACACTTACATCCAAGAGTTCCGTTTCCAGCCTCCACCTCTGTACTCTGAGGTATGCAGTAGGTCCAGCCTAATTAAAGATCCATCGAAATGGTTTCTCTTTTAGATAACATTTAGGTAAGCTCTGATTTCTTGTTTTTTAGATTGATCCCAATCCAGAGCAAGGCACCAGCACTCAGGATAGAAGGTTTGATGCCTGTCCATCTCGCTGAAATAAAAACAGAGCCTGACCTTTGTTGTCAGCGGTTTTGATATTCAACAAGCTGAGGAACCAGACGTTGTGCTGTATTAGTTTGTCTTCAAGGAGATATGGCAATATGTGCAATACTGGTTCTGAGGTTGTTCTTCTGATCAAATCCAGCCAAGTGACCTGCTACAGCTGGTGAAGGGCTCCATTCATGGTGTTGGGTCCCCAACAATTTTGAAGGAGCAAAACTGTGCTCCTTAAATCAAGATGGACTGAAACGAAATGCAGAGTGCTGAAAATCAGTGGCCTTCTAGCCTTATAACTCCATTACTAAGGGCTACAAATGTACAGGAAGTAGTAAGGCAAAACTCTATAGAGTTTCATTGATGATCAGGTCTGTAAAGGTCTACTCAGTGGCAAGATGCTGTTGTGTATTTCTTTAGTTAGCTTTAAATCATGAGGCAGTTTCTGATTGGATTTACAGTGTCCAAAACTGGTGAGGTGAATTTAAAATCTGCTTCATGTGGTGTTAGGACTACTTTCATAGGGACCAGTGGTTTGGTTGTCTACCAAACAATCTTAGTCTCTCACTGAGTCATTTAAGTCTTCCCTCCCTAAGTCACTACTATCTGAAGTGGTGAGAAAAGATTACCAGAAAAGAGGACATGCAGGATGCAAGAGGAATTCCATTCCTGTTCTTTTTCCCTTCAAAAATGACTCAGGCTTGGCTTTAAAGTCAGAGGAGCCTGTGAATAGCAGCTCAGACCTCTTTTCTCAGTTTAACCAATATGATTTAAATGAGTGTAACATTTTTTTGGTTTTCAAACTTTTATAAAGCTCTGTTGGAGCATGACTATATTGGTCTAGTTATGATTAGCACTTTTTGGTGAAGAACAGTTGAGATTTGAAGAATTAAATAGCATTTAGTCGATTTCAGCAATTATAATACTAAAACAAACATATAATAATATCCTACAGGTGTAATGCATATTGACAGGTGATCTTGAATCACTTATTTAGTCTGAGAAATGAATCATAGCCTTGTGGCCTTTGCACAAATGAACATCATCATTCTGCTTTTCATTTATTTCCATGTGCTGTTACTTTGGCAATTTTCACATGCTGTTACTTTGTGTGATGTGCTTGTATTTATCTGGTTGATAAGGGAATTTTACGTTGTGTTAAATGTACATACATTTGTGTCCTTTATGTTGTTTTTGAGTTAGTATATACCATTGTATAAGAACTCTTCTAACATTCTGTTAACTGCACTTCCAGGTAATGATACAATCCACTAAAGGTTTTGATGAATATGTAGGGCATATCAGAATCAAGATGTGCATTTCAGTCTGGCTGGTCCATACCTATCAAATCTGACTTCCATCTGTGCTTCCCAATTTTTCATTTCAGAACAGGTCTGGGCTGATTTTTAAGCTTCTTCTCGATAAAAAGGTGCAATATATTTTTTGTTTGTTACATGTGTGTGTGTGTGTCTTTTTACAGTTTTGTATCTTTTGGCATGTTCACTTTTGTATCATGATTTTGTAGGGTATGTATTTTATGCTACAGTGAATGTTATCCTTTGGCCTTGTTTGTTAAATAAACGTATTTTTCTACAAAGTGGGTATTAAATGGATGAACAAAGACTGCTATGGTTGCTGTAATTCCTCCTAATGATTTAACAGGGGGCTGATTTAAATTTACACAAGAAGATAAGTGCTTGCCCAACACAATATCTTGCATTTTCTTCTTTTTTATTTTGACATTTCTTCTCAAAAGTTCAGCTACCAAGTGGAACAGATGTGGACTCCTGACTGTGCATGGACCACTAACCAAGTTTACTTCTGGCCTGGGGTAGACTTGGCCCCATTTGCTCATTGTATATCTGTTTCTTTCTGCCTCAACAGACTGCAAACTACAGTTCTTTAGGCTGTGGAAAACCACTATATATATATATAGCAAATACTAACCAAATCAAGTTCAACCAGCACATTATACACAAATACTGTTTAATACAGTATGCTTAATAACATAATACTACCATATATCATTTTCACACATGACCAGAAATGGAAAGAGAGAAACAGTATGAATAATTTATGATTTTATACTTGTAGTAGGCCTGCTCTGGTTCCATCCTTAGACCATACAATAATTCAGCCAACTCACCAAACCACAAGCTATCTGTAATACATGTAACAGACAATATATATATATATATATATATATATATATATTCTCCTGGTGTCTTACTGGCTTTATGATTTAGCTTGACTTCACCTCTACCTTTTATTTAATGCAATTTTAATTGGTAAAGGAACTGATATAGTCATAGTCATAAGAAATAATGCAGAATATGTTCTAGAATGGGTCTAACTTTTCTTTATATAACCGTTCCAGACACAGAGAATTGAGAATTAATTGTTTGTTTCTTTGTTCATGTAATTCCATGACTTTAAAAATAGATGTGAATCTAAAGCGAACTTTAAGAGATGATCAGTGATGGAAATGGGGTAACCAGAGAACATATTTCTCTTTAAGTTTTATTTGAACAAGTGGACCAAGCAAGCCTGACTGCATCTTTCTATCGCTGTGCCACCGGGGGAGTCAAACCTGATGCACAGCTCACTGGCTCCCTTTCAGTCATCGTGTCTGCTTAAAGTCTTTAGCTGGGCTTTCATAAAGTCAGTTTTACAGTTAAAAATTTAGTAACACTTTCCACAGTTTGAAGAATATGTTGCTTCCTACATTTTATCAGTTAGTGTCAAACATGCGTTTATCCTCATGTAGCTTTTAAGAGTACAACTGAAGTAAAAGGCTATAATCTTTGGATTTGAGCAGGACTGGTTGAAGCCTTGGAGGTCTGATTGGGTACACTATCTTCCTTCTGTTTATCCAGGAGCAGCTACTGTTCCAGTAATAAACAAGAACTGGTTTGGACTGGCCTAAGACCGAGGCAGTAAGAGAGGCCACACATTAGTACTCCTTGACATAGATATTTGGAAGGCTTGAAATATTTTATCAGGGCCAACTGTGTGCTGAACGGTGCAGTGTCATGCAGTTGCAGCTAATTAAATGTCATCTGTCTTGCGCCCAAACTGTCCTCACTGCAGCCCCAGCCCGTTCAGTCTGGCTGCTATTGACTTTTAGACAGCCTTATCATTAACCCTAAATAGTACACAGATGTGTAAATGCTAATATCACTTTAGATAACTTTGGCACTTATAATTTATAATTATAATTATAATTTATATTGTTGTTACTCCCAGACAAATAGATAAATCTATTGTAAAAGCCACTGTTTTGTAAAACATATTGTGGACCTTGACCTTGACTGTCACTCGGCTGTGAGTAAAGAGAAAGGATAAGCATGCTCTGCTGGTGTTAGGAGAATTCGGATGTCCTCCAGTATGAGCCTATAGTTGTGACAGAGGTGTGTCAGCAATTTCCTCTTACCACCTGATTGCACAAAGTGCCACCTCAGTAAGAAATTTCTCTAAAAACGGCATCATGCCAGTTCCAGGCAGCAGAAGTAAAGTGACAGAGTTCAGTCCTAAATCACTGTGTGTCATTTGTCTTGGTCAAATGTCTGAGTGTCTGCATGTGTCACTCTGAGTCACTATAAACTGGACTGGATTTCATCAAAAAGTTAATTCAAAAAGTATTTTCCAACGTGAACTGAACCAAGTTATGACAAAAAAGAAGGCAAGTTAATACACATAATGTCTTTTGACATTGTACTTATAAATATGAACAAAAAAAGTATGTATTTATAAGCATAAACAAAGATATGTATAAAAAACTAAATTGATAGGGAAAAAAGTATTCAGACATCACAAATGAATAACATTAGTACATTGTTGCAAAGCCGTTGTTGGCAATTACAGCTTCGAGACATCTACTGTAAGAAATAATTTGCTTTTTGCAGCATTGTGGTTCAGTTTTGGCCATTCCTCTTGGCAAACCGTCTTCAATTCCCCATGGTTACGAGGATCCCTCTGATGGACTCACAATTTCAAAATCCTCCATAACTTTTCAATGGGATTCAAGTCAGGAGATTGGCTAGGCCATGCAAGCACCTTCACCTTCTTTTTTAGAAACCAGTCTTGAGTTATTTTGGTTTGTATGTTTGGGGTCATTGTCTTGTTGAAATGTCCATCTTCTCCCCAACTTGAGTTTCTTGGCCGATGAGATTAAATTCTCCTCTGATATGTCCTGGTACATCGCTCCATTCACGTTTCCTTCAATGACGTGTAATGCCCCAGTACCGTATGCAGGGAAGCAGCCCCATATCATGATTCTCCCACCTCTGTACTTCACTGTGGGTATGGTGTTCTTGGGATCATACGCGCAACCCTTCTTTCTCCAAACATGACGAGCTGAATTATTGCCAAAGAGTTATGTTTTTTGCGTCTGACCAGAGTACATTGTTCCAAAAGAGTTTTGATTTGTCTGAATGCTCATGTGCAAATTTTAGACACGCATCTCTGTGCGTCTTTTTTAGCAGAGGAGTTTTGCATGGGGTGTAGGATGATTGTGTTGATGAGATGATTGCGGTGCAGTTCATTGCTTATTATTCCTGCTGCTTTCAGATTGTCCTGCAACTCTTTTCGAGTGTTACACATAACAGCACATTCACGCAAGTCCCTGCTGGTTCTCAAAATTACTGAAAGCTACTGCATCCCTTGCAGACTTGACAAGAAACAACCCCCAAAAAATCCCAAGTGAGAGTTCTCAGGTCCTCAGCTTTGCCCTGTGATCCAGTCTGTAATAAGCATTCTTTTCATGCTTGTGATGAACTAAAGCAAAGACTTTACAGGAAGATAAAATTACATCCAGGAAATCTCTGAGTATATATAAGAGCAATAATAATAATAATTGTAGTAGTAGTAGCAGCAGCAATAATAACAATACTAATAACAGTGGTCATAGTGAGAATGATAGTGAGAATAACAACAACAACAACAACCCAGTATGGTTTATTATGAGAAGAGAAAATTGTCTGTGACTGTGGTGAGGACTTGAAAGTAATTGATCTCAATGGTCGAGGATCAGCCTTGGATATATTCATTACTAAAGTGAGTCGAGAAGAGGAGGAAGAGGAGGAGGAGGAGGAGGAAGAGGAAGAGGAGGAGGAGGGGTTGATGTTGTGATACCAGGCTATTTATTTAACTGTTCCCACGTTTTGTTTTTGCTTCATTACACGTTTTTTCCCCCCGTTTTATCTCATCAGCACATGAGCTCTGTTGATGTTGCTCTATGTTTTAGACTTAATATCTTTTCATTTTAACCTCGTCCAGATGTTTTAACGTATTCCTCTACGGTTTGCTCTGTACGTTTCCTTTGTCCTTTTATTTAAACAAAGAGACCCCAGGAAGGTTTATGATAGTTACTATTAAGGAGATTATTTGGCCCCTTTAATCTCCAATCTGAGGATTAAGCGGCGCTATATATATATATATATATATATATATATATATATCTGTGTGTCCAGATTATTACGTCTTTGCTCGATCCGCCGCTCTCTTACAGTGCTTTGAAATTATTTTCAAAATAAATATCTTGCAAATTAACCGAAATTACAAGTATAGCCTACCCAGCCTTTGATATTGGATTAGTGAAATCTAAACTAGGCCTTTTTTTTTTTTTTACTTTACAGGTGGAATATTTTAGAAAGGAAAAAAATTAATAAAATATAGCAGCAGGTGCACTAGTTGTTATTTGTTTAAATTGTAAATTATCAGTCTCTCTCGTGAAATTGTTGGAGTTACTCTGCACAATGGAGGCGGATAAGACACCCCCGATTGACCCAGATTTTGAGCCGCAGAGCAGACCGAGGTCGTGCACGTGGCCGCTGCCTCGGCCCGACATCTCAGCTGTCAAAGCAGAGGGGACAGACGGCGCCGAGTCCGCCGCGGGAACCCCGCCTGCCGAGGAAGATAAACAGGAGCCTCAGCCAATCGTATCCGAACCCGAAAAGGCAGCCGCCTCGGAGGGAGGAGCAATATCCGGAGTGGGCGGAGCTGCACCTCGAAAGGGTTCGTCCCGACGCAACGCCTGGGGGAACCAGTCCTACGCCGATCTGATAAGCCAGGCGATTGAGAACTCACCGGAGAAACGGCTCACTCTGGCTCAGATCTATGACTGGATGGTCAAAACAGTGCCGTATTTCAAGGATAAAGGAGACAGCAACAGTTCTGCTGGATGGAAGGTAGAGTTAAAGCGCGCGCTAATACATACATACAGATCATTTCACACTACTGACCAAAATTACACAGGCCATATGCATGCATTATGAAGGACTTTTTACTTGATTCATTGTTGAGCTTTCACCAAGAACACTAAACGCGTCACAATAAGGTTATTAATGATCTGAGCTGTAGAGTCTGAATTATACATTGTTAACTTTATCGTGTCAGGACCAGTCACTTCATTGTTTGTGTGTGTTTTTTTGTTTGTTTCCACCCAGAACTCAATTCGTCACAATTTGTCCCTGCACAACAAGTTTTTGAGAGTACACAATGAATCTACAGGAAAGAGCTCCTGGTGGATGCTCAATCCTGAGGGGGGGAAGATGGGGAAAGCCCCTCGCCGCCGTGCTGCCTCCATGGACAATAGCACTAAATTACTAAAAAGCCGTATGCGGGCAAAGCAGACCAAGAAGCAAGCAGGAGCAGCTGGCATAGGAGGTCCTGGTGGTGCTATACAGGGTGAGGGTGCTTCTGGTGCAGGGGGTGCTGACAGTCCTGGCCCTCCAGGACAGTTTGGCAAGTGGGGTGTGAACAGTAGCAGCCCATCATCACGTGGTAGTTTGGATGATCAAGATATGTGGACAAGCTTCAGACCACGCACCAGCTCAAATGCCAGCACTTTGAGTGGCAGGCACTCTCCAATTGCCCCAGTAAAAGAAGACGAAGACGACTTGCCCGAGGATGGACTTCTGAGTGGTTATCCCACTAGCAGTCTTCCACCTACACTTACTGAGACCCTAATGGAGGAACTGGACCTAATTGATGGGCTTACCTTAATGACAGCACAGCAAGGGGGTGCAAGCCCGAGCACAGCCCCCCAAGCTCCACCTACACCATTGCCCTCTGCATCTACCCTGCTGCCTCGTGGGTCTAATTTTGCCTCTTATCGTCAGCTGCAGCCAATGAAAGGATCTCAGGGACCATCTCAGCCAGGGACACAGAGCTCTGTGCAGCAGGCAGGGGAGTCCAAAGCAAGCCTATCAAACTTTGGAAACTCCCTCTTTAATCCCCTGCCTGATCCTGGATCTCGAAGTGGTTTCAGCACCCATGTGCCGTCCAGTCTTGAGGCACTCCTCACTTCTGACTCACCCCCACCAACCGATGTCTTGATGACTCAAGTGGACCCTCTGATGCCCAGCCAGGGAGGTGCTAATCTTTTGGGCCTTGGTGACCCCATGTCTGGCAACCAAACCAAGGCTGGTCAAATGATATTGGGCAAGAGTATGGAACCGAGCTCAGTGGCGCAAATGACCCTTCAGCCTCAATCCCAACTACAACCACAGCAGCACCAGCAGCACTCTCAAATGAGCTTTGGCATGATGATGTCAGGCATGGGCCAAGAAATACCACCGCTAACAGCCATGAAAACCCAACATGAAGGGTTACTTCAACATGGAGCTGTCCCAGGTGGAAATGGAGGTCTTCAGGGGATAAGCCAGTTTGGGACACCAGCTTGCTTTCCGCCCTCTCAGGACCGTCTGCCCACAGACTTGGATATTGACATGTTCACAGAGAACCTGGACTGTGATGTTGATTACATCATCAACAGTGACCTTATGGATGGAGATATGAGTGACTTCAACTTTGACCCCATTGTACCAGCTGGGCAAAGTTACCCTGGGCCAGCCACCACACAGAGCTCATCTCACAACTGGGTGCCCAGCTAACTCTGTTAAAGATAAGGGCAGGTAAGGTCCATAGAAATGCTAGTGTTTTGACTTCAAAATTACTACCAAGAGCAATAATTTGCAGGTGATATGACATAGAAGCAATATCATATCAACTCTTTTGTTGTATTTCGTCACATGTCCATGGTATAATATGGCCTCTCTTTCTAAATGTTAGAATTTGAATAGGAATAGTACGCTTAACCATTCTTCTATTTATTTTTATTGCAGGTCAGCCCTTCATCCCTATCAAAATAATGGAAACTCACATGGTGCATTCCTTAAAATGTCACCTCTTCGGTTTTTTTTTTTTTTTTTTTTTTTGCCTCCGCATTCACCATTGTACCTCAAATGCATAAACTGTTTTGGCTGAATATACATACTTTAGCCAATTTTTTTTAAACATTTTTGGCAACTTTTTTGTATCACAAAAGCTAAACTTTACACAAGTGCCAATATATATACAGGGAAGTCGGATATTAAACACCGGACACAGAAAATGTCTTGAAATTTTTTTTTATATATATATATACTTACAAGAGATTTGTTGGTTTTTTTGGAAGTTGCTTTTTTTTTTTTTTTTTGGATGTCAGTGATGTTGACTTGGAAGAAGGAGAGAATAAATTCACGAAGAAGCACAACTAATAAACTACTAATCAAGTTTATTACAGTAATGCCCATTACTAATACCAAAGTAGTGCAGGACTGAGATGGTACTCCTCTTCCTTGATTTAAAGACGGAACTGATTTGGCCAGGCGAATCAAACTTTGCCCATCCTTTAGATGCAAGGATCTTTCTTCACTGGTCAACAGCTGGAAACTGACGGGGTAAGAATCATCATGGATATTCAAAATCAAACAATGCTTTACTGATCACGTGATTGGATCCCTGGATCAGGTGGATTACACACCTGACGACCTGCTGAAGGCAGCATTACACCACAGGAACGCTGTTATGAACATCTTCAGCGTTGATCAGAGCTTGAATGTGGACGGTCCTCATGAGCCCAGAACGTAACGAATATCTGGAGACTTATGCCGCGCTCAAATAGTACACGCTCAGTGGTACTCGTATTTTGCGTCGTACTATGGAAGGAGGCAAGATATTTCGAGGTGGTTTGGTCATGTGATGGTGATTAATGCGCTTCAAGTTGAGCATTTATGACATCCACTCAGGAAGGTGTTTTCCCTGGCCACGCTAAAGAGTGGGGACTGATCACTGAGTGAGACTTTCGATTTTGATGATTTGTTCTTAAATTGTTGTGTTAATAACAATATGAAGAAATGTGATTATACACAGGGCATTTTGATTTTACCATAGAATTTTAATGATCTCGTCTTCTATGGCTTTTTACCATTCTGCCAACTCAAGTCGAATGGCATAGTGTTGTTATTGATGAGCCTATTTGCAGGATGCAATATTTGAGGGTTTTTTTTTTTGTGTGTGTGTGTGTGATGTTTCAAGTACTTACAAGGGCTTAAATTCGGCAGAGAGAGAGTAAAGAATTCAAAACGTTATAGAAAGGATGAAATTGAGAGGTAATTCAACAGATGCTACATAACAATGCGCCCCAGGCACATAGAATTCAGTACAACAGTGCAAAAGGGGCAAGATATTATTTTCTCAGTGACTTTTCTTCTTCTTCTTATGTAGTACTAAACAGTCTTTTGTATGAATTTGTTTAAAAAAAAAAAAAAAAAAAAAGAACCAGAAAACAATTAAGTATATTGACAATAGTTTTTAATGTCTAATTTAGATTTGGGCTATATCACGATACAAATATTCATACTAATCAGAAAGTACCCTGTAGAAACGGTGGAAATTATTTTTTAACAGTCATTTTCTATGTAATCTTTTATTTTTGTAAAAGATGAGATGCATGTAGATTTTATACATAACCAAAGGAACACTACGAAGAGCATATTCATGACGGCTTGAGAGGAAACTATTGCAGCGTAGATAAGCTTTACACAAGTTGACCTTTCATTACGTCAAATAAATGGGAGTGCATGGGTGCAGGTAATAGTGAAACATGCCTTGCACGTTAGAATTTGCCATGTTATCTCTCGTATATTTGGGTGTCGTTTTGAAAAGGAAAAAAAAATTAAGTAATGAGCTCCATCACTTTGTCAGACAATTTATATTTGATCTAAAAATGATTTTTTTTTTAAAACAAAGTCGATGATGCAATGTCTAACTCTCAGGGTTTTAATAAAACACGAATAATAATATTGATAATAACATCCTGAAGGAAGATGCAAGATAATCATTGCTGATTTAATACAAGCCACTCAGCCATCAATAGAGATGTTTTAACATGATACAAGTACAGCTTATGCTCCACTTGAAAATAGGAGGTCGTATAATGTATGCATTTACCGAATTTCGGTAAAAAAGTTGTAAACTGCCAACAAACACTATAGCATGTTGCTCTAGAACAAATCATATAGCTCTCCATACTCTTTCCTTTCTTTCTTTGTTTTTTTTTCTTTATGTTTGAGATCTGTTTTTAGGAATGATGCAGTTTTTCATTGGTTTTACTCTTGGTAAAAAAAAAATCAGCATGCTTGTTTATGTAGATTGGACTTTTTGATTTCAGAGCTGGATATTATTAATCATTTTAACGCTAATAACATGAGTATATTAAAACATGAACTAACTGTTAAAGCGCTCTGTCCTTGCAGAGGATTGGTGTTTCCTCCTATCAATTGGTGCTAGACATTATTCATGACAAAAGGCGGCCACGTTTAAAAAGGCCTTGAATTATTTTACACAGCACGTCTTCAGCACATTTTATAAATAGAAAACGTAGATTAAAATTCACCTTTACTATTAATCCATAAGCATTTGTTACTTTTGTAGGTTCTACATAACTGTAAAAGCAGAGGTGGATTAGCCATTGAATGAGTCTCTCCACGCTCATCAAGTACATTTCTTGAACTCGGTCCTTTTAAAAAAAGGAAACAGTGTTATGTTGTTGATCTTTATCTGTATTTCAGTGAACCGTTTACATTATTGCTCTTGTCTTTTTTGAGGGCTTTCCCTCGTCGCTCTGTCTGTCTGTTATGCAAGTGCTCTAAAGCGCTGCAGGTTTGCGTTTGGAGCGATGGTGTTCATGGTAAAAGATCATGATGGATTTGAAAATGACATTTGAGAATGAACATCTGCGCATCTTGAGTGACGAACCAGCAGGCGAAGTTTACACAAGCAGGCTGACATTGGATTTGTATGCCATGTTATCTTTTTTACAGTGAGAAGATTGGATTATGATTATTTGCTTAAAATACAGAATATTAGGAAAAAAAGAAAAGAAATTGAGCCTCCTGCCACAACAGGGTCTGAAGGTTCGACTACCAAACAACAGACAAACTACAGGACAGTAACTGCAGAGGACTGACAGCTTCTTCTTTTTTAGTCGTAGTGTTCAGCTGAGTGGGGTTAGATGTGAACAAGAATGAATTCCCAGTAGACAGACCCTTTAAACTTTCTACAGATGTTTCCATCATCTTTACTCCAAACCACAATTCCCTTTTTTCTTTTCCTCCATAGCTTTCTCATGTTTAGTATTGATTCTTATAGTTTTTTTTTCCTGAGACGGTATGCTAAATATCCCATTTGATGAAACACTAGTTTAGTTTGTGGATAGGTTTTGAGCTTTCTTTGTTTTGGGGAAGGGGGTATAAAAGGTTGGTGAGTTGTGCTTAGCCAATTTACTGTATGTGTACTTCATTCATTGCTTTATATTTGATTAATGTGTCCCCCCCCTTCCCCTGCTGTTCTTACTTTATGGTCGAGTTAGCCAGCGGTGACTGTGAAAACCAGTCAAGGATATCTGAAATAAACCTAATCAGTTTAACTCACCTGCTCTCTTGTGTTTCTAATGGTGTAAATCTTTAGTAGTTTATTAAAGCAATTTTTTTTTGCAAGTCTGAAACAATCACGTGGTGATTTGAAGTTCAAGGAAGGGGGTCACCTCAAATTTAGAGGACATTAGATGTTGGTTTATAAATTTTATACACTGAACCTCAATTCAAATTCATAAACCATAAAAATTCATAATTTTGAAAGCTGCAGGTTCTTGTCTTATACTAAAGAAGGTATTACGAAACAGGTAGTTCTGGTCCTGGATGCTGGTTGGCTGGGATTTAAATAAATAAATAAAAATGATATATGATATATTTAAAGGATATATCTGTAAAAGCAGATGTAAACAATGTGTTCTTGATTGAAAAGTTGTATTGTACTTTTAAGAAGACCAAATATCAATAGATTAGTAATATGTCAGTAATTGGTCCTATATTTAGATTCGATTAAGAAATTCAAGTTCAAATAAAAGGACTAATCACTAGGATAGAAGAATCTTTCCACATCTGAATGGCGGTTTAAGTGCACTGGGTAAGGTAAGTTGAAGGGCCACTAATAGGCTTTGCCTGAATATCTTGCTATTCTAATTGGCTTGTACTTATTCCAGTCTGTTTCCATTGACTAGAGAGAAGAGCACATACTCTGCCACAAGATGGCACAATTGCCACAGTAGTGCAGAATGAGTTTGATGGCAATAACTATAACTCTGCAGAAGATTCAGACAGACACACACAAGTCAAAAGCATCGGTTTGAAAAGAAAATATGTGCATTAGGAGTCAGAAAAGAAAACCCAGACACAAGTGATATAGCATATCTTTATAGAAAAAATAAGTTCATATTTCAGGGGGGAAAAAAGAAAGAAAAAAAAAGTTTTGTTTTTTTTTTTTGCTTAATTTTCCTTGTTTTGATTTTTTTGTTTTTTTGTTGTGTTCATTTTTAAACATCCCTACATTTACGTGGTAAATATCAAACAACTTGGCTAAAGCCACACTCATATTCAGTCTTTCAGTCTCCACCAGGGATCAGAAGGAAAGACAAATGGGGGGGGGGGGGAAATCGTCCACTGCTGCTTATTTCTTCTTTTTTTATGTAACACAAGAAGGCAATCAGGGAGAAACCAATCAAAACATGCTGATGGCAAGCAAATGACAGCACACATAAGCCCCATAAAAATGTGGAACAGCTTGATAGTGCCGAGGGTTGGCTGGTACTGAAGCAAACTGCTGTCCCCATTCTGTTTGACTGCTTGGGCAGGAGCAGAGAGCAGCACTTTAAGACAACAGCTTGGCCCATGCTACCAAACAGGGCAGAGTCCAGCACGCTTTAATAGAGCCTCCTGCGTCGCAGCCACACCACCAGTCCAAGTTCGCCTTACTGATATAAAAGCTGAAGGCACTGCGCTTAATAAACTCCATCTCGTTAACGTGATGCATTTAGGACCTCTCACAACTATGAGCTTTAACTGAACAGTCGGCGGAGACTCTCCGCTACAAAGCTCCCAAATCCAGAAAGCCGGCCCAGAAGTTTAGCACTAAATGAAAGAAATCCTGTTTTTTTTTCTTTTTCTTCCTCCGATATGGTGATTGGTCGTTCCCCAACAGTCCCACAGTGCTGTACTAGATAAAAGGCTGATGAGCTTCAGCACTGAAAGTCTGCCATCTTGCCCCACCTTCTCTTCCCTTTCGAAAACAACAAGAACAGTCACCAACAATAGTAACAGTCGCTGGCTATGTTTAAACAGGTGATCCCATTCAATTATGTCCCCCCTCCACACCTACATGTATCGAACGTTGAACTTGAAACCGTTCAGTTCCAGTCAATATACTGTCAAAATGTGTAAGACCCCAATCAGATTTGGACAGGGGAGAGGAGAAAAGAAAAAAAAACCCCTACACCCTGTCTGAACATAGCCATAGTGACATAGTAATGCAATACGTTTTAAAAAATAAATAAAAATGAAAACTATTAACATTGGCGCCCGTGTTTCTTTGCCAACTGTACCTTACATGAGCAACACTTCTGCACCACTTCAATACTATCATGGCTTTATCTAGCAAATAAGTTTGGCCTTTTCCACAACCAAAACATTTGCAGTAAGTATGGCATCAGCGTGGTACCAGTGAACGGAGGCCTCACCGGGTCATTTGTTCCAATAACAGTTACAGCTGCTCGGAGGCAATGCAGGTCACTTATGCGGTTCTGTGCAAAAAAAAGTCCAGTGCAAGGAAACAATTTGTGCAGGTCAATTACAGGAAGCATCACAGCAGGCTGACCTTTGACCTTTTCTTTTTTTCGCATTATAAAGTTTCACAGATGGCAAGTATCATTGAACTGTTTTGCAGATGAATCTGGGGGGGAAAAAAATCCTTCATTTGAAGTTTTAGAACTGGCCAACATTAAAAATCATTCATCATTCATTCAAACTTCAGGTTTTTTCCTAAAGTCTGTAGTTTTGGTGGAGTGCAGGCTGCGTCATAAGGTAACGCCTTTGCAGTAAAATTCCTAAAATGCGTCAATTTGTTTTGAAAGTGGTGCCAGACTCTGCTGAATCACAAATGCGTGTTTATTATCGGCACCCTTCACGTCGATGCTGGAGAAGCTGGATGAGCCAGCAGTCAAATGAAGCGCAACCTTTTTTTTTTCTTTTAGAGCTCGGTCAGATGCCGTAAGAGACGTTTGTGCCTAAATCTAATGTTTATCTTAAAAGTGCTATTAAAACAAAGGTTATAGCCATGTAACATTTTCCTATATTGTCTGTGGCGTCTTGTTCTGAGCTTAAATTCAAATCAAGTATTCAACAACAAAAAAAACACAACCCCATGTTGAGCTTCATCAACATTCGTCTGTTCGCTCTGTTCGTAAACACGGACTCCGATATTTTGGGGCGAGGTCAAGTCATTCGTTTTTGTCTTAAACCATTCAATACTCTAGCATTGAAATTGAACACATTCACGTCTCCTTTCCCGTCCGTCTGCCAACAGAGGAGCAACAGCCAAAACGACGGTAAAAAGATCCTCAACAATACAAAGAATAGAATAAAGGTAATTGCACATTAACCATCTGGGACAAGGACATTCGAAATGAAAAAAAAGGAAAAAAAAAGAAGAAGGTAGAAAATACACATACATAGTTACGGGTCATTGAAAGTAATGAAGGGAACAACAACATGCGAGAGAGAGAAAGAGATTGTTTTCCACCTTCAAGTGTCACCTTGAAGACTTTTCACAGCAGTACCTTAAGTCACACTTTAGCAACCTTCGATTAAGAGAACACAAGAGATATGGATAAGAAGAGAGATCACTCTTCACAAGTCCGTTTCACTCTCCCTGTCTGTCAACCACCCATTTTTCCTTCTTTTTTTTCTCTTTTTTTTTGTACCATAAGTGACTGTGCAACTCTGTCCCTCTCTCCGCACACACGTGCCTCGATGTTCTAGGCGATCATGTACTGAGTGATTGCTCGGAGTGCGTAGAGCAGCTCAGCCTGCAGCCGCGCCTCCATCACCAGCAGATTCACATGGACCTGAGCAGGGGAGAGATCAATCACATCGTCCATATTATTTCAGATTTTACATCAATGGGTTCTTGATTTAACAGGACGAAGACTGTAAACAACTGACAAAAATAAATAAATAAATAAAAACACCACACGGTATTGGCAGGTAAAATCAGACTCCCTGAGGATGCTTACCTTCTCTGAGGCTTTGAGTGAAACCAAGGGAAGAGGGCACAGAGGGTTCTTAGTGGAGTCAGGATAGCAGGCCACAGCCTTAATATAAAGCTTCAGGCCGTGCTCCAGCAGCTGGTTCACTTCTCCATAATCATAATCATCGTATCTGTGGAAAAAGCAGGTCTCGCGCTATGATTTCTGGGTAAAAGGGTGAGTGTGAGCATCACTGAGTAGAAAAGAAAGAAAACAAAAACAAACACTCATTGTACCTAATTCCATAGATGCAATGGATGTAGTTCCAGATGGCTCTCTTAAGGTCCGGATCGCGAGGGGAAGGTAACGAGGCCACACTGCGGAACCGCTCGTCCAGCAGGTGCCCGATGTCCGAGTAGAGCCGGTTTACTAGAGAGAAGCCATGGTCCTCCCACGAGTAGTCCTACACACAAACACACATCCAATACATCACTATTCACCGAACAGAACGAACTCTGCAGAGGCGGAATTCTCAGGAACACCACAAGTGAACCTGGAACACGTCCACGGTGTATTTTGGATCTTGGAAAGGAAAGGAAATCCAAAGCAAGCCCAAACAATTTCGACCTTTGGAGTGTTGATTACAAAGCTTCTCTTTAAGGTCACGGGAAGATGAAGTGTAGAATTGCCATCAAGCGCACAGAGTGTGACTGAGCAGCTGCCATGCTGCAACTGAATACGCGGCACGGCCCTCACCTGCACACGCAATACTTGGAAGTGGTCCTCCTCCCGTCGGGCAAATTCCTGGTAGCCGAAATCGGGGTCCTTGACGAAGCGGGAGGGGTCTGTGGAGCACATCATCTCCTCGACTTCCTCCTCCTCCACGTCTAATCCAGAAGAGTGGAAGCGGACAAGTACGAGTCAGAGACGGGACATTGATCAATAATAATCATAATAATAATAATAATAATAATGATAATATCCACATACACGCACACACACAAGCATTCCTCTGGCATGTTTGTCAGTGAACCAGGACACACACCTATATGCAGGAGTGTGTGAGACTGTAGGCCTGGATCTGCTTTTCTCTCCTTCTCCTCCTGTGACTTATGGATTCCTTCTCGTAAGCAAGCTAGGTCACAGCTCGAGTCTAGAGACTGCACAAGAGAAAAGCCACCATTATGCACATTTACCTGCACGGCTACCATAAAACCAGAACCAGGTTCCCTTAAGATTTCATGTGAGATCTCGATAACCTTCTGCTCACTACTTATGGATATCCATTGCAGGGTTCTTGTACTTTCTTAAGAAGGAGGGAAAAAAAGGCCTCCAGACCTTTTTCCAGATTCGGCCTCGGTTTTCATTATTTTAGCATCATGAAAATGCTAAATGTTCAATGCTGCATGCATTAAGGGAGGGTGTGTTGGTGCAGAAAACAAGGGAACGTCTAAAAGACGACAGATTTAGAACCGTGGCGTCTTTCTTTAACAAAATAATCAATGCATTTTCCAAAATGTTTTCTGAATTTCCACACGAGTGCCTTTAAAATTCCATACTTCTCTAGACTTTCCATACCTGCGCTAGAACCCTGCATTGACTAAATGTAAAGAGAAATTCCCTTATGGCCAATATAAATAATATTCACACACACACACACACGCGCGCACGCACGCGCGCACGCACGCACACACGCGCGCACACAACTCTTTCCCGTGACTGGGGATCTTCCTGAAGGCAAATAAGATCAGAAGACCTGAAGATCATCTCAAATATTAAAAATGTCTATATAATAAAAAAAATTAAAAAGACATTCGTGTTCATTACAGAAATTGAAAATGGGCCATTTTGATCCAAACCAAATGCAAGTGTAAAGATGTTACGAAACTTCTGTGGTTTTCACGAAACGTGAAATGTCAGCACTACACTTAACTGCCATGTTAATCACAGAAAGCTGTGTGTGGGCGAGCTGAGCTCTAAGCTCTTACCCTCCTGCGGGGTGGGAAGGTGGCGTTGCCGTTGGCAGCATCGCAGAGGCAGTAGCCCGGAGGCGTTCCGTGTGGCGCTCTCGGGCCGGGGTGTATATCCTGTTCGGAGCCAAACACGAAGCTGCAGAGCGCGTGGCAGTGTGCCAGCAGCACCACGGCCTGAACCAGCTCAGCCAGAGACCAGCACTGCTCACCTGGCTTTAGCAAAGCCTGCGGACACATCACAAGTCACGGATCAGCACACGCAGGTCACAGCGGGGCTTTGGGGGAAAGGTCTCAGCCTTCTTAAGCATTTTCTGATACACACTTGTGACAATACGGGTTGACCCATGTAGAATACTGTTGTACATCATAACTGATGATCAGCACATTGTTCTTGTATGCTGAAATCTACAATTGGTTAACTTTAAAACACACACACACATCAGTTTCAATGACACTTTTTAGTGCACACGATGGAAAGTGCCCTTGCTTTAGTATCGGAACACGGCGCCTTTCGACTGTACCTGAATGTGGGAGCGAGCAGTGAGCCAGGGCTGGTGAGCGAGCACTTTGTTTATGTGGTCGAGCTGCTGGAGGCGAGGTGGTGCAGCCTCCAGCCCCTGCAGCCACAGAGGGTCTCCCCCCACCCGCAGGAACTGAGCCGAGTGGAGAGACACCAGGTAGCTGCAGTGATGCCGTGCTGCAGCCTGAAACACACACACACACACACAGAGAGAGAGGATATCCTTTCTGTTTCTATGAAAGGTTTTCAGTCATCCACATCATTTGCAGTGTGCAGTAGTCTTAAAGCACTCTTACCATGATGGCGATGTAGTGGCGGTAGTGATGGGGCAGAGGGCCGTCCATGTTCAGGATGTAGTGCTGCGTGCGCAGGAAGCTCTCCAAATACTGAGGATAGGAGGCCATTTGTTGCGATACTGTATCCAGGCGCCCCCTGCTGGCCAAAGCCTTCATGCACAACGGAGTGGAACGATCCTTATCAGAGCTCACCTTCATCACCTACATGGAGCAGAGAACAAATAGTTCATCCTTCTATATTTCACGACAGTGTACTTCCCCCAGATTTCGGCTTGACCGCAGAAACACTGACTGACCTTAAATGGAGAATTATAAAATGGTAACGGGCTACAACTCGAATCAAAAGCTTGAATTAGTTTCTAGGTAGTCCTCTCGGAAAGAAAATAGAAGCAATACCACCAGCAGCACTCTTCAAATAATTCCTCAGCCAAAAAAGAGGAAGAGAAAAAAAACAAACAAACAAAGAAGGGCCTCTGCAACGCGCCTTGGAGGCATGCAGGCAGACAGAGGGAGATATTTCACAGCGAGAGCAGCCTGCTAGTCGGGAGTTTTTAATCTTTGAGACAAAAACCAGACTGGCGTCTGTCTACAAAGTCATCCAGCTTCAAGTGGAAACAAAACGCTTTATTACAGCAGTGCTCAGCAAATTGAATACGGTCATGAATTCCTGTTCTTGTGCGAGTGGTGAAGACCAGGCCTCCTGGACGGGTCATTGGTAAGCTTTGTGTTCAACTGAAGGGATGAGAGGAATTTGCCCTGGACCCTCCTTCAGTCGCCTCCCTTATGCACACACACACACACCCTGGGTACATCAGCGAACAAAGAGGCTCAGACAGAAGAACCTAAGAAAAGAGTGAATCGATGGCAATGAAGCCGAGGACATGTTAAAAAAAGTTAGAAGAGCAACATGGCTACAGAAGAAGAAAAATAATTAGACGAGGATGAAAGAAATTTAATTTTAACGATTAAATAAGGCGAGACTCATTTCCAAAGACACACCATGTCAATCCATGAAAACTACAAGAAATTGTTATACGTGTTTGAGTTATTGAAACTAAAATGGGTCATGCCTCTCTGTTCTGGTATGGAAAACAGGAGAGCAGGGCCTCTTGCAGCCAAATGTCTCCTTGCCAAAAGCACAGCAGTGCTGGCAGCAGTTATTCCTTCGAGTAAACCGCTGCTCCGCTGGTCATGCTGACAGGCGGTCATGGTGGAAAGGAGGTCAGTTACACAGTGAGGGGGGGAAAGGCAGCACAGCTTCTCACTAAACTCACACATGAACGCTGTCACATATTTCATCCTGTACGCTCTTGCAGCATTGCTCAAAGAGGACCGAGTCTCATACGAGTCTCTAAAATAAAACGCTGGTTTAACACCCCTGTGCTTCTCAGACAGCGGACTTCGTCGGTTCTTCAGGTCCATACACGCACGAGTCGCTGTTTGTAATTGTTAGTTTGTAAAAGTCCTCACCGTCCTCGTAATCCATACTTGCAACAGGGGGCGGAGCTATCTCTCAAATTATGTACTTCGTGTACCTTTAGGGCAAGTGACGTGTTCACACAATGTAATAAAACCGCAGAGAAATGAAGTGTGAATTGCTCGACAATTTTCCACTCTGTGGTGGAAAGAAAAGAGCCAACAGGGGGCGTTGCAATCTAAATTTTCCCCCAAAAAAATGGCCGGCCTACCAGGCTAGAACGCCACTTCATCACAGATGCGAAACGTTTAGCGTGGACATTTTGGATTTGCCTGTGGTGTGGTAATATTCGCAAAAAATCTATAGCGTTTCATTGTAGGACATTAGCACCAGATAGTCAAAGTCCACAGTCCATGAATAGCTGCTGGTTTATTAGACACACCTACCTCATTGAGCTACATTTTATAGGAGCTCCTCTTCTTCCGAGCACAATCCTCTAATACCTCCTCAGTCATCCATTTGTTGACTTAAAAGAGCACAGCCCTAATTTTAACAACAGGTGCCAGTGTGAGGAAGAATTAATATTGGCAAAAAAACACATTTCAATGACTGACATGGTGTTGTCACCTACTGGGTTCTACTTCCAAGCACCAAGGCTGAATACATCAAGTCTCAATACACATCTGTGAAGGAATTTACAGAGGCCAGGTGTAAATCTCATTAAGCAGCGCAAATTCCAAATTCCCAAGCACTAAGCCTGACCAGCACAGAGACCAGCGCACGGGCGGCCAACCGAGAGCTGATGTTTCCCCCGTGCAGTCCGGCACGGGCCAACTCATAAGAACCAGGCGGTTATAAATATCTGAGCGAGACAGCTGGGATAGCAGTTGCACAGATAAGAGAGCGAAATGGCATCCCTGCGCAAGAAACAACAAGCACCAAAGCGCTGACGCTCTCACACTTGCTCGAGCAGCAGCTGCAGTCGTCAGGTAGAGGAGCAGGAAAACAACACTCTATTCAGGACAGGACCGGGCCCTTAGTCCACATCTGTACATTAAAATCGACCTGCTGTACATCTCCCTAATCAAAACATGTGCTATTCAAGCAAAGTGGATCATAGCAGTTTTTCCTTTAGTGTGTCAACACACCGAGGTGCAGGTTTCAGCTACAGGGTCAGACTCGGCATGGAACGGGTCGTCCAGAAGGAAGCCTAACATGCATAGAGATATCGGATGTCTGAACGGTACAAATGAAAATGACCCTATATTTAAATATTTAAACAGATAATTACCTGCCAGTTAGCTAGTGGTCAAACAATAAAATCGGCTGGCCAGTATACACGGCCGATATTCAGGTTTTTGGAGCATCTTTCATGACCAATGAAAAAACACCGACATTGCAGATCACGGGACAGTTCATATAGCATGGGCTTTAAAATACGGAGATAAACGGCGTGATTAAGTGATTAGTTTCTTTTTTCTGTGCTTAATTTAAACTAAAATATTTATGTGAGAGTTTTTTTTAATTTTTATAATGTGTGGCAGTCTGGTAAAGCCCAATCAAATGTCACTATTTTGAATTTCTGGCTAATTTGGATTATTTATATACCCCCCCCCCCCCCGATCTGAATCAGTTACGCAATGCTTATGATCACAGAAAGCCTATATAAATAAATAGAAGAGTGCAGGCTTCATAGTCGTGTGGAATGGTAGCCTACACACGCACACCTGTGTACAAGCCCTGTTAGACCATATTAATATTCACGAATGTGGAACACCATGTTTGTAATATAGATTGAAACGCTGAGCTATAGCAAGTCTTTACAAATCTCTTAACAACGTTTATGAGTAATAAATCTAAAATGATTACGTTTGTGTTTCAATAGCTTTAAAAAGGTATTTAATTACAATCAATATCTGAATTTTATCACCTCACTGCTCTTAAAATATTGGCAGTGGCCCTTAAAAAAAAAAACTATAACCCCTAACCCATAGAACTGTACATCAAATAGTTGTTAATAAGCCAGCGTGAAATCTTCGTGGATGCTTAAGGTAGAGCTGGATCAAGTCACATTGCTTCACAGGAGAAGGAGGGTTAAGACGCATGCTGGATGCTTCTCAGGGCTGTGTGTGTGTGTGTGTGTGTGTGTGTCCTTGTGAGACAGATATCTTGTCACTTATCCCACCATGTATAAAAATGCCAAAACAACAAAACAATGCATAATGCAAAACAGTGGTTATGAAGCCTTATACTCAGACACAACATGATTAGCAACCGTTGCAAAGTCCTTCAACCGGCAGTGTAATGCATTAGATCGTCATTATACAATTATTGATAGATTTCTGCCGCAGATACGGGGTCGTGTATGAACATGGTCTACCAGACGTGCGCCAAGCTTGAGCTATATCTTGCGACATAATACATGGCCCACACTTTCAATAATGAACAGACTTGGGAAGCCTCACACACACGCACACGCACACAGGTGACATTAAAAACAAATGGCAGCACCAAATGCCAAAAGTCACATAAGATTCCGATTAAGTGAAAGTCCAATAACTAATAACCGACAAGTTGTGTACCAGTGAGGCGCACATGAGCTAGCCATTAATAAAAAGGCATGAGATGCAAACCTCAGCTCAAACGCCGTTCTCCTTCAGGGACTCTCAAGGGGGAACTTTCCCTGGTAAATAGATTACATGCCAACAGCGATGCCCACCAACACGCAACTGTAAACCAAGAAACACTCAACTTTGCCACCATGACGGGCTACAAAATTCTAACAGCTTCCAAGACTGATTGATGATGTGTGTAAATCACAAACGTTGAAGGAGAAACGTGAGCCGAAACGATTCATTCATACCCACCTACACTGGACGAAGGTTAAAGCAAAATCACAAGTGGTGAAAGAGTGCTATAAACGGAACTATTTAGTGCCAGAGATAATGTGGCTATAAGTGACCCCGTCTGGCCATCTGTAACATGCACAGACATGTCCTTACCCCATACTCAACACGAAACAGGAAGCCAGTCACACATCCTCCTGGCAAGTCCCTTTAAAATTCAGCTGAAGGTTGAAGTGAAGTTGATGCTTTCAGATTTGCATTAAGAGAACACAGAATTCACCAAACATCACCCCCCTCCCCTGCCTACTTGGGTTAGTTCTTCTACCCCAGGATTGGTAGTCTTACTTGCATAGTCGAACACAGAGTACATCAACTCGCACGGTTGGTCTCCGGGGCTGTTTATATCCGTCTTGTCACGGACAAACCAAACAGTGGGCAAATTTGAATAGGTTTGAATGTGTCCAGGCCGGACGATATGAATGGTATCTTACAATGTGGCTGGGCGAAAAAATGCCCAATCGAAGAAACGTGCACAGCAAAACGTTCAGGTGGCTTTTGGAGCGCAAGCATTTAGTCCAATCGGGTCATAGGAATAGATAGATTGTGAAAGTGACGGGTAAAATCGGTGCTTAGAAGAAAGGAGCAAAAGAAAGAGAGAGATAGAAATGAAAACGCCAGGGCCTGTGTTTTGTTGCTCCACGACGAAGAACTCAGAGTAGGCCTTAAACCTAAAGATCTGAAAATGGTGGGAAAATGAGGCTACCAATACAAAAAAAAAACAAAAAAAAAAAACAACAACAGCACAATAACTCAGCTACACCCCAAATCATCTAAACAAGGTAGTGAATGTGTGGGACTCGAGCGTAGGGACAAAATAAGAGCTGGAGGAGATTCAATCTGCATTCTCAACGTGCCAGGAGGGGTCCGTCCTTGTCATGCGCTGTCAAGTGTCCCTGCTGCTGTTACAAACACACAAATCCTTTTTCGCTACAGTGGAAACACTTTTTTGGCTCGGCAACCTGAAGCCAGGGAGGGGAACAAATCAGCCAGCTGCAACGTGCTGGGGGTTAGACGAAACCCAAGCCAGCAACGCGTGCGCGCACACACACACACGGCAAGCCACAGAGACAGGGCAAGAGACGGGTGAAATACATTTAACATCACTTAAAAACACACATTCAGTTCCACGCCAGCGTAAAGTACAACGACATGACACTGCAGTTTGGGTGAAGAGTAACAAGTCACATATCTTTTGGAGCGAGTCTAATGATTCAGCAACGTGCGTATTTAATTCTTTCTTTGTCTACATTATGTCGCATGTAGTCGTATATAATGTCTAGAGAATTTTCCTTTTTTAAACCGTGCCTTACTATAGCTCTAGTTATTGCTTACACAGTTGCTCGAAACAATAGATAAACGGAGCAGCACCATGGCCGAAATACATGTCGAGTCATCCGATAAGGAGAAATTCTCAATGCCAGAAGTGTACGTGCTATCTGTCTTTTATCCACTGTACAGTCTAGGCGTTGCAGAATTCATACAAAAGGCTTACCCTTTCCATTGCAAAAAGGGGGAGAGAAAAAAAACAAAACAAAAAAAAAAAACGACCTTGTCTCTTTAATCACACACAGTTTTGTGCTTCTTCTGCCCTCCGAGCTTTAATGTCACCCCTGTTGATGCGTGTCCATAGTAAGGACGAACAACAACAGGTGCATAAAAGGTGCATTATGCATGACAAACAGATCCAGACCCTGAAAACAGGTCAAGTAAAGGAAAAGTACTGATAGACGAATAAAAGCCCAAATGCATCCATTGTTCCTTACAATCCTGAAGTGGTTTTCTGTGCGCAGCGCCCTCTACAGGCCAGCGCTGGAAACGCAGACAACAGAGGAGAAAAACAACTTTGATTGGCAGTGCATCAGCATCGCGCTAACAAAAAAGAGGCGCACCAACATTTAGACAGCTACGACGCGAAAAAGCGTCCGAGACGCAGCACGCAGAAAGGACTCGTGCACGCGCTGGTGCAGCCACGTTGAGTCAGGCTTAACACCACCATGCACACACACCATGCACACACACACACACCATGCATGCACACACCATGCACACACACACACCATGCAGACACACACACACAATGCACACGCACACACACACCATGCACACGCACACACACACCATGCACACACACACACACCATGCACACACACCATGCACACACAC
>JAOUQW010000034.1:15187603-15202594 GCA_028565825.1 Olivaichthys viedmensis | reverse complement strand
TTATGCACCAACATACCAAAACAAATTCCTTGTATGTGAAAACCTACTTGGCAATAAACCTAATTCTGATTCTGATTAACCTACTGTGCTGTGCTGTATTACACTGTTGGTATTATAGTGCATATTTTACACACACTGCCTAATACTGAAATCCTGTATTATGTTTATATGGACAAAGTCATGGCTGCTGTTACAAATCTCACTGTTTAATGTAGTAAACACTTCACTGATTAATTCCAAAAGCATGAACGTGTGCGTTTCCTCATCTTGTTTGTTTTTCAGACTTAAAGCATAATGTGGTTTTTTGAACGGCTTCATACACGCCTCTTAATAATGTTTGAAATCATGTTTTTGAGTGTAACTCAAACGGTTACAAACTCCTGTGTAACCGTCTGTGATTTACTTCTATAATTTACTGTGTTGCATGTTTTAAGATTGTATCTTTCTGAACAGTTTTCACACTTCATTTTTGGGCACATTATTATATTCACATATAAATGATCAGAGATTTGTTTTTAAACTATTCTGCAGTCTTCCGTAGCTCGTATGTTTCTGGCACTAGCATGTAATCTGTCGCTATACAGCAGCTGAGCGTGTGTTCTGGGAATCTCTCATAAGTCCGACCCCTATTTTGACATCATTTCAGGACCGGTCTATCTGCAGGGACACAGCATGGTTCCGTTTGGCGCAAACAGGGATAACGTGGAACAGAGATGCACCCGTATGGTTTGCAGTGGATTCATGAATGTTTTGAATTACTAGACACGAACGCAGAGGCTTAGAGGTGTTCTCTTAAATTCGAAAACACAGCCAATCTGAAGTCAAAGGTTTATGCCATTTTCACAACATCGTGCCTACAATTTTACTGAAGGCTGAGATGTCTTACAGAAGTTAAAGCCCCTGCCAACTCATTTTGGCAGGGGCTTTAACATCTTTAACATAGGGGCAGTGGTGGCTCAGTGGCTCAGAAGGTCAAGGGTTCAAGCCTCAGCACCGCCAAGCTGCCACTGTTGGGCACTGTTGGGCCTTAACCCTCCCTGCTCCAGGGGCGCTGTATCATGGCTGACCCTGCGCTCTGACCCCAGTTTACCAACATGCTGGGATATGCGAAGAATGAATTTCACTGTACTGTACTTGTATATGTATATGTGACAATAAAAAGGCATTCTATTCTATGTATTTTGTAGTTTCAGCGTGAAGCTCTGGCCAAAGGAACCTCACACTTCAGCTAGTGAGGTTCTGTCAGTGGCCTTTATTAAGTCATAGTGCAACCTAAACATTAACCCATTCATTATTTTTTCTTTTTACTTTTCATTTGGACAGGTATGGTTCTCCATACAAAACAACTTGATTTAATATAAACACCTTTATTTAATTATTCATCTTGGCAACACGTTTTGTTATGCTTGTAAAGAGGAGCAGGGGAACTCATGACCTGCATATTTTTGATCTTTCTCTGCTTTAACAAACCTGACTCGGCTCACAAAGGGCTTCCTCGCCAGCTATATCAAATTCAGAATAACAAAGATATCTAATAATACAGAGTAGACTAGATTGTGAGTTAACTTCTATTACAGATAGCCAACAATATTTATCTGCAATTCAATCTCCCACCTGAGGCCTAAGAAAATATGAGCACTGAGTAATGTACTGTATTTATGGTATGATATTGAGTTATTGTTCGGAGCAGCACTCTGTTAGGAGGGCCCGGGGGGCTGGGAGATAACTGATTCCTCTGGATTATTATTATTAGCTTTGGTCCTTAAGCAAACAGTACAAACCTTATAGGAGGTGAACCAATAGCCCTGGTCAAGCAACATACTGAGATTGGAATTTTAGAACAAAGATCATTTAATCACCTGACTCTGTCGTGTAGGTTTCTCATTTACATCAGGAAGATCTGGCTATTTCTCTCCACGGAAGCCACTCAGGTGCTTGTTCAGTCCCTTATTATCTCAAGATTGGACTACTGCAATTCGCTCCTGGTAGGTCTTCCCCCAGGTGTCATCAAACCCCTGCAACTGATCCAGAATGCAGCTGCACGCTTTATTTTCAATCTCCAGAATCTCAAGTTCTTCCACATTCCACCTCATTGCTGTGTTCTCTCCACTGGCTTCCTGTAGCTGCCTGCATCAGATTTAAAACACTGATGCTTGCCTACAAAGCCAAAAACGGATCAGCCCCTTCCTACCTGAAGACACTTATCAAACCCCGATATGTACCACGTTCCCTTCGAGCCACAAGCACGGCTCGACTCGAGCCACCATCCCTCAAGACACTAGGAAGACATGCATCAAGACTCGTCTCTGTTCTGGCACCCAGGTGGTGGAATGAACTTCCCCAGACTGTCCGAACAGCTCAGTCACTGGATGTCTTCAAAAGAAGACTGAAGACCCACCTCTTCACTAAACACGTGTACTTAACCTACTCTGAAGGGAAGAAAGAAAAGGGAATATCGTAATGGTATTCTTAGACCATGGCCTATTTGTAGTAGTGTAAGGATATGTTTTTCAATGGAGACTCCAAAGCACTCTGGATAAGGGCGTCTGCCAAATGCTGTAAATATGAATGCAAATGATTTAATAAGTACGTTTTGTCGCACAGTGTTACAACCACCAACGCTGGAGATTAAGAACACACGGGCTGTACCCCTCAGTAACAGACTTAACACAGGCCTTACTGGCCTTCGCTATTTTCTGCCTACCCTGGACTAATTCTGTAATTTCACCAACCCCAAATGAATAGTGTTTAGGAAAAGACCCTACTATCTGGACTTTATTAAATTGTGCTTATTTAACTGGAGTTGTTTTCGTTTTCTCTAGTCTAGACCAAGATCCATGAGACATCTATTGCACAATTACTGTTTATCAGACAGACTGAATCATAGCATTAAATGCATGTTTACCATTTTATGCATGTTATTTAAAGTGGTCAGCCTTATCTATGAACCTATTTTGTGAACTTAGCATGGTGCTGATTATGAGAAAATGAATTATCCTCAGCGCATAGAAAACAAAATCATTTCACGCTGGCTACAGTCCACCTCAGGCTTTATTTGTTATTAAAATGTGTTTTTCTAGAAGTGCCACATTTCAAGGGTGACCCAAATATAAATACGAATAAAAGTAGTCCAAAAATGATCCAAGAATGTCACTGATGCATGGTAATTATAGGTTAATTACTGCAGTAAGTCACAGACACCACTCCCTAACCTTATACCATATTCAGCCTTTTACACATTATCATACATGAAAGCAAACATAGCCGAATCAAAGGCAGTAGACAACCGTTATGAAGTATTTGATGAATGGTGTAGGATATGTATAACCATATAATAGACAAGAAGTTTTTAAGAATATTTTGTTTAGCGGTAATCAGCATTTTTTTTTTTGCCTCTTTATAAATATGCGATGTACAAAGCTCATGGTTTTCATATTGTATTCACAGCTGTAGGCTCATTAAATGAACACAATTTGCATGAGCGGAGAGCAACCGTGCATCTTGGGGGGAAAGTAATGAAGTGTTTGTCAAACCCCTACAGCATTTAAAGTTTATGCTTACAAAAAGGGAAGAGCTGTAACCAGGCGCAAAATGAATGCAAGCCTCGTTCTCTCTCTGTTCCACAGAACAAGCAAGTGATTCAGCAACGTCCCTGCAATGGGCCTCTTAACAGTGCCAGTCACTGAATTATAAGTACTGAGAGGGACCAAAAGTGAACAGGGCCTGTGCTCAGAATTCTGCTCTCCCACACTCACACTGTTCATAGCCTCAGTTCCACAGGGAGAGGGCACTTGTGTCTCTGTTCTCCTCAGTTAATAAAGCACTTCTTAATAGACAGGCATTATGAGGAGACACACACACACAAATCTAATGGATACATGAGAGATGAGAGTTAATGCATGTATTGTATTATGCTGTGTGTAGATATGTGGTACCGTTTTCATATTCTATAGGACTGATGTTTTGAACAATAATATTTTAAATAGATTCTGTTCACGAGTTTCGGATCTTTTTTTCACAGTTTTTTCACTCTGCGTATAACATGCACAATCTTGGGAACCACTAACAACAGAAAAGAAATGCAAAGCTTGCAATCAGACTATTCGATTAAAACCGTATAGAGCTGTGAAGCTTAGAATAGGACACTTGGAGTTCTTTTTCATACTTTTGATTTTGATGGTTGACACCGAAATGTTCCCAGGCAAAACCATCAAGCTCTCAGCACAAAACCGTCAAGCTCTCAACAATGAAGGAGACAACAATGTTAATAATTCATCTAATATATTACGCTAGGCTGCAAAGAGATTTAATGAGACTTTCTACCACCTTTGGAAACCTCATGTAAAAATATATGGGTTACAGATGTACTGTTGTGCTCTTGACTTGTGATGTGAATATTTTATAATGCAAACTGTTTTGTGAATTTAAATTCTGCACTTTAGAACTTTATGTCTGCCTTAATACATATTCATTTTCCTGTAAACACCTTTTTGAGACAACAGAGAAGTACAAGTGGAATGATATCATGTATCATCTTGTCTTTGACCTATATACCTGTATACTGTAAATATGCAAATAAATAAATCCAAAACATTTTCTTTGCAAAACATCATGAACACTACCACTACAAGGCAACTACCATCAGTTGAAACATTGCTAATGCACTGCTAACAATTGCTAATTAAGCGATATTAAAGATATTAGTTGTGACGTTTGCTGACAAAAGGCAGTATGATGATATTGGGACATGTACAGCACTTGGAGCAGGATGTGGTAACATTGGTCATTTTCAGAAATCGAAGATGGTGTCATCGTACTTCCCATAGACAAGCATCAGTAAACAAGTTAGACTAAAAAGGACCTGCCTTCTTCCTTATTTTTGTACATACAGTACCTCCTGTTTAATGACTAAACGTGAATACAGTTAGTATTTAGTAATGTGTGTAATAATACATAAGTTATATTCTCTTGCATTTTAACTTAAAAGTCAGAAGATTCAATTAGACGGCATCTTATAATGCTAAGCCGATATGAAAACATTTTTGCAATGTAGATTAATTTCTAAAGAAAGTAGGCGTCATTGCATTCTAACTACACACTAGCCACCAGTCACAGTAGTGCTACCTCAGCTTACTGCTGTTATCTCACAACACATAAGACATCATCCCTTACTAAAACTTTCCAGACAGATGCTGTCTTTCAAACAAACTACCTGTTTAAAAGATTACGAAGGAAAATCTGTTTTGCAAAGATCACCAAGGGTGCAGAAGATGAAACTACTTACTGACATTTCAGTCACTGCTGCACAGCTGCATTCCACCCACACGCTGCAGAAATATGTCTGGAGCAGCATAATGCTCCCACAGTCAGGCCTGAGTTCTTACCATAAATTAGAACCACATTAATGAGTGTGAGAAAGAAGACAGGAGACAGAAAACAGACAGATAAGAGATCAGCTGTGGGTTGAGATTTCTAGACGGCCCTCTATCTGAAAGGCTGTTGCCTTCCTGAAACATTACTCCCACATTTTCACCCGTTCAGGCCAGGCGTGTTAAGCAAAATGGAAATGAGCTTAAATGTTGGTACAATTGCACCCTTGCCTACACCTTTCTAAATATAAACCCACGCCTTACGTGTTTTCATCAATTTTCTCCCAGCTGAGCGAAGCTTGGTAACAAACAGGTATTCATACTAACCAATCACAGCTGACTGTGATGACATCATCTGTTACTAAATGTCAAGGCCCCATCCAGCAAGTCTAGTGGTGCTCAGAAACAGAGTGACACAGAGGATTGATATAAACAGCCTAAATTAAAAGGAGCTGGAAAGTTACTACTGCCACATGCCTTTTACAGATGAAAAGTCAGAAGCATAGACTGTTCACATGCAAATATATAGTTACTGATCCATTAATTACGCATAACATATAAATAAGTTGTATTTTAAATTTTTTAGGTAGAAGTTCAACAGATGTTTTAAATCTCTCTTTACTGAAACATATATTGTTGTAAAGCTTATTTCCTAAAACACGTTATGAAGTCCATGTATAAACATTTCCTTAGTTGACATAACGATTCCCAAAAACTAGAATTATGTTTATTAAAATGGCTTGTTTTCCAGATGCTGAGTAATTTGTTTGAATAAATTAGTTTTCACTTTAAGTGACATTTTATCTATAAAACTATGCAAAGTATGCACTTTTCATACATGTGATAATAATAATAATTCCATGCAATAGTTTGATAAACTGTGGTGTGAAAGTCTGCCATTGGGTGTGTTCACAATAAAACAGATAAATCCATTTGATGAAAATTAACACATATTTAATATTCAAGTGGCTTTTTTTTTGCATATTTTAATAAATTTTCAAAAGAAAATCCTAATAAATAAAAAAGTCCTGTATTGATGTATGCTTTCAACAGATTAAGTTTCGTTGTGATATGAGTAAAGAAAAAAATATGCCTGTTATGTTGTGGTACCTGGCCTTAAGATGGTCTACAGTTGCTAGCACTCAATAAAATATTAAAAATTACCATTGCATCAAAAATATATGAATATTAACCATTGTATAGCCTGCATAAAGTAATGATTCTCAACTCCTGGAGACTCCATGGTCTGCACATATTTTTACTGTATTAAGACAATCGATCCAGTCATTACAAATGGAGGCAGATGTGTTAATGCTGCACAATAATGTGAATCCCCTGGTCTGGGATTGAGAAACTGACATTTGTCATTTGTGTGTGTGTGTGTGTGTGTGTGTGTATTGGAGTGTTAGTTCCGGTTCCTCTTGCTTCCCATTTGACGATGTGATTCATCAGCAGTGGCATCAGGATTCGCTGTTCGTCTTCGTCCCTTAACCTACAGAACCACATACCAAAGCTGTAACTCATGTTCATACATTAACACTTCAACATCTTATTGTGCAAAAAGTGAGAGAATGGTTTATAAGTCATTTATCTTTTTATAAGCAATTTATAATTAAAGGTTGCTAAGGATATTTTCAGCTTGATCAGAGCAGTAATATAAGTAATAATTTTAGATCAGAATTTTGATTGTAAAGGAAGCACGCTTCTAGAGGCAGATTTGGGGTAGGATATGGCATGAGGTATGACCAAGGAAACAAGTGATACATGTGCTGGGATATGAACACCGACAGGCTGGCTGTGGGCCGGAGTCTCTGCTGACGTTTTATGGTCCTCCAGAGCACGCAGGTTCCTGAGACGAGTCTTCTCAAGACTGTCTATCTGATTCTGCAGCGCCTCTGAAAGACAGACAGATAAACACAAATACCTCCTTAAACATTACTTTAATGTGACTGCATTTGTACAAAATCTAAACTACAATAAATTTCACAATATGCCTAACTTTCTGTACATAATATATTACCTTGTAGAGCAGAGTCAGGATTTGCCACATGTGGGGTGATGGAGACATATGCCCCATCAGAAGTACCTAAAATGAAGAAGAAGGGAAGGAAATACGTGGAATGTTTCACTTTTGTCCTTCCTTTTTTCTTTTTTTTTACATCAAACACAGTGTGCCTCCTCATTTTATATGTATTACTGTATTAACCTTTTTCTCTCATAGAAAACAAAGCCTGCCGAACTCACAGTTGACAGTGCAGACTATAAATGTTTCGCGAGGGAGTAACATTTGACTTGCGCACTGCTGCGGCTCCTGGGACATGAAGAGCAGTTTCAGTGCTCCTTTCTCATCACATAGATCCACTAACTCTAAAACACACACACACACACACACACACACACACACACAGACACACACACACACACACACACACACAGAGTCAATTTTACGGATATAGTTTCAAGCTGGTGTCTCAAGCTGCACCTTCCATTAGGCAGAGCGTGAAACACACAGCATTAAGGACAGCTGTAATGAGCACTACATTAATGCTGGGTGAGCCACAGGTGTAAGTGGACACCAGCCAGTATGAGTTAAAAGGTACTTGAGCCTGAAATATTTACGGCAGCTAAGATCAGCTGTGAAGATCCCGAATATTTACACATTTCCTCCTTGCAAATCCTTTCAAGACCATTTAATATAATTCAGATGGATTTTTGCACAGGTACGGTTTGAATGTGTATACCTGACTTGGTGAGCCCCAGCTTGGCTCTCAGGTACTGCAGTAGGAGAATGATGGAGCAGTTGGCGTTGATCAATAACTGCTCGTTCTCTAAACACAGAAACTCAGATCAGTACTTTACCATAACCAACCAAAAAGGAAAAAATGCAAGTAAAAGATTGTATTTTCGCCTTATAAACCATACTGACGCAATTGCATCAATTTCAAGTACATTTCTACAGCAATATGGAAGAACACACACAACCTACCTCCATGTTTTATGTTAATGAACATCACAGTAATCTGCAGGAGAAAGCTTGTACACGACGCCCGCAGCTCAGTTTGTATTAGCTGTGGACTGTAACTATATGACTGTGAAACAGGTGACACCATGGGCAGAGTGATGTAATCAGCATGGCTGTGATGTCATAATTACAGATAAAGGGCCTAAATCTTTTTATTTTCAGGCATTTTTGTATTATTCCTGAGTGTCTAAGAAGCGATCTGAAAATCATGCCTATATATTTTTAGAAATTGGTGTACAGTGCCCTTTTCTGCTTCTTCAACCCACAAACGGTTTTCCCTGACACCGCCTACTTGTAATAAAAATTCATAAGGCAGACCCCCAATGTTCATTAATATTCATTAGTAAATTAGCTAGCTGATATTCTGCTCAACGGAGGGAGAAGCATATAGCACATCTTTGAAATCAGTCTTTTGTAAGACTTCTGCTGCTTCAAACCAGAGCAGAAAATGCTGCTTCATTATTTAATGTCATAAAACCACAAGACAGCTCAGCTGCATGCAATTGTACTGACCTGTTTTCTTAATTTTTCTCAATCCTGAAAACTGTTTTGTAAGTATAAGAATTTTATCCACTGGTAATGGGAAGTTTAACGTTTGGGGAACAAATAAAGGGCTATATTTGTCATTTGCCGCAGGCTCTTTTCACTCGTCATTTTGAGTTAGTATCACTAGAGCACTCACTAGAGAGCTGTGTGTATCGTCCCAAATTGCATACTAGCATGTTATATAGTATGTGAAAATTTCCAGCTGTTACTTTATATAGTGGTGTAGCCTATGCTCTTAAAAACAATTGCCAGAAAAGGTTATTTAGGGTGTTTTTAGTTTCCTAAAGAAGCTATTGATTGATGGATCTTTAATTATTTTTATAGGTGCCACAGAGCACTTAAAAAAGATTCCCATCATAAATGTTACCGTAATCTGAAAGGATCTTTATGGTGGAAAATGATTATTCCGTTTATTGTTGTAACAACAAAAAATGGCTAAAGAATCATGGACCGAAAGGTTCTTTGGGGAACCAAAAATGGCTCTTTGGGAAACCAAAAATGGTTCCTCAATGGCATTGCTCTAAAAAAAACTTTTCTGGCACCTTTATTTTTAAGAGTGTACTATTTAGAACCATAGTTTGAGGTTTAACCCTGTCGGTTGTGCTGTATGTCAAGTGACCGCTATGAGCCAATTACAGTGAGTTATTAAAATACATCTCATGTGACACACTAAAGTGCTGTATGTTAATTTCAGCCATGGGCCAATCACAGTTAGTTATTCTAATGAATCTCTCGTGTAGATAAAGTCAGTGATTTTGAACTGTGTGTAAAAATATGTTTTTTGTCACCGCTGTACAAAAGAAACCGCACTACATACAGATTTTTACGTTTTTCCAGTGTTGTTGCAGTGATATAGTCTGAAATCCACCAAAAACAGGAAAAAAGTTGTTTCCACAGAATATCCCCTTTATACTAGGCACTGTGATTTGAGAATAAAATACCAGATTAAGTTATTAAACGTCTCATCTTTTCCCCAAATCCCAAATGGGAGATTCAATTTTCTTCATTTATTTTAAAATCTTTAAAAAAATAATAATTTTTGAATCATTTTAAAATCATTTGCTGCTGCAGCAGTTTTGCCACGTTCTTTTAAAAAATGGGGAGCTGAAAATCTTATTGGAAGATCTGAGTTAGGATTTAACATGTGAGGGGGCAAGTGTTGTTGCATCATAAAATATAAGTGCCAATCAGGTTTAATATGCAAATGCAGGCCAAGCAGCACTGGTTTACCAAGAGAAGAATTTTGGGTAAAAGTGTAGGCGCTTCTGTGACTTTCTGTTCTCTAATGGCATTTTTTTATGGAACTACCACATAAAGCAATTTATTATTCAATATAAAAAAGGATGGTCTTAAAGACATGTTTTGGGTGACTTTAAACACTGTTCTATATGAATTGTATCCTGTTCTATTTGCAGTGCTGCTCCCAAAAGGGGAAAGCAGTAAGAGTGGAAGAAATGCTTACAATACACTACAGGGTTCTTACAGCTTTTCTAAAGTGAAATGTACGTTTTTTCCCCCCCAACACGTTTAAGGTGGATAATCAGACGTTTTCTAGTATAACACAGAACAACATTTAAGCTCAATATCTGTCACATGGCTTTGGTGAAAATGAATTTGACCTGGGTTAACACTTCTGGATTGGCATCACTCTCTCTTGAGTTTGTGTGCACGCTTAAGTGACACAGTGTGCGAGGCTGTGTAAGCTCTGTGTTGGTATAACTGACTGTGAATGAATTGATTCTGGTCATTCATTACTTGCGACAGGATGATCAGCTCTATGAGGTGAAAGACCTTGTAGCTTGATAATGATTCCTTTATTTATAATAATTGTCACCTGGTCTCAGAAATCCTTGTTTTACATCATTAAACAAAGACATTAACAACTTGGGCTATAGCTAATATTTTGTGAGTTAACCTTCTGCTGTTAATTTTGTCATTTATTTATTTAGTTATAATTTCTCCCAAACGCCTAAACAGGAGAAAAGAAAAGGCAGCAGCTAAATTTCTAACTGGAAGGAGTTAAATATACTAATAAACATAGTGCTTGCAGTCAGTTCGTATTTATTTATTTCAGTGCTCAACGTGTTACAATGACTTTGTAATCTGTTAATGTACCTTGGTAAATGTCAAGTGCACAATACACACATGGAAAACGTAACTAGTTGCAATATTATGAAACTATAAAATGCTATTGCTTTCTACCAAATGTTCACTTATAATGGGGAAAAAAAATCAAGCATTCTCAAGTCGTTTACTCGAAATTAAGCACTTTTCAGACCTTGACAACAAAGTCTTTTTTTTTAATGATTTACACTTTATTGAAGTTTTTACCTTTTCTAGCATATTCATCCACAACATGATAATGACGCAGACACACTCACATCAAAAGAAGTACTCAGATACCTTAACTTAATGATACAAATCCACCGATTAAAAAATGAAATGTCCCGTAGATATAATTGTATTTAGTTGTTTTGGTTTACATTACATTTGGTTAATATTTGATATATTGACTTAATTTAAATAGTTATATCTATGCCTCACTCGCTCGTTGTGAGCTCCTCCTTTTCTTCTAATACAGTATAAAAAATATATAAAAATTTCTCCAACTTACTATAATAGTCATTCATCTTTTCTAACAATCTAAATGAAAGTTTCTCAATGGCAGCCACCTTGCCCAACTCCGAGAGCCATTCCTGAACTACTATTCCACCCGGGGACTTCCAGCTTCTCATTATCAGTTGCCCCCTCAACCTAATACTGGTTTGGATCCAGTGTGCTTCTGAGTTGCTAAACTGTCTTAAAGGACGGGGATCTCCAAGAACATAGAGAGAAGGGCAAAATTCAAACTGCATTTTCATTATTTCTGAAATGTGATCATGCACCTTTCCCCAAAGAAGCTGTATCTTAGAACAAGACCAGAGAACATGGATTAATGTGCCCCCCGCCTGACCACACCAACAGTCTGGAGTATCCTTAAGACCCAGTCTTGGAACGTAGGAATGACATTTCGTTCCAATTTACAGCACTAGTCGAAAGTTTGGACACACTAGATTGAATATATAGTTTTCATTGTCTTAAAGACATTTTGATAAAGCCTTATAGTTGAAATTTGTTTCTAAGACAAGTTTCTAAGTGTAAATAATGAGGTTAATGCCCATGTGTACATTTATTTCTGAATCAAAATGTATTTTAAAATTTTCTTTTATTTTTTAGTTTTTACTGAAAACAAGTAGTTTTTACTTAAAGTTAAATTGTTTCCCCAAACACACAGCTTTACTTTGGAGAAGCAGAACAACGAGTCGCTCGGCCTATTTGGGAGGTTTAAGAAAAGGCTCCTGGGTGAAGCTCCCTCATGAAGCTGGTTGAGAAGATGGTGAGAGTGTGCAGAGCTTCATCAGGAACACTGTTAACAATTCTAAAATAGTTTTGATTTGTTGAACACTTTTCTTGCTCACTGTGTTCATAGTGTTAATGACAATAAAGTCTTTATTATTATTATAAAATAGTAGTAAATAGTAAAACTGAAGAAAACAGGTGCAGGTGTGTCCAAACTTTTGACTGGTACTGTATACAAGTTATATGGAGGAATGACAATAAAATCCACTTGACTATATTACCTTTTGGGGAGTCCAATAAAATCTATGGAGAATCTTAAACTGCATAAGACGTGTTTTAATAGCGCTAGACATCTGCTTAGAGATACCAATTAATCTTGTCCCATTCTTTATTTTCAAACAAGATACATAAAATCCTTCTCCCAGGCTATTTTAGAGCAGAGGTGGTCTTATTACCTATATGACTCATCAGTAAAAAATAATAACGAGATGCCTGATGACCGAGTCATTTTTGCTCTATAATCACCTTGAGGAGATTCGTGCCTTGTGGAGGATTACAAGGAAAACCGAAAATAGCAGATGCCTTAATTGTACATATCTTCAAGACTGATTATTAGCCAAGCCAATTTTTTGCTTGAGTGTCTTAAAGTGCGTCTTGCTCATAGAGGTCATCCAATGTGAGGATACCTTTATCTATCCACTGCCTCCACACTACGGGGACTCTACCCATGTTTAACTTTGGGTTGGCCCAGATAGCCGCTGATCGGCTTAAATAAGGGTCAGTCGAGAAAATCCGTGAAACCTTTTTCCACACTCCCTGTAAATGGGAGATAATGGGATGTGTTCGTGCTACAGCAGATGGGTGGGTAAACATAATGTTCGATGAAAGACTAGGATGGTGCTCTCTCAGGAGGTAATTCCCACTGTCCCAAATGTCTCTGACTGTATGCATAATAATAAAATGATCATTTGGGCAGACCCAATCCACTGGCTGCTGGAGTTTTTCAAGTTTCATTCGCGGCCTTTTACGATTTCTTAAAAATGCATATCATCGAAACGTTTTAAATATTTTGGATGGATTGATATTGGGGGGGGGGGATCAAGCCTTTTAAAAAACTTTCAAGCATCTGTACAAACTCTGCTACTAATAGGCATAAAGATGTTTCCAGGTGCATCTGTCCTGTCAAAATATTTCCTACAGCAGGCCTCCATCACCTTTGGCTGAGGTTCAGTGTTTCACCATCAGACACATGCTGAACAAAAATGGCACTCATGGAAAAACAAGCAAGGCAGAATGAAGAACATGAGCACTCAAGATTGCGAAAACTTGCTTGGATGACCTTCAAATAAGACAATCAGGTTTATTTAAGGACTGTGTAAGTAATATTCAGTATCAAAAATATGGAAGAACATAGAAAAACAGACGTGGTTAATATTTTTCACAGCATTCTACAGTTCTCTGGTCACAGAAAATGCAGAATTGCAGTTGGCTTTAAGAACAAAACAGATCACAAACAATAACCCCAATAACATACTACTCATACTTTACATTTAATATCCATCCATCATATCCATGTTCTTGTGCCAGACTGTACAAGCGTTACACGAAAGGTGCTTGGTGATTCTCGGGCACAGGAAATAAAGCTGATGAAGGAGCAGAGTGCAGTACACTGCACGAAAAGACAAATTTCCGAGAGTAAATATGCGTCGCAAACGTCCTACAACGCTTATGGCCGCGTGCGTGGCTCCGGTACATTGCACGCTCGGAAACGAACCACTGCGTGCGCGGAAATTTACCACCGCCCGGACATTTCCACTCACCTTGCCCGAAAATGTCCAAAAATGTCCGCGGCGCATGCGCTAACACCTCGCTGCAAAAATGCTTTTCGGACTGCTTTTAAAATCATTTAGTGTTTGAAAAGTGGACGCTATTTTCTGGGTTGAAATGTAATAAATATTACAGTAGTCTGTCTATGAGATCTGTACATCTGCATGATATATTTATAGAGTCATGTACATGTGAAAAAGCCATTTGTGTGGTAGCAATGACAAAATAACAAAAACAAAAAAAGCTTCAATTTGCCTTCATTCACTAATAATAATTATAATAACTATTTATATAACAGTCATTTTGAAATCTTAAATTGCTTTAGGGTTAAGGCACATTAATGAACCAATCTACAATCGTCAATTAATTAACTTTAAATGATTTCTAGTAACTCTCAGAGATTTAAAGTTTATTTAACTAGGCGCGCGCACGCGCACACACACACACACACACACACACACAATTACAACAGTCAAAATGAACAATGTAGCAACATGACCATAAGACACTGCAACCATTTTATTAGGTTAATCTATAAGGAGTTGTTGAGATATTCTCTAACTTCACATGACAAATTGCTAAGACTCTAAATAAGAGTCATTCACAGAGTGCCTTTCACTCCTGGAAGCTGCTCTGGGAGGTCTCCTTTTAGACAGTGCTGCTGGTCGATACACTTTACGAGTGTGAGTGGTCATGTACTTGGGGTCTTTCTCCAAACGCTGCTGAAGAGCATTGCACAGCTGTGTGAGTTCTCTGCTACGGAACCGGGAAGGTTTTACCCCCCACACTAGTACCCCATCTACAACATCTTCTTCTTCTTCTGTCACTCATCAGGTCGACTGTGACTCCGTTCCACAAGTCCTTCTCATGGTACTGGACCACTGTTGT
>JAOUQW010000034.1:15161603-15171966 GCA_028565825.1 Olivaichthys viedmensis | reverse complement strand
TTGTTATGCACCAGCACACCAAAGCAAATTCCTTGTATGTGAAAACCTACTTGGCAATAAAACCTGATTCTGATTCTATATACACGCACACAGTGACCACTTTATTAGGTACACCTAGCTTATAAATACATTCACCCCTCCTTTTATTAGGTATATATAACACCACATAGGTGCACGATTACTGACCGCAGACTATCTGTCGCTATTGTTTGTCAGCTCCCCTCTGCTCTGTTCCTCAATGGAAAGGGACCACTGTATGACCACCACTTACCAGATGTTATTGACCACTGGACTGGTCTGGTGTTGGCTTGGTATTTTTGGGTCGGTAGATTATTCTCAACCTAGCAGTGACGTTAAAGTGCTTAAAAATCCCAGCCACACACACACACACACCTATCTCAGGGTCATTACTGTGCTGAGAATAATGCACCACCCAAATAATATCTGGTCAGACTTATATGGTAGGTCTACCTGATAAATAATTAAGTGTAGCTCCAAGGTAGGTGTGTACCTAATAAAGTGGCCACGGAGTGTATAAGATATGTGCAAATGTGTATCAAATATTTCTGGAATGCTGAATAATACTATCCTAGGGCATGAAAAAAATAACAATTTCTAATTTATTAGAAATATCAGGATATTAAAAAAAAAAAAACACACACAAAGAGAGGGAAGTAATATATCTGACATCCATCGGGTTTAGACTTCACCTGTTTGTCTTCAAAAGAAATGAGAGTTGTTGTTTTTTTTGTTTTTTTTAAAGAAAAGAAAATACACAGCCTGGGATTTCCATTTAAGTGCTTTATTAAAATGTCAAACAAAAAGAACAGATCATATAAGTATGTATATTTTCTTAACATTAATATAATCATAAAAGGGATTGGCAAGAAGCACAATTCTTCAGCACGTACAAGCACGACAACGCTAAATAGAAAGAGAAGCATTTCATATAAAGAGTCAGGGCATTCAGTTAGATCTTGTCCTACAGTGGGGGAAAGAGGAATCGACGACATATGGCTTTGAAACAAGGTGGACATTCTTCAAACTGCTCCTGGTACAAAGAAAGCACTTATTCTGCGTTTAAAACTACACCTGACTTATGCCCTTAAAGGGACGAAACCTCAATCTCGACAAGAGACTTTATTTACAACATCCATAGCATTTATAGAACATAAATATGAACTTACAATCCTATACACACTCTTTATAGATCAACGCTGTCACCTATTTATGATCAATACAATTCAAGATCAGTTTCCACACACAAACTTAAATACGATGTGATTAAATAAGGGTCGTGAGAGAGTGATGGCCTGCTTGAAAATGGAGGAAAAAAAACAAAAAAAACAAAAAAAAACAACCCCTCTTCACTTCACAGAATGTCCAGGCACAGGAGAGTAGACAGCAGAAGAGCGTTAGTTGTTTTTAACTCCATCAAGCACAGTGGTCAAAAGTGCCCTTTTAATTGCATTCAGTCTCAGCATGTTCTGCAAATCTGGAATTTAGATATCGAAGTCTGTGCTAAGTCCTAAGTGCTTCCTTCCACATTGTAATCAGAAGGCTTGGCAGCATGGGAACGTGACCCAAAGGTGCATCGATATGTACGAACCTACAGAGACTCTGTCTCTCCCTCACTACTAGGACAAGTGCCATGGCAACAAAATTATTGGCTTCCAAAGCAACTGTAGAGCACAGAATGTACAAGATATCTCCGGGTTTCACTGTTTGAATATGATTTTGCTTGAGGAAATGCATTGAGATATTTAGAACTATTGATATTGTATTTGAAGACCAAATACAAAAACGTAACTAAAACTCCATATAACCAGTTGCAATGCTTTCCTGCTGTAATCTGACCCTGATGTTGGTGGTGTGTCCTGGATTTGGATGATGGTCAGTCCCTCCTCACAGGCAGGAAAAAGTGTTTCACTGTCTGTTATACTATTTGTGATCTGCAGGGGGCAGAGCATCATCAGTCCAGATTTTACAGGGGCTAAAAATCCCCTAGAAGATCCATTTTGGATCCCATTTCACTTTAGCGCTTAGATCTATGAACAAATTTAAATACAGTCTATAATATGCAAAGAAGCACAGCAGAATATGTTGTGACGCTAAATAGGCAATTCACAACTTATAAAGAAAAAAAAGGACAGAAAGACAAGCAGGCTATTTATTCTTTGGTTTCTTGATACATCACCTGCATACAATTTAGGGGCCATGCTTCTGTTCAAACACCACCAACACATTTTAGGATCAGATATAGGCAGCCTCAGTGCTCAGTGTAATATGCTTTCTTTTTCTTTTTTCAAACTATGACAAACCACAAAGCATCTTCTCGTTTTCCTCATTTTATCAGCAAGCAACATCATGCTTATGGTGAGAACAAGCATTAGCAAAAAGAACATACAACAAATCCCTCGAAAAACAGCATTTCTTGAACAACCGAGTAAAAGGACAGATGTTTACCTGTATTCCAAACAATACAGTCATTTCATTTGAACAGGTTTTTTTTTAATTATATATATATATATATATATATTTGAATTTATCTATGCATATTCAAAATAAATTCTGAATATTTCCACTCAGTTATGTACATAAGTGCAAACGAGGTGAAGGACACACATTCGTACACTGATGTGGGCGCAGCAGGTCCCAGCACAGCTGGGCTAAAGGCTGGCTAGAGAGCACAGGGACAGAAATGAGACATTCCCAGGAAGTTTAAGTTCTAGCTCACTACGCCCTACATCGCGTCCTGCTCCTGACATCATCGAGTTAAAGATTCATGCACACATCATCAAAACGAGTCTTTCTGTAGGACCCTTTCTGGAATCTACCAGTCCAGACAGCCCTTTTTGAAATGATGATTCCCCACCTGAAGAGACTGTTTTGCACCAGAATATCTCTTTTCAATACCAAGTCGAAGGAGGTTATCAAGTTTCTTTTTCACCTAACAGGTCCGTTCTAAAGCTCAAACACTGCCTCTTTATATTTTTAATCATTTATCTCAAGCAGACAACAGTCCCCATAGAAAAATAAGAAATCATAAAAAACAGAAATAACATGACGTCTCCAAATGGCCTTTGGACTCGAGGAATCTTTTTTCTTTTCTTTTTTGTACAAAATAGGCAATCATCTCTTAATCCAAGATAAGATAACTACACGTTCCCTTTCAGAATAAGTTAACCTTGTACATTAATTCAATTGAAGTGTGAAAAAATTCACAATTAAGATTCACAAAAGGTAGCCATGTTGTAGTTTTGTTGCCATAGCAACAACAACTTACTATCAAGTCACAATGAATCTATCATTGTAATACAAATGTGTATATAGATTAATATTTATATAGATTTTTCTTTTTATTCGTTTACCACTAACTACACAAACTATGTATCAGATTATTCCGATTATTTCATTTCATGCGATGAGATTTTATGCTGTATAATAAGCAACTAATTAAGAAAAAAAAAAAATTAATGATCAAGTGAACTAAAACAGTCCATTTTCAAAATGTAAAACACGATAAATTTACTTAACTTGTGGAGATACGGCTAAAATAAGTACCATTTAAAATGCCATTACGGACAGGTGATAACTACAATGGTGATAAAACTATAGCAAGGATGCACTAGTAATATGTACATATAAGATTTCCTAACTACATTATACATGAATACACACTTCTTAAAAAGTGAGCGTTCTTAAAATGCTATAGCCCCGAATGAGGCATATGTTTTTTTTCTTAATCAAGTATTTTGTTAATTCCAGCTGAATAGCAGTTGGAGAAGGCATAACTCTTGATATGAGAGAAAAAAAGTGAGAGAGAGAGAGAGAGAGAGAGCACGAGCGAGAGAGATCGATCTATACCTTGGCTAGGCAATGAGACTCACTCAACTACAAGAAATAGTCCATTATACAAATCAACAGCTGAGTACTCTCCTAAACAAGTTAACAACGGCCAACATTTACACACACCCACACCTTAACATTTTATAAAATGTGTACAACACAGAAACTCAGTATTCCAATAACACAGTATATTGTCTTGCTAATTTTGCATTTGACCTCGGTTTACTCTATTGAATTTGAGCACTTCATGCTTATTTTCTTTTATATCACTATAATAAAGCAGAACGTTCTTTTGGGCCAGTTTTCCAAAGGCAGATGAAGACGTCAAAGACTAAATGAAACTGCCAATGAGGATTTTTTTTCTTCCCCCCCCATTGACAATCAGTTTTAGTCTTGGATTAGCCTTAATTTATGTTTAGAAAGCAGGCCCTGAATGTTTGGCCGGGAGAGTGACAGTCTACTCTAGACAAAAAACACACAAATACACGCTTTCCAAGGAGGTCCTCTCCTTTTAATAGGCGTAAGGGTTTGTCCGTCTAAATTTGCTCCTTAGTGTGGCTATCTGTACAAAACAGCACAGCTGTTTTATGTAACGACGACAGCAACAATTTGAGAGGTCCTCGACAAGTCTCTTTGTTAGAATCTTGTTTGTATAGTACATCAACAGTGAATGGCATCGGGAGAATTTTACTCCCTTGATATGTTGAAATATGTTGTGGTTTGTTTCAGGAGGAAAAAGGTGAGACAGGCATCCTCAAGCTTTAATGACATTCTTCTTGTCTTAAATGTCACATTCAAATATATATAAGGCCCTTTCTTGGCAACGTTTGTAAGTGAGGTTCATCAGTACCACGGCTACAGCTGATCCACCGCCTCTACGACTCAGTACTCAGACACAGACTCAGAGTTACTGCTTCTAGCACACCTTGAATTAAACCGCTCATATGGCTGACAGTCAGCTATGCCCTGGCTTTTTAGAGTCTGTCGACTTTTGAAAATAAGGACACAATAAGTGATCAGAATCTGTAAGCTGAAATAAACAGACCGACATTTCCCAGACATAATGCACAGCAACTTAATCCGAATTAAATGAGTTGAGGAGACAAACACGCTCGCTACTATTACAAAAATGTTGCAGGCCTCGATTGGTGCTTTACATCTTACCTCACTGTATTCGTTCATTCTAGACAAACGTCTACCCCCCAACAAAAGCGTCTAAAAGGTTTCGCCATAGATCAGCTCAGAAACGGTCTTTAGTCCACACATCGTAAGTAATTGGCCACTGCTGTAGTGAGAGTAGCTACAAGAACTCCAATCATACGGTACAGCAGTATGAGGTAAATTAGGAAAGACGGAAAGCCTAAATGAAAGCACAGCATTAATGATTGCATGAGCTGTAGGGAAAATAACATTTTCAATCAAATCAGTCTGCTTCTGGTCTTGGCATGTGATCACTGTACTCCTTCCTTTCACCAGTGATTGGCACAAAGTGACCCAGCTCTGGGAGTCATTGGCACATGAAGCAGTGCACTTGAAATGTCCGTTTAAAAGAGCTCGACATTCTACAGCCTTCAGCAATTTACCAGGACAGCATGATTACCGTAAGACGACTAACATCCGTATTCAGTGCGAGTGGATTCTGAATATATTTTTCTCTCCAATTCCCACACTATGATTAACTTAGGGCACATTCAACAAACTACATTCTCTGTTTTCTCATGTAAATGTACCTTGCACCGTGTACGTGTACGGGAACAATTTGTTAAGACATTGTTAAGACGTGCGCATAATCCCCAAATAGAAAAACGTTCCATAAAACTCTAGAAGAGGTGTTTTAGTTGCCGTCACGTTGAGAACATCACAGCATGGACAGTTCCAAGATCTCATGTTATTGTGAGATGTAACAAACAGGGATAAGCAATAAGCACAGACAAACAGACTGTCACACAGTAGGAGGGACTGGGCCATGGATTTTGGCAGGGACCGTCTATGCTATGAGGAAAGACAGAAACAGAGATATTTTATAAATTATATCCGGCTCTATTATATCACAATGCCTCTGATAAACCAAGTGAATTCCACAGATCATTTAAATATGGAAATGAGAGAGAAAAAAAAAGCACACGGTTATAGGAGATGAGCAATGTGCTCTGATGTGGCTGACTAGAGAAGAACAGTTGGACTTAGAAATGGCGCGAGTCCAATCGACGGCCACAGCTGCCGCGCTGGCACTGCGTTTCACAGCATGGTGATCAGACTCATCCTGAACTAGTCATCTATCGGACCTCCTGTGCAGCGCTGGCTATAGGGTTGTAATCAGAGCCTGCAGATCAGTGTACATTGCTATGTAGAGTAAGACATGCTGGTACACTGACGCTTCTGCTTAAGGTGGATTGCATTAAGAAAATGGAGGTATACGCAGGGGAATCTACCTAACCTCAGTCCCTCTAAATCCACTAAATGTTTTACTTTAAAAAAAAGTCTGTGGTATGTCCAAGCATGGAAAAAATTACACTTACTCCAGTTAATCAATTCCATCTTGTCAGGATTAGGCTTAAATAAATAACACTGTTTCACCAGATCAAGAACAGACATCACCCCCTAATAGCGGGAAAAGTGGATTTGTACAGAGAATAGGTATAGCATGCTGGCTTTTAAAGGGTATACGTGTATGCTGTCTTTTTTGTAGTCTGCCATAAGACATAGGGCAGTGGTTTGAGTATCAAGGCCAATTCACACACCAAATGCGTTTCTGAAGCGTTTTTTAGTCGCACGTCTCACTGAACAGATACGCTTCCATTTTAACCATACGTGTGGCTCATGCATAAAAACACTAGTCCATCGGTCCTGCTGTGTTTTTTACATTTTTTATACATGCCATGTCTATTTCTTTTTTTATTTGCGAGCGTGTGTTAAGCGTGAACTCCATAGAGACCCATTCAAATCGCTATCTATACGGTGTGAACCATATTTAAAACCATGATCTACAACGTAGAACAACGTGTTTGCATGGCAATGATACTCATTACATCAACACGGTGAACCAGATTAAACACAAAAATGCAGTTTAATCACTGTCCCACTGTGTCATGTGATGTTCTTGAGTGAACTGTGTTGTAATTACTGGTGGCCCGACTTCAACGGTACCCATTCCCCCATGTCCCACTGACACTGTTGTACGTATAGGTGTTAGTTTTCTTGATAAAAACCTAAATTAATCTATTTCCATTGACTCTGCCCTGTATTTTGCACCTTCGCAAATTGCATATTCATTAAGGCAAACACGCAAAAGGGACAACACATGCTTTTTTGCTCATATGAAATACGCAATCCTTCGTGGACCCTGTTAGTAATTTAGTAAATTTAGGTTTTTTTGCGAGTGCTATGAAGTTTTATCTAACCTTTAGTAAATCAGGGCCTGAGAGTAAAAGCAAAACACATATAAATGTATGCGAAATAGAAAGATGGGCAATCTGAGCTCTCATATACACTCCTCTCTCTTTCTCAAGCCCTGTGCATAGATGTGCACATCAATCACATTCTTGTGTTCTCCACACAAGCTTTTGCAGAATCATGTGTGCTGTCAGGTGCTGTCAAGCCTCAGCTTCACTACTCACGCTGGATCCATTAAGCCGGGTCTGAGATCTCACGCTCATTTGAGGAGGATGCACTGTTCTCAACATTGTGTGTGTGTGTGTGTGTGTGTCTGTGTGTGTGTGTGTGTGTGTGTGTGTGTGTATACAAATCTGTTTACTTTTATGGCTGTGAATTTAAAGAGCGATCAGATTCAGCATCTTCACGCTTCTTAAGTCTCCTTGCATCATGGCACGCTTCCTTAAACAGTTGAAGGTCCGAGCTGAAGTATTGCCTGTTTTAACCTCAACAAATCTTTTTTGTTGACTTTTGTCGACGTGGGGCATCAAATGTAAGGATGAAAGGGTTGCCCTTGGAGGGCGCACTGATTAGGCACATGTTTGTTGCATTCAGGTCTCTATGGTGGGGTTGGACTCGGGGATGGTGATAGTGGTGTGTTAACTGAGATTGCGGCCAAGGCTTACTGAGTTCAGGCTCACCGGTGCTGCCACCAGCAGTTTGGGGACTGGACAGAGGTGTGTTTCCACAGGAATGCAGTGGAGGTCGACAGGGTCAGCAGTCAGTACCTCGGCGGGGTCTACTGAGTAACAAGGATATAGGAGGTAGAAAGACGAAAAGAAAGAGGAAGAAAGATAGAGAGTGTTAAATAAAGTGGTTTGGGACAGGGATAACGAGATATGCTAAAGCAAGCAAATGCAGGAGCTGAAGTAAGGCTAATTTTGCATTACGTCAAACCAAAATCGCACAACAGGGTCTATTCCTTCTATCCAATAATAAAAAACACTAGTAACTACAATATCCTGATGTAATACATCATTGATCTTTAATACAAGGTACGTTGTGACTTTTGGGAGGTTATGTGTGCAAAAAAGACAGGAAATTAATACTGACTCCTCTGCACTCCACTGCAATAATCAGATACTTTTTAGAATTGTGTTTAGATTAAATAAGACACCACAGAACTTTCTGAAAAGTAAGAAACAAGGACTGTAAAAATGTTATCAACATTTTTAATCTACATTCACCCGTCTTGTCAATTTAATTATAGGTAATTCACTGTATAATAGCAGGTCTCGCCCTATTCACGCAAAATGAACACAAAGCTAAAAGAAACACCAATCAATCTGCTACCAACATATTGCTGAACTACCAGACACACAATATGACAATACTGTGGGTCTAGTAAGTAGTTCAGCAATATACTTAGCACTCCAGTGCGCTGGAGAAGGTGAAGCACTCTGCCATGCAGCCGTGCTGAGGCCTGAAACCATGATGGAGGAAGAAGGACCCTGCAGTGCTTCCCCTCTTGATTAGTGCAATAGCCTCCTTGAAAATAAACCCTGCCAATGACAGCAAATTGCACAGCTGGGACTCGAACCTGAATCCCCACTGCACTGCTACTTTTTCACGTATGCTCCTGGGACTGAGAGTCTTAAACAACGGGGAGCAACGCTGCTAAGTGCCACCGAACCTAAACTGGGAAACAAACTTGAAAAATTGTTCAAAGGCCAGAGAAAATGAAAGAATGACTATGAACACTATAATGTTTTAACTACACAGAGGATGTAGCTGTTTGCCAACATACAGTGGAGACAATTGAAAAGGCAAGGTGAATACACACAGAGACAGGGTGATCCAGGGCTACACAGAGGCTCCTCACTGGTCCACAGAGAGTTCAAATCCAGCTGGGTTTAACTAGCACAAACAGTTAGCTCAGGTGGGTTGCCTAGGGCCAGAGCTCCCACGTTAAACAGATCACAATCTCAATAGGACCTCAACTGGATAAACAGAAGAAATAATAACATTAATGAGAAAATCTCTTTCATTTCTGTCATAGCGGGATAATTAATTCCAATTAAACTTCCATTTATAATGTAACACTTGCCCGATAACATGTTTTTTAAAGTTTCTCTATAAAATACTAGATCATGTGTCTGTGGACCAGAGCTGGATGCCGTACAGCTGAAAAGAGAAGAGGCCAAAATGAAGGGGCAAACCTGATTGGAGGCAGCTGATTCTGCAAAAGGAACATTGGTGACTTGGGTCGTAGCCGACGAAACAGTGGTGGCACCGTGCATCATGGGAACTTTTTTCAGGCGAGTCAGACAAGAAACAAGGGAGAGGGGGAGGTGGAGGGGAGGAGGAATGTTATGAGTACCATGACATTATATGCCAGAGGAACAGGCGGAACAGTCATGGCAAGTAGCATTTATGTACTGCCAAGATGATGTTTTCACCCAAGAACAAACATGCAAGTAAAACCTAACGGTAACACTTTATAACAAAGTTTATGCATCATTTGTAAAGTAGCAATTAAATAAATAAAGGATTTTATTTATTCACACATTTAGCAGTTGTACTACGCTATGAATTATATGAATTATTCTACATGGTTATGACTCATCTTAACATTGTCAGACATTATTTCAACAATGGCAATAACACCTAGGACACTTTTTTTTCTAATCTGGATCTTATGCCTGAATATTTGACCAAATGCATTCATCACAGCATTACAGTGCATACGAAAAGTTTTCAGACCCTTTTAAGTTTTCCACATTTTTGAATGTTTTCAGACTCATCTTAAAATGGATTCAACTAATTTTTTTCTCATCAATCTACACACAATCCTCCACAATGACCAAAGCAAAAACAGGTTTTTGGAATGTTTTGTAAATTTATTAAAAATAAAAGACTGAAATATTGCATTTACATTAAGTTAAGTATTCAGACCCTTTATTATGACACTCGCAATTGAGCTCTGGTGCATCCTACTTCAAACAATTCTACAACTTCATTGGAGTCCACCTGGGCCGAACTGAATTGATTGGACATAATTAAGAAAAGGCACACACCTGTCTATATAAGGTCTCACAGTTGATGGTGTATGTCAGAGTGAAAACCAAGCCATGAGGTCGAG
>JAOUQW010000034.1:15132950-15147566 GCA_028565825.1 Olivaichthys viedmensis | reverse complement strand
TACAGCGCCCCTGGAGCAGGGAGGGTTAAGGGCCTTGCTCAAGGGCCCAACAGTGGCAGCTTGGCGGAGCTGAGGCTCGACCTTCTGATCAGTAGCCTAGTGCTCTAACCACTGAGCCACTGCTTATCAGTGAGTTCATCAATATAATGAAATCCCGCTGCCCTGGCTCTGTCCTGGCTATTTTAGGGTGTTCTCATACTTGAGTTTTTTTTTTCTTCCAGCCCTGAGATTGTTTGCATCATGAGTTGGGTGCATTTGGTGAACTGTGAAAGCTGTTTTCGAACACAGGGGCAGCCAATGTCTGGTCTACCTGAAAAGGGTGGCCTGGGGTTCGATTCAGGTGAACTCATGTGAGACCTGCACCATGTATAAAAGATGTCGCCTCGCGGGGATGTGCGCTGAATTGCAATTAGTTCAACTTGCCACGTTACTTCCTGTTTTAATTTTGTTTGATCAAATGTGGTAGGCCTAGTATACTTGGAGAGGCACCTCATTTGCTAAACTATGCATACAAGGTAACAGGTAACAGAATTTTGTTTTCATGTAGGCTAGCAATGTGACGGTTCCCCGTTATCACGATTATGTATCTGTATGTATACCTTATGCTATAAAACCACACTATCATAGGTCTGGAGCAGAGTTACTGCAATGAGTGCAGTGTTTAGTAGATTAGAAATTAGAAAGCTTGCACTAATAGCATTGCACAAAATGTGCCTCTCGTGAAAGCCTGCATGGCTAAAAAGCAAGTCATTACTGCATGAGGACATGGCATGAACCCAGCAATAACCTCTGTTTATCACGGTTTGAATGTTGGTAACAGAACCAAAAACAATACATTCATAAGAGCAAAGGGATGTCCCTATGGTTTCCCACTTTGCAAAAATTGCACGGAGAAAGGAAATTATGTACGGAGTTGCAGAACTGATCCACGGATCAGACGGAATTCATCTGTGTGATAACAAAGCTGCGATGATGATGCCTTCTCCCAAATGAGCACAGAATCAATTCTGGGCGCAGACTCAAATATTCAAGCCAAATGTAAAAATTCCCTGAATTGCAAGTCTAGGTCAAGGGCTCTGGACTACGAAATATGTTTTGTAGTGTAACACAATGACATTGTAATGCATCAGTTGTAAGTTAGCCACTATCGCTAAAACTAAGCTTAGCGCTAATTTACACACAGCTAGTATAACCATGTTCATGCGAACAAATGTGGATGAGTGGTGGTGGCGCAAAGGCCAGTGGTGGTTCAGCGATTAAGGTTCTAAGCTGGAGAACGGACTGCCAGAGAGCCACTGTTGGGCCCTTGAGCAAGACACTTAAGCCTCAACTGCTCAGCACTATGCTTGGAGTGTATCCTGTCTCAATTCAATTGTAAGTCGCTTTCGATAAAATAATCTGTCAAATGAATAAATATAAATGTAAATGAGTGGTGAAACGTCTTTATGACTGAATAATACGTCCAGTTGACTTTTATTTTTGACTTTGATTTATTTTCCGCTATGTTAGAAAACCTACTGCATGTAGATGCGAGAGCCAACTAAAATCAAAGACTAATACCAATCAGTTATTCTGTAAAGAGTGAAGCACGAACACACACGCACACATGCACACTGTGCAGAGAGATGAATACTGCTCATTTAGGCACAATCACAGTTGTTTTTTTTGTTTTTTTGATTATCAGAAAAGAGGTCTAAAAAGCCTAAAATGAATCCGTTTCTGCTGCTAATTTCCATGTCAGCTATTTTATTGTGTAATGTGCCCAAATCAAAATCTCTCTGCGCTTTTTGCATACTTATTTTCCATTATCATGTTTCCACAATCTCTTGAGTACTGCTTGTGCTTCATGATGCATCAGTATCAAAATGAACATTTTGTTATCGTAACAACATTAGCATCCCTGTTCAAAAACTATAAACCAGAAAGATCGGATTATTAGCAACTACCAGAACATACCTCGTATAACCTCAGACTGCATACCTGTCTTTAGGTACTGTATGTTTAGGCAATTTGCCCAACTCTAGGTTATGAAATATATATAGACACATTATGAAACCCCATGTTAGTCATTCACAGCCAACCTCCCCATATGGAGCCTTCCCATGACATGATTGATAGTTACTCACTCCCCATGCATCCAGCTTTTAAAATGGTGAGGAACATTTTATTAGTACAGCAGCATGTGCATTGCGAGCAGGCTGCACTAGCCAAGGGTGAAATTCAGTCAACTCACCGTAACTTCATTACCCCTGTGGAATAAATCGCACTGTTCCTTTACAGAACAAGCACAAACACCTTTGCTCACACACAAACACACATACACACAAAAGGATAATTTTTCAGACCAACACCAGGCAGGCATAACTGGAACACTGAGGTCTAACTTCATTAAGAAGGGCATGTTACAGATTTGATTCTTCCTTCTGGTACGGTCATCATCACTGACTATATCTTATTTATTTTGGCACAACGTATTTTTGGGCTGTCGTGTTCACAGCATCAGCAAAGCCTTTTACCGCTGAAAGCCAAAACATCACGTAGTCTGTAGCAACACGCTGCTATGGTTTAAAATGTTTGTGGAGCATGCCTTTACCTGTAAGCTAGCTTAAGCCAATTAAGAATGTGTTGCTTTTCCTCTGTCCCCACTCAACCCTCAGCTCTGGCCATAACAGTGCAAGTGTTTGAACTGGAAGAATTGGAAGTGAAAGGCAAAGTGGAGGTGCCTTTGCTCTGGACATTAATGAGCTGCAGGTAATTGAGATTAACTCGTGGTGATGGATGGGGGAAGCTGGGGAGACAAGTCTACTTTCATCCAGCAACCCATCGGATCATCCGTTGTCCTGACTGCAGTGCCAGAGCATTATGACGAAAAATTCTGAAAAATGTAAGGGGTTTTCTAATGTAATGTACAATGAACAATTCTTTACAATTCTTACAGCCCTTCATCTTGGTTAAGCACAGGGCTGGGTTACCACCCTGTGTTTTGCGTTCTGAAACCCAGTTTTATTCTTTATTCAAAGTGTTTTTTGATCATGCTATTAGCGGTCACAATATGGGCTCGGTGTTTTGTGAACTACACCGGGGAAACAGATCTGTGGCAGATTATGCCCCTAAGTGGTTGGAATGAACCTGCTCTACTTACTACATGTTGCAGAGGGCTATGGCAAGACTCAAATTCGCCGAACTAGTAGGAATATTCACATGTGGATAGGCTGTTAAGAAAGAACAGACGTTTGGGAGAACCCTTTACACCACCAGTGACTCCACCTGCACCATTAATCGGTACAGATCAGGGGTCGTCAACTGGCCGACCGTGGTTTGGATGCGGACCCAGCAGCGGACCGAACCGAGCACTTGAAAAAATACCGTAGTTCTGGAAAAAAAAAGTAGTTCAGTGACTCGTTTTCTAAACATGAACCAGCGCGGCTTCTGTAGCAGATCCTCTGTTACAGCTTATCAAATCACATATTTATGTAAATTATTTAGCTGCAGGTATCTCATCAGACCAGAGACTAGCTACAGGGCTGGAGACATTAGGTAAAATAATAATAATAAGTCACTCGGCAGAATGTTTAAAGACGAATGGAATGGAAGTGTGCGTTTATTCTTCCCGCTTCAAGTTTAATACCGATGCGTCTCATCTGTTCAGAGTCTGTGGCACTAGTCAAAAGTGGTAACCTTTACTAAACAATCCCAAGGCAGCAAAAACTCCCATTAGGACACATTATAGAAAAATTATAGCATTTTGATAAGGGCTTGGTAACGTGAAGCGCCGCTACAAAACAAAACACAACTTAACGAATTAACCTCCCGACAAAATTCGGTTCTGAGGAGAAATAAAATAAACCAATTCAAAGCGCGATATGGAAGGTCCACCAGAGTGCTCGTCCGTTCCCTTACAGCACAAGAGCGTAACAATGAATGTTTATAAAGGTATGTTAAAAATACAACAGTTTTTTATTTCATTAGTAGCCACGAACTAACTCATTCATGGTTAAGCATTAAAACGTAACTTGTCGCCATTCAGTCATGTTGGTTTGCTTATCCGGACCTTTGTAAGCATAACTGGACCTTCACAAATTTGAGTTGAATACCCCTGGTATAGATGTTACCACCCTACTCCAGCAAAGAGACAGTGGATGCTACATGAGGGGCCCTGTCTCTCTCTGTGTTTTGGCTCATACACATGTCACTTGTACAGCGTGCCCTAGCACAACTGGAGTGCCCAAGGGGAGTTCTTCTACAAGTCCACTAATCAAAAACTGTTCTGTTCCAGCACTGAGAGACTCTGGATCTGCCGGAAACTTCATTGACAGAGGACTTGTAGAGAGAAGCTACAAATACCCCTGGTACTGTCAACATTCAATGATTGCCCTTTGGGAAAGGGAGAGGTGACACGGTCAACATTCAGGTGAAAGCTGGCATATTTCACAAAGAGACAATTTCCCTGCTGATCACTGACTCTGAAATCCCAATAATATTAGGTTTCCCATGGTTCTCAGCTCGATCAGGGCACATAAGGCGCCTCACGCATCAGCACCCAGAGATTCTGTCACTGACCACCAGAGGTCCCCATCTCTTAAATACTAACAGGTTTCCATAGTCACTCATGATACTCACCTGTTTTGCATTACACCCTGATTACCGAGCTACTTAGACCATGTTTGTTCTAGTTCCCCTTTGCAAAGACTTGTTGATTTTCACTTGCAATTCTGGGCATTGTTGTGCATGCCCTTTTTCTTTGGTCTCGACTGTTTATGTTTTTTTGGACTTCAGACTTTTGGAATTTTGTTCTGTCACTGATCTAATCTCCCGTTCACATTTTGTCTCTTACACACATACACACACACACACACACGCACGCACACAAAAACACACACACATGCTCTAGTGCCTATAGTGACAGCAATGTTTGCATCAGCAGTAAAGAGAGCATGTTCAGGGAGTATTTAGCAATGAGCATACAGTCCCACAAGATCAGACAGGTGAACTCCCCAAAACACAGGGAAGAAGACAGTTGAAAGCAGCAAGCAGTGACGGTGCTAACCTGCGTTATTAATGGCCAAGGTGCACGTCTACGCTACCAGAAATCTGTCATCCCCCAACAAAATAAATACTCGAGAGTGAGAAAAAAAACACTATTCTACACCATATGTGGGGGCGTCGTCTACTGAGTGCTGTGTTTTTCTCCTGATGCAGATAGGGAAAGAGAGAGAAATGAAAAGCTGTAAGTCATGTCGAGCAGGATTCACTGGGTCAGGGTTCTCCTCGGCGTAACCATGGTAACGCGCCCAGCAACCGGGAGGAAGTTTTGCCTCATCCTGTCTCCTCACTGCTCATTGGTCGTATAGAGAGAGAGAGGAAGAACATAACAGATGAGACGCTTTCTATGATGAAGCAAGAACGTTCTCGGCAATGCCTGCTTCTTGTGGCTTGTATAAGGAAGATACTCGATTAAAGGACTGATTCATTTTAATATTAATAATAATATTAATGCATCATCAGAGGGAATAATTTTAAACTCAAAGTCCAGTTCTTGAATCGTCTTGATCATAGTCAAGTCCTCTGCACCAGCATTTGTTAATACAAATACCTTTTATAGTGTTTCCCACTTTTGGAATTCATGCAAGAAAGGGGCAATTTGTTAGAAGAACACAATCATTTAAAAAAGAAAAGAAAAAAGAGCACATTTACAGAGAGTAGAATTATGCAGAGTGCATAATTTGTGTGTACCAAGTCCAAATGTACTGGCAAGCAAGCCAGTCAGGACTAATGGATAAAGAAGCCGCGTCTCCAGCAGAAGACACTAGTTAGGAGAAAGGACATTGGGGTAGCCATTAAGGGACGTCAATAAATTAGCAGAGAGGAGGAGGAGGAGAGGGGAGGGGGGCGCATGGGGTGGGCTCCTGTCTGCAGAGAAATGAATGAGTACTATTAATATGAACAGTGCAGTATAATTAAACCTGAACCGCGATTGCAGACAGTCTTTCCTATGTTCAGACCTCATTAAGAAAAGGGGGTTTGAGCTACCTGTTCAAGCAGGTTTGTAGGACGCTACTAAAAATGTGAAACTCTGACTAAGGGAACAGTGTTGGCATAACACCAAGTTCTTGTGTGGGAAACTTGCAGCTAGGACTCGATAAAGAGAGATGACCTCCCTCTGCCTCCTCTCCCTTCCTCCCTCAGCATGTGACCCTGAGCCTGCAGCTGACTGCTTTTCCACCTTTGAAAAATAATCCCATTTCACATTTGTAATCCAGACGGCCCGGTGCTGCCCAGACTATCACTGAATTAATGACGGTAGTGCTGTTTGGGTAGGGAGGATTAGTGCATGCTAAGCTCCGGCCACCGCTAGCCCTCAGCACGCTCTCTTGCCCTGCTCCTAAACAGGCTTTCTATATGAAATCCACCACTGCAACTTTAGAGCCTGCTGACCGTGCAGCATCAATGACCACTCGTCCTGAACATATACTTGAAGGAGATACGCAAGATGCTTACAGGTGGAGTATAAGTGCTAGATTGCCATATAAACACCCGTGATGTATACCATTTCTGTCCCAAATGTTGAAAATATTATGATATAAAATTCTGGCTAAACTGCCCACCTCGATTTGCAATACAGCTTGGCTATTAGGCTGCATGTATTTGCAATACAGCTTGGCTATTAGGCTGCACTGTACATGCTTCGACTAAAGTGCTTAACCAGGCTTTTTGCAGATGTAGTTAACCCAGGCCTGCTGTAGACCTTTAAGGCTGACACAGACACATGCTGCTTTTCAGGACATCAGCAGAAGAGCGATCGCAACTCAGCAAAAAGGAGGTGTTATAAGAAGGTCATAAGAAAAGGCCAGTGTGCATGTGTAGTGAGATCCACCTCTGTGTTAGAAATAGAAAAAAATACAGTCCAACGGCTCTACATTCTACAACAGAGCTAACTCGCGAAAGTGTGTGCTATAAGTTAAGGTGTGAAAGTGTATCTGTGTGCGTCGGGGGTTACCTTGAGCGAGTCGAAGCAGGCAATGACGCGGCCGTTTTCCACATGGCAGGTGCGTGAGGGGTGCGCAAACTTGCACTCGGCGTCGGAGCGCGAACACGAGCCTCTCTGGAACTCGCGACACACCTCCAGCGTCAGCCACTTGGTGTCGCGGCCTACAGCCATGTTGATGGCCATAATGAGTGGGTGGGTAGGGTCGAGTTAAAGGTCGTCTGGGGGTAAGTGAGTCAAAAGCGAACGTAGCAGGACGAAAATCACTGTGTCACAGCACAAAAAACGCTCACTTCCTGGTAAAAGGAATGGAACATGTTCTAATGTCCAGACCAAATAGCAAAAACTGTTAACAAAAACAATAAAGAAGAATCTATGACTCGGTGTGTTCCATGTGAGCTGGAAAGCAGAGCAGAGAGCCGGCGTGTCCAGGAGAAGGATGCTGAGGCGGGGCAGGTCACTCTGGCATGCTGCAATGGCTCCTTGACTGCTTCACACAGACTGAGGCACTAAAAGTGCAGACGGGAACGTTCTTCTGGGCTGCGGTGGCCGTCCTGTCTCATAAAACAACCCCCTTTCTCCACATAAAACAACTTAATCCACTTTATCCCCCCGTCAGATTCCGAAAGGCCCCCGTCCCGCTGCTGCAACCTTAATGTTTTCTAAAGAAGCTCGCATTTCTTGACAGCAGAAGACAAAGAGGCTGGGTGACTAAAAAGAGGCACAATAGGCCATTAGGTCCAAAAGTGGAAACTAATCGACTGTCCTTGTATTAACAGAGCAATATGGCGAGCGAGGTGGGGGGGTGGAGCTGGGATCGAGGAACAGCAAATGGGCCGATTGACTGTTTGCCTGGCAGGGTGAAATATAGCCCGAGTCAAGGCCAAGCGCACTCACAGATACACTTACACAGGCACGCACACAGGCAGAAAACATGCGCCGACGCAGGGCTGCTGCAGCATCCAGCACATCCAGGCACTTCGTGGTGATGCGCGTCCACTGCCTTCTACTTCAGTCGCATTCTCGTTCCTCCCGTTTTTCCCGTGTCTCTTCTTCTCATCGTAGCCCTCCACCGTCTCCTTCGGTTTCTTTGAAGCCAAACCTGTCTTTCAACACAAAAGAAGGAAAAAAATTACAAAAGAATAATAATAATAATAAAAAAGTGAAAAAATATTTCATTCAAAATCGAAAAAGTCAATGTGGCAACCTTCACAAAATATGATATGCTGGATGAACTGGCAGATGAAGAAAATTGTGAAAAGAAAAAATTGTACAAGCCAATGCATAAAGGCTCAGCTATTTACGCTGCAAAGTCTGGGATACAGAGGGCGACAGGCAGTGAGAAAGAGCGCGAGAATGAAAGTGCATGGCAGGGAGTGCGTGAGCGAGAGAGGGAAGAGTGAAGGAGAGGTAGAGGAGGCGTGCGGACGAGAGGCAGGCAGCAATGCACAGGAAAGGGCAGGCTGTGTCTTGATTAAGAGATAGAGGGAGGGGAGAGGGGAGGGAGGGGAGAGAAATAAAGCGGGAGAGGGAGAGAGAGACGTCACTTTATGATCAGCAGAGTGTATATCAGAACAAGGCTAATGTTGGTGTCAGATATGATTGCGTTTGTTTATTGAGAAATCACTAACATAAGTGGGTGAACAGAGTTCAGAATTTGTACACATTTGTAAAAAAAAAACCACAACAAAAAACAGGTAGTGAGAGGCAAGAAGAAGGCGAGGGCTGGCCCTCGCAACGGCAGCTGCTCGACACTCAGTGATGTGACAGCCAATCAGCGACTGCTTTGCAAACAGGCAGAGTGGGCAGCAGCCAATGAGGAGGAGAGTTACACATTGACGGTCTTCCTTTCCACGCCGTTCCCTGTGCCTCCTCTGGTAGAGACTGTCATTGCATCTGCTCTTCGGCTCGATGCTAAAAAGAATGAAGCACGTCCGTCTCTCTTTTCCACCAGCTTTACCAGGAGAGTTTCTGTACTGGTGTATTAGCTAGATATGTAATCCCCACGCAGCCTGAGCCACACACACACACACACACAGGTAGGACAGATAAGTCCATAGAGGTGAAATAGAATGGATTTATTTTCTTTCTTTTCAGTATTAATCATCTTTGAGATATTTCAGAAATTAGACCGTGATGGATAGAGTAATATGGGGGGGGAATTATAATTAAAAACCATGAGATCAACAAAAGACATGGGAGGAGCAGTGGGAGTGTGTTTGCATTTGTGTGTGTCATGGGTGGGTCTGACAGCTGACATGCAGTCTGCAGAGAGGAAGAATTGGTGATGTGATACAGATGAGGGTGGGAAACACCGAGAAGAACTGACAAACTGAGTGCAAATCTGTGCCATGAGACCCCTACACGTTTGTAAGCTAACTAGCTGAGTCTACTGTATATGATCTTGAATGTAAATAATATATACAGGCCAATAATAGGCCTGAAACAATTATGAAATATTGGCTGATGATTATCATACAGACTATTGCGATTAACAATTGAATTGTCTTTTCTGTTGATTTTATGCCAGTCTTATAATATTAGTATAATTAGCATTAGCAAGTAGCGTAATAATGTCATACAGCTATTTACCGACATTGATAAATAAATTAAATTAAAATTTCGATCTGCCTTTTACACTGTGGAAAAAAAACACCTAATAATTTCAAATATATAAAACCTATTACTGAAATACACAATAAGGTCACTGAACAATAAACAATGTACTGTAGCAAAAATGATGTAAATGAATAAGTTACGATGGTCATAGCTTGTCATCTACAAGAAGTTGTAGCCATAGTGGGAAAGTTACAACAATCTACAAATATTACCATGTTACACAACAAAACATAGTTACAAATAGTTCACAGGTCAAAGCTTCTGACCGAGAAAACTGATTCAAATATGATGGTGCAGTGATTTGATTTATCAATGAACCTCATGTTTGCTGACACGTTCTGCTTGACCGATTACATGCATTTATATGAAAACATATGACTGTGGAATAACGGTTAAATAATCTCGATCATCTTAAATAATCTCGATCAGTTTAAATAATCTCGATCAGTTTAAATAATCACGATCATCTTAAATAATCACGATCAGCTTAAATAATCACGATCAGTTTAAATAATCTCGATCATCTTAAATAATCACGATCAGCTTAAATAATCACGATCAGTTTAAATAATCACGATCAGCTTAAATAATCGCGATCAGCTTAAATAATCTCGATCAGTTTAAATAATCTCGATCAGTTTAAATAATCTCGATCATCTTAAATAATCACTATCATCTTAAATAATCACGATCATCTTAAATAATCTCGATCATTTTAAATAATCACGATCAGTTTAAATAATCTCGATCATCTTAAATAATCTCAATCAATTTAAATAATCGCGATCAGTTTAAATAATCTCGATCATCTTAAATAATCTCGATCAATTTAAATAATCGCGATCAGTTTAAATAATCTCGATCAGTTTAAATAATCACAATCATCTTAAATAATCACGATCAGTTTAAATAATCTCGATCATCTTAAATAATCTCGATCAATTTAAATAATCTCGATCAGTTTAAATAATCTCGATCATTTTAAATAATTGCGATTAGGCGATTATGTAATAACTGTGACAGGCCTAGCCAGTAAGCTACTAGAGTTATAGAAACAGCACTCTTTAGTTGAATTGGAGTGAGCATAATGACTGCATGTGCTACACTTGATTTAACCTAATATAACACTGTTGTGTAGGTTTGACATTAGGCATCACGGGTTACTTACTCAACACTGCAAGCTTGGCCGGCCTGTAACCAAAGCAAATACATTTTTCGACAGGCATAATTAGCTACTGTACTGGTTTAAGAGCCTTGATTGTGTTATTAATATTTAATTGTTTTAAAGAAATGCCAGCCCCTGACCAGGACTAATTGGTATCTATGTGTGCAATATTTTGGTGATTTGTGGAAAGTAACTACGTAACTATGTGCGTAAACTGATTCAGGAACGACGCTGGCTAACATGCACTGCTGTCACATGTTTAGACACTGCTATCACCCAAAAACTGAAGGAATCACTAATAATACCAAATTTATCATCCCGAATACAGATGATAAAGTTTAGCGGGGCTGAGCGATGACTTGTGATTTGAAGATGCGGCACAAAGGGATGAATGAATGGGGGAGCTAAACAAAATAAGACTGCAGTGAATGAAATGAGAGTGAAAAATCAGAGAGCGGGAGGGAAGGCGCGAGAGCCAGAGACAGAAGGGCAGATAGGATCTGTTCCCGTGTCTCACAGAAACTAACACAGACGGAGGAGGCGGCGGGGGTTCGGGAGTGTGACTGCGCAGACAGACAGCCCAGAAGGAGAGCACTGCAGTGAAGTGGGAGAGGGAGTGAGCAGGATGATGCGTGTGTGTGTATGACCGAGAGAAAGCAAAAGAAGTAAGAGAAGTGGGTGGAAATGAAATTACTAACTACACACTTCAGAACAAAGGAACCCCCACATAAAGCAAAAAGCAACAGAGGGAGGCTTATTTGCTTGCTCGCACACGCTGCGCTGCTCTTCCTCTGTGCTACAGTGAGATCAATTTGAATTGTCGGAGAGGCAGCGAGTAGCCATGCTACGCCAAACACACACACCTCTCTTCTATACAAACACACACACACACCATTTTTATAAGGCCACTGATCTCATTTATATGTACGCCAGGTGAACTGCGACCAGACCGTGTAGCTGTGATGGTCCATCTGAACGGCCCCTGTTACTGCACTTACGTGGGGCACAATTGAGTATTAAGCTAAATGCTACAGACAGCTGTGAGGTAAGGGGCATGGGTATAAATAGAGAGCTGATGTCACAACATGTAGAAGTAGGCTGAATAATTAATGACGCAGTGCAAACCGTAAGATGAGGTCGGGAGCATTTATGATGTAGGCTGAGGCCGGCTGGCTCATCGAGAACTGCGATTGCTGCAGTGCCCTTGAAAAAGTGCTTTTGAAGATACTGACCTAGAAGGCTCATGACTACTCTGCAACCGGCAAAATCATATAGATCACAGGCCTCAAACAAAATCAGCGAGACTCTGCACAAGCTCGTTTTAATGCGTTTTGATTAACATGGCCTGATGACTAATGATGCAACCATTTCCTCTGCCTGGGCAAAGACAGCAGACAAAGGATCTTCTGTTTGAGGCTAATAATATTATCAATTAATTGGGGCAGGCTTCACCCAGGCAGTGTTGCGATGTGAAGTTGTGCTACTGTGATATTCGGTAGCTAGGACATGGCTAAGCAGAGAACAGAGACAGCGAACAGTGTGTGAATGCGTGTCATTGCCGCATGTCTGAGAGGAGGCCTGCAAATATCAAGCGTCTGAAACTGTGAAAGTGTATTGACTCTACAAGGTCGCTCAGCCAAGACACACACACACACACAGACACACACTTCAAATTGTAGTGACCTTCAGGAATGTAGCAGAATAAAAATGTGTATGCATGTTGTGTGTGACTGTTTAAACTTCACAAACCATTCTTTGAACCGAGACCCGTAGCAAGTGGCCTCGAGGTTTTGCTCAGCCAAGTACATGGAACAAAAATATATACAACACAGCATGTAAGAATAATTAATGAAATTCACCGAATGAGTTCGCTCGATATCAATGACGACTATCTGCTTCATGATATTTTTGGCGCAGACATCTGTCCTTTGTTAAACATTAACTTTGATAACACCTTCAACTAGATATCAAAGCTGCAAACACAGACAGAATAATGCCGTCTCCTCCTGTAGGCTGTGCACACCAAACAAATTCATCTCAGAGCCTCGGGTTCTTGATCACCTTGATCAATATGACATTAGTGAGTCATTCCAGATTTAATGATCACTACAACGATACTTTTCTCCGTGCTATGTTCACTCTCCATCAACATATCAAGAGGCTACAGTAACCCAAGCTAATAATTAACCCAGGTTTTTTTTTGTTGTTTTTTTACGTTACTGTCCCTGAATGTCTTTTATTCATAACAAAGTGAGCATTACCTTGTAGTCCAATAAAACAAGAGCGACTAAATAAGGCACATCATTGAAAAGATAATCGGCTTAAACACACAATACGCCCCCGAAACTGCTGACCAGAATATTTTAATAGCCAACAGAAACACAGAGTGTCACTGTAGACCTTTTCATTTGCAAGATTGATTAGGCTTACAGAAGAAGCACAGTACTCAAGATGAAGTTCAGGACTGAATTCAACCAGAAGAAGAAAATATACACAATCACATCAGTTGTGCCATTATTATAATCATATGAATGAAATTGATTGTCATTATAATAATAATAAAGATACAATCTTGCACTTGAAACACAGCGAGGTTTAAAAAAAAAGAAGAAAAAAAAAAGATTTTTTTTTTAAATGACATTAAACTGCTGTAGGCCAACAATAAAAGTCCAAAATCCAAAATAACCAGCACTAATTTGCGTGTGCATTGGCATAAATTGTGCGTTTTAAAAATAATAATTGCGTGAATGACCTCACGTGCAAAGTCGAGCGAGAAACCAATATGCAAATGAGATATGCTCAATGATATAAACGAAGAGACTCTTGGAAGAGAAAAGTGAACTTGAAACTCAAGTATAACGCAGGCTAAAAGCAGTGAGACGCGTTGAAAAATGAGTTGAAAATACGATATGAATAAATGAATGAAAGAGTGTGGACATGAGTGTGCATTATGTTAATAAAGTAAATGTGAATGAAAACCTTTTTAAAGGCTAACTCTAACCTTTAGTAAATCAGGGCCAAGGTGTGACAAATGGCACATAACGAAGCAGAGCACGAAACTGTCCCCAATACAACTTTAATTGTCCTAAACACAAAATCACGCCTTTTTGTTAATAAAAAGTTGTAAACTAATAAGTCAAGCTACAACAGGACTAACCTTGAGGCTGTTGTCAATCATAACGTGCACGGTAACGCAAGCTAGCAAATAGACCGGCCTTAATGTTAACATTATAGCTTATGTTCAGCTAAACCGAGTGAACAATCTAGTCTTACAGAATAGTTTTGCCTCAGCAGTTATCAGCATTATTGAAGATTTTAAAGGAGCAGTTTGTCATTTTTAGAGGCCTTTGCTAGCTGCGAGTTGAATTGCTATAGTGATAAAAACATTAAGAAGCCCAGGGGTGGACAAACCCTACATTTCTTTAGCGAGCCCACCGGGCTATTGAAAGCTCCAATGTGCTTGCCCAGTTACATGTTTTGGTTGCCCGGAGCTAGTTAGAGCTTTCTTAGCATTTGCTATTTCCCACTTAATTAAATGCATTAACACAGACGAGGGAAAAGCATAGCGATATAACATTACTTGAAAGAGAAAACAAGCGAGTACTCGAGTTCCTGGACGGCTCTGTGTAGTCACAGCACTTTTCCACTCCTGATAATGTCTCTGATGTAGCGTGTTGTTTGCGCCCTCAACAAAATGATACGTCTTTGGCTAACATTTGGGCTACGAGCTGTGCGTTTTTTTTTACTCGCATTGCACGTAAATCGTTTTTTATATATATATATATACACAGTCAAGCCGGAAAGTCTGCACACCCCTTTCACCTTCTCCACGTTTCATTACATTACA
>JAOUQW010000034.1:15110759-15126350 GCA_028565825.1 Olivaichthys viedmensis | reverse complement strand
GATATGCGAAGAATCAATTTCACTGTACTGTACTTGTATATGTATATGTGACAATAAATAGCATTCTATTCTATTTTAAAATCCTGCCAATCAGCAGAGGTATTTTGGCTGTTTACCTCGCAGAACTGAAACTGCAGGCAGTGGGTCAAAAAAGGAGAAGTCCACACTTCTTGAAATTAAACAAAAAGCTTGGTTTCACCATCACAAACTACTTGTGCTGTTTGTATGCGCTACTGTGAAATATAACTGAAGTGAAACAAATGAACCTCAGTTATGCTATTGACTGAACGACTGATCAATTCATGGGAACTTTTAATTCCCTCATTTCTGTTTATACACCTAAAAGATTTACTTCAACTTGTTAATGTCACACAGTTCGTAAATGTTCCACATTATAATCTGTGTAATGCTTAAACATACAGGAGTACAAAAAAATTCAACGTGAGGCACCAAAATGAAACTTCCTGACTCCCACTGAAATTTCAGGACTGGGCACCGGGCACCAAGCGCTATATATATATATATTGAATATTCATTTGCTTTTGCTTTGTGGTACCCATGTGGAAATTATATTTCAATATTTTGCTTGTTATTTATATTTTTATATAGTTGCATATTAATGACATAAATATGATTGCTTATTAGTAACAGGTGCAGTTAGATGACACTGCAGTCATGTTCCTAGCAGAAATGCGTTCCTCTGTCACCGAGTGAAAAATAGAGGAACAGCAGCAGAGGAGTGTGGGGCGGGAACGTGCAGAGGCAGAGCCTAAAATGGACGCCAGACAGTTGAGGTTGAGGTGAGCAAGAGGAGTGGTTAGGAGACAGGCGCCGGCAGCTGCACGAGTTAAACTGAGAGAGAGAGAGATAGAGAGAGATAGAGAGAGACAGAGAGAGAGAGAGAGAGAGAGAGAGAGAGCCCATGGCCTAAGAGCAAAATAATTAGGTTAAGTATCTCTAATCCCCTCAGCCTACTCCTGTGCTGCAGTCTCCATTCACAAAAACCTTCAACGCCCTCCATCCACATGGAAACTCACAGTTGCAATGCACAGATTACATTTACAAAATTCAGACCAGGCTGTATGAGAGTTTACAGCTGTCCTTTCCCACATTCTCCACCCAAACTAGTCAGACAGTTCACCAATCTAATCAAAGCACGTAAAACGACATTTCTCACGTGATGAATCCTTTGTTAATGGATATGAGGATGATTACCGCTGCCCATGAAATCTTTTTCTTCCATGTCCCCCGGAGCCAACGGGAAACTATTACAGTACGGACACAAAGAATTTCTGCATTGCGTATCTGATAAGACCAAACTCCAAGAAATGTCTTCATACAGATAAATCAACAGCCTGAGATCAGTAAAGTGAGGTGGTAATTACTGCTAAATAAGACCGCCGTGAGATTACAAGTTAATAAAGCAAGATAAGCGTGAGATTATATGCTTACAGACATGGCCTAATCCGTTATGGCTATTTACTTTATTATAGACACGGGCTTACCAGAGCATTCAGGCTTTTTAAGAGGGCCTTTGTAATGATAATACAGTAGTCATTTCTTTATGAAAGGTTCGAGCTCCATTGTGGTAAACAGTGAAGCTTAGATGTGGCTAATCCTCCTTGTGGAAAGACTTATTTAGGAATATTTACTTCTCGCTGTCCTTGATTGTCAGTTAGAGACGGATCAATGCCACGCAGCACCTTTTTTTTTCTTGTTCTTCCTCTTCCTTGGCACATAGCAGAACTAGTTAGAGCTGGCCTGTCAGGAAAAGGGGAAACGAGGACATCTGTGTGTGTATGTGTGTGTACAGTAACGTTGCACGGCGGTGTGGAAACGGTGATAACAGCGCGAGCAAGCTAGACAAGTGCAAAGTCCACAGGCTCAGAGAGGGATGGCGGCGAGTCAGGACCTGCAGCGGGGTTACTGTTAACGACGCGCTGCAATGGCACGGCTTTACGTGGTGAATTTATTTCCTCACATCGCTGTGTGCTCACCTCTGCAAGGACCAATTGCTTCCCCGTTCTCACATCTGCCATCGCCACCACTGATCACAACATGCTCTTGCAACCTGGTTTACTCCCGTCCTATAACCTGCAATAGGTTTTCCTTCGTTTTCCTGTTTACAGACTGGATACAGAGCTCGGAAGACTAATTATGCCTCTCGCAGCCCTCCGTCATGTCCGTAAGTGGACGTTGCCTGTGGACTGGTTGCATCAGCATGGTGTAATGGTCTAAATGAGGAAGGGCATAACAAAGAGAGCACTCAGAGTGAGACGTTCCACCTTAAAACAACATCGAGGTGTAGAGGCGGATGACTCTGCAAGTTGCACCAGAAAGTGCTTAGATTGGCCACAGCATTTAATATCTACACATCAGTGCAGGAAGAATGCTAAAAGATATCATACCGCCACCCGCAATCAATCCCTGTGTGCCGAAATGGTGCCCTACCCACTATTCCCTACAAAACACACAAGTGCATTATGGCTATTCGGTGCCTGCTGGGGTACATCATTTGGACACTCATCTTTTGTATTGCATTGTGGGATTTCATAAGAATACTGGGTATTATGCTTTTGGACACAACTATAAAATGGCAAAAGCTCTCAAAATAGTGCCCTATATAGTGAACAGTGTCGTTTTGGATGGACACACTCAATGTAGTACTGAAAGTCCAACAACACCAACTCAGTCAAAGACCCAAGTAATAAGGTTGTATTAAAGGCTTTATAACCAATCCAGAGTCAATAAACGGACAGCGTGACAGACAGAGCCACGCCAAAACACTTGCCTGGGCTCATCTGGCACGGAGCTTTGACAGGGCCGCCACACGTCCTCCGTACCTCTGACTTGCCCCATTTAACCTTTCAGTGTGCAACAGTTTCCACACGTAACATGCATTAGACATGCACTGAATCTGCCGGCCCATCAGGAAGCGCAAGCGTGAGAGAAGGGGACGTGGAGGGAGGAAGCAGAACGCACAGCTTGACTGCAGCCTGCCAGCGCGGGAGCAAAAGGTCAGCGTGGTCAGTCAGAACATGCATTTCCTGTGGGCGTGTTAAGCTGCAGCCCAGGCCATTACAATAATGGCAAGTGAAAGCAGACACCACTGGCTACAGTAGCTGTAGCTGAGAAGAAATGTGCATAAACAAATAACTCATGGCATTTTCTGCCAGATTGACAGGACATTACGGTGGCGATCTGGACTCCCATAAATCCTGCGCAAGTTCTATTTTGAGAGACCAGGGCAAAGTTGCTTTAAAACATACACACACCCACACACACACACACACACACACACAAACCCCAACACTATTTGCCAGGTCCAGGAAGCTAAAGGCATATTTTATTTACATGCTACATTGCACTTGGGAACATGCACAGTGCGCTCTTTTTACTATTTCTTATGCTTCCACATATTCCCTTGCTAATAAATGCAATAAAAGGGCACTTGATCCCCCCACACCCCACCCTCCCACACCCCACCTTTCTGACTCACTGCCACTCAATGTCACCAGTGAGAGGATCAACAGCTGCAAGGGCATAGAGCCAAACAAACACATGCACTTACAGAATTGCGTCCGTGTGCAAAAGCAAGCGGGGTTTGTGTACACACACACACACACACACACACACACAATGTGTTTATTTTATTTAAAAAAACCTCAAATGCAAGAAGCGTCCATTAGGAAAGCGACAGGCTATAACCTGCATGGTTCAAGGCCGTGTTCAGAAAGCAAGGTCAGCGCAAGGCTCAACGCCGTTCAAGGCTCGGGCGCGTGAACGGATCGATGCCGAGCAACCGAACGCACAAAACTCACGCAACGTTGCACGCAAATCGAGCTCGCGCGCCCGCGCGCGCGCGCACACAGCGCAGCCACGGCGCGGCGCACAGCTCGCGGAACGTCGCGCGCATTACCGCTGCTTTTTGTTAACTGCGCCAGAGAAAATAGTCACTTACCTGTGCGGAGCTCGTGCTTTGCTCGGAGGGGAGAGAGGTGGTGGAGGTGGAGGTGTGTATGGAGGAGAGAGAGAGAGAGAGAGAAAGTGCTGAATATTGTAGCTCGGCCCCTCGTTTAGTTTTGTTGTTTAAAGTAAACCCTGCGCAAGCGGGCGAATCACTCCTTTAACCAGCGACGTCACACGCATTGGTTTTGCGCGAGGCGCGAGCTTCAGCTGGTCCGGCTCGCGGTTAACCGCAGCAGCAGCAGCAGCGGTCGGTATATATATATATATATTTTATTTATTTTTAAAAAGAGGAAAAGACGAAAGCGAGCGAAGGAGGAAGCGTGAGGCTCGCTAGCGGCGGGTAGGCAGCAGGACGGGGCGAGGTGAACGCGGAGGGAGGGCGGAAGGGAGGAGGAGAGCAGTGCGCACTACAGCGCACTACAGCGCGCGCTGCACGAGACGCACTTCACTTCCTCCATTTTAGGGGAATCCCATTCGACTTGGCCAAAAAAGAGCTTGTGGCAAAGCTCAGTCAAGACGAAGAAACGATGAAGAAACGAAGAAAAGGACGTCTGGCATCATAGTGATGGTGTTCACTAAATATCAGGATTAGGCCGACTTCTATTGCTGACAGTTTATTCGGCTCTTTGACCAAGTCACCTATATTGTTATATCATATATGATGATCTATATGCAAAGTTTTTTTTGTTTCTTTCTAGGAGGTCTAAGGCGTCACGCATTGACTGTGTACTTGCACTTAAAAGCAAATTTAAATGCACAAAGGCTTTTGAAAGACTTGCCCACGTGTTCTTGATTTCATACTGTGAACCGGCAGCTTAAATGAGACTTTGGCGCCACCTGCCGTGAATAATGAGAACTGCAGTTTTCCGGGTGATGGGCCGTGTCTCAAATCGGAGCCCTAGTTCCCCTAGTAATAAACCCATTATGGAGCTATGAATCAAAAGATGAGTGAACTGATTAGGTGATGGATATCCTGGTACGTTGGGGGCACTTAATATTTTAGAAATGCTTCAAACGCCTCATGTGAATAAACGCGTTTCTATTCACAATAAATAATATTAAGGCAAGACCCACTTTTTATTTCGCACTGCTTTGTTTTGTTTTTAAAAAAAAAAGGTTTGCTAGCTATATTTGTGAAGCCAAGTAACAAATGGCCAAAGCGTTTGTTACAAAATGTTGGACTTTTTGTTGTATGCTTTTTTTTTTTTTCCTGTGGCACAATGAAGGAAGTCGGTTTGGGAATTGCTGCGTTACATTGCCTGGAAAAGTTAGAGAAGACTATTTAAATACAAGTTATTAAGTCAACCACAAACCAAATATAATCATTTCAGAGTCCACGTACCAACACTACAATTAATATAAAAATTTATTAGAGTAGCAACAAATTGCATTCGATTACCAGCATACCCATACGTGTACATGTTTATACAATTTGTAATATAGCTTATTTTGGAAATTACAAATAATGTGATTTGCTACAATTTTTTTTTAGATTGAAGCCAGAGGACACATTTCAGTACAGTAAGAACGCTAGAAAATATCATACCGCCACCTTACAATCAAATGTCATAGTGAAAGTCCAAAGAAAAAAAAAGTAAACAAAGAAAAGAAACAAAGCTCTTTGATTCAATAGCATTTTTAGCACAAATTCAGTTAAGGACCTTTGGGGAGACTGGTACATGGGGAGGATTGCAGTGCGCATTGATTTTGTGTGGCATCCAAAAACTCAAGACACTTCAGTGACATCCGCTCAGTTCATACTTGTGTCTGACACAAACAAATGCACTTTTTCATGTGCTAATCTAGAACATTACAGTAGTGTTTTTTTTGGGGGGGGGGGTTGAATGAGTAGAAAAAGCTCTGCTTGGCAATCTAGTGGAGATTGTTTATTAAGGAAGGTGAGCAATTCCACCTATTTTTTCTGAAGGCCCACGAGTCATCACCACTGCTCCACATTGTCCAAATAGTCCTCTATAGTGTCATTCTCGTCATCATCCGCCCACCATGGATCTTCCGACTCTGCCTCTTCCTCGTCCTCCAACTTTTCCCCCATCTCGTCCTGTTTTGGTTCACCAAGCCTGCTGGCTAGGAACTGCCTCGTTTGTGGTGGGGTTTTAGTGGGCCTAGTCCCCTTCCCTTGCCCTCCTAACCAGTGTGGCATCTTGGCGCGTAGCCTACGCCTCTCCTGCTGGCGTCGCTGGCGAGCCTGGCGTCGCTCTTTCTGCCGTGCATACTGGAAGCGCTGCAGGAAGAGGTCGCGCGCGTACTCGTAAAGCTCCACGTCCCAGGCATTGAGCTCACGGATGCGCTGCTGCTTCTCGGTTGCCACGTCCACGCTGGCGGCGCGCGTGCCATTGAGCTGCGTGAAGGGCGCAATGAAGGCCAGGCGGAAGGTGCGCTCAAACAGGTACTGCGTCTTGCGTTGGTACTCAGTCAGGCCGAAGAAGGCCATACGTCGCAGGTTGCGCTTGGCGCTTTCCAGTAACACAGCGCCACGCTCCTGCTCACTCATAGCTGATGCATTGTAGCAGCCCACCAGGCTTAGGTCGGCCAGCATGCGCGTCTGCCGGTTGTTGGCCAGGTTGTAGGGGCAAGCCATGAACTCGGCGAGTGAGCAACCTGACCAGTCATCACCCGTATAGCAGTTGGGAAGCTCTGTCAGGGTGGGGGCCCGGCCATCACACACGTGGAGCGAGGCCTTCCAGGTAGCGCCGCGCTGCACATGACGCCACTCGCTCAGGTAGCGTGACACCGGATCCCGTAGGATGGTGATGTAGTAGTAGTTCCTGTTGAGAGAGGGAGAATAAATGAATACAAACAGATTTCTAACCTGCTTATTAAGAGATCAAGTGCAGATCAGATCTTGGGTTAAGCTCTGCATTCACCACGATTGGGAGTACAGGAATATTTTCAGGAAGGCAGCCATTTACGACTGCTCTAGAGAAGTACACAGCATCTGTGACTGTATATATCAACAAAGATGATCTCTATGTTTTACTATCTCCAAGACCATTTTTTTCTGTGCCAACCAGCAGCCATGGCTGAGCGTGCAGGCACTCCTGAAAACCCATCACACTGCCTTAAAAGGTACAGACAGCAACTTTGCCGGAAGTTAGCTGAAGCTACCCGTTTTGAAATTCAGAATCCAAACAAAAGTACTAGAACGCCTGAATTCCAGTGCAAAAAGGGATCTTTCTGAATTGACAGGCAACATGACTGACATACAAGTAGAGACGCAGCCTTGTCCTGATTGGTTGGATGTTGGTGGTCCACACCACTGACTCATCCTTAAGATCGGGTGACAAGGCTGTCCTCATGATAAAAAAAGCAAGAAATGAAAGAGTTGACCTTTAGATAGGTAAAATGCACCAGCTAGTAGATACCCTAACAGACTTATTGAACATCTCCCCGAGACAGATGGTTGTATCCGTGTGCTTCAGCCACAATCATTCCAGTGCCAAAGTCAACTTGCACAAGTCACCATGAAGTGCTTTGAGAGGCTTGTCATGAGCCGCATAAGGAAGACTTCATTCCCATCATCACCATTTCCCCTGCAGTTTGCCCATCACCCTATTTATTCCACCAACTATCGTTGCTGCCCTTCACCTGTCCCCTAGCCACCTGCATAAATAATACATAAAAATGCTCACTGACTTTGATTCAACGTTTACCTCAACTGTCCCACAGAAGCTGACAGGGAAATTCAGCTTGCTGGGCCTGAACACATCAATCTGTAACTGGATCCTGTACTGCCTAACTGAGAAATACTAGTTAGTCCAGCACCATCACACTGTGTACTGCAGACCCCCCAGGGGTGTGTGCTCTTCACATTGCTGACATCACATCAATCAAATCCTTAATCATTACCACATTATTCAGGTGGATTATAGATACAGCTTTTCTGTTCAGCAAGCCATTAAGCAGAAGAATAATCGCCATATAAACCCTTAAATCAGTATCAAGTTCATGTTACACATTTTAAAAGGTTTAAAAATAAAAAAGTGTGAGGTTGGATGAGCGACATCCGAATAATATTTCTAAGCACAATAATGCGGGTCACAAATTCTTCTTCTCGCCTCCTGTTTAATAAGGACATTTCAATATTATAAAAGACTTGTTAAAACCACCGGAAGCTCGGCGAACATGCTGAACTACATGTTGCACTCGGACAGGACTCAGGTTTGAATAACATAATGTGCATGTACGGATTTTTAACAGAATGCTGTGTTTAGGGTACATGCAAACAGTTCAGTTGAAATGAATTCATTCAGATTGATGAAAAACTCTTTGGCCTGTGTGTCCATCACAGCACTATTTGAATAAAGGATCAATACTGATATTGAGAAGATACATGGTCAGTGAGGTTGGATGAGCGACATCCGAATAATATTTCTAAGCACAATAATGCGGGTGTGTGCAATATTTTCATCCCCCAACGTGACTAGAAGTCAGTCAAAGTGTCCACCTGTGACTTTAGAATATGAAAATGCATGTAAATGCACGAATGTAAATGGTTTTACATGTCACAAAGCACACCTTTAGCAAAGGACTGGATCCAGTGTTGAACACATCACCTTCACCTTCAACTTTTGAGACACAGATTTTGTCTAGGCTAATTATCTATAGTGTAATACTCCTTTTAAATTTCTTTTGAACCGCAAATTCATGCAGTATGAATATTATTTTGCATCCTGAGCCGTATTACTAATTCAATTAATGGTACCCTTTATGAGACTTTACCCACGACTTCATTACTGCAACGTGAGATGGGAGCAAATGGCAAACGAATATTTCAGAATCAGACCGACTGTTTATTTACAGGTCCTATCCTTAACATGCCAATTCACTGATTTAGTCATACTTTATCAAGAACATGAAACGGGTTTCAGCAGGTGATTGCAAGATACCTCATTGTGTCCCAAGTAGTTTTCACACTGCTTTTAGTCGAAATAAAATGTATAGTTTAATGCTAACAATGCATGGTGTTTACGAAACCGTGCATATATTTCATACACTCAGGTAGATCATGCTATACAATGACGGCAGGGAGGCAGACTCGGTGTTCAAAAAACAAGAAAAACGTATTACTCCGGAAAGACTAGTGTTTCTGAAACTACAATATTTATGAAACAGTAGATTAAAAGTGCATAGATGTCACACCACATTCGTTAAAAATACAAAATGTGAGCGCACTGGACACAATTCCATCATTCCAGCAGTTCAGTTCAGAGGAGCATGGCTTCTGAGATGCTTAGTCAAAATTGCATAGAATTTCCAAGTTTTAGTATCGTTTGTAATAACAGAACATGCACCTGTTATGTTTCCGTTTAGGTACCAAAACCTTTCAAGAAAAAAAAAATGCATCAGAAAATATAGTAATGTTTTTTGCATGTATAAAAATATCATGGAGGTGAATTTCGATACCTCACAAGATGTTGGCCATCAAAGGTTCAAGGTTTGTACACGTCCAAAAATGTTCCACACTTAATTGAAGGCTGTGCTAAGTAAGCCAGGAGAATCGTATTTAATTGTTGTATTTGTATAGTACAGTCAACTCCAGAATTATTAGCACCGATAATGAAAATGAGCAAGAATTAATATATGAAATAAAGAACACATGCAATGAGTGATATTTAGAGCTTAAACAAACAAATATGTCGTTTTATTTACACAATATCTTTTCAAACATAGTTCTCTTAAGTACAGCCATCTTTTCTGCAAAGTACTGGTTTCAAAATTATTGGCACCCCTACGACTAATACTGGTGAAGCTTCCCCTGTGCTGTGTTTTTAAAAAAAATACACCATTATTTAAAGAAAGAAGTTCTTTTGAGAATGACAACAATATTTTTTTGTTAGAGGAATATTTTGTGTTAGAGGAGAAGTACTCCTCCATTGTAGGGTGCATTCACAATGGAGATGAGTCGGAGTACAGAAGGCTGGTGGAGAACTTTGTCTTGTGGTGCAGTGAAAACTGCCTGCAGCTTAACATCAGCAAGACAAAGGAGCTGGTGGTGGATTTCCGGTGTGTTAAAGGGTCCACTAAACCAGTCACCATCTAGGGGGAGGATGTGGAGATGGTGCAGTGCTACAAATACCTGGGGGTCTACCTGAACAATAGACTGGACTAGACAGACAACACAGATGCGCTGTACAGGAAAGGCCAGATCAGGCTCTTCTTTCTAAGGAGGCTCAGGTCTTTCAGTGTGTGCAGCATTTCTATGCTGTGGTCTGCTTGTGGGGCAGCGTCACTGCAAGAGAAGCCGAGCGCCTCAATAAACTGGTCAGGAAGGCCAGCACCATCACAGGACTGAATCTGAACTCACTGGAGGCAGTGGCAGAGAAGAGGATGGCAGTGGTTTTGGAGAACATTCTGAACAATTCTGCCCATCCCCTCCATGGCGTGATATCCAGGAGCACCTTTAGCCACCGGCTCATTCCACCAAGGTGCTCAAGGAAGCGCTATTGGGGATCCTTTCTTCCCACTGCCATCAGACTCCACAATATCTCCTCCCAGCGTGCTATCATGCCCCCTGTTTCTCAGGACAAATATCTATCTATCTAAGTTGCCTGAAGGCACACATAAATCATGAAAGGCAATGGTAATGAACTTAGAAATCCACATATTCACGTTAAATTAGAAGTTAACCATGCATGTAGTCTGGGCTTCACTGCAGCTGTAAGTGCAGCATGAAAAATCCTGAGACTGAGAGCTGTAGCATTCATCATTTAAAAGAAAGAGGCTAAGGGAGGCTGTTATCACTATTATATGTATCGCATTATGGATCTGCAAACAGTTTCACCTGGAACCATTTGAAAGTGGTTGACAGCTTGGCATGGGTTGGGCAGCAAACTTTCTTCATGAATAATGTACTGAACCTTGAGTACTGGCAACCATTTCTTCAGAGAGCACTCTGAAATTGTTGTACTCTTCACTAAATTGAATACAGACAAAAATTGTACTTCTATTATACCTCTGCTCTTATTGGGCATTGTGGATAAAAAAAATGTTCTCCATGCTGTTGCATTTCAGTTCCCTATCTGTGTAATGGCATGCCAAAAAAGAAATGATAACCATCAGAAGTTCTTTTTTCTTGCAGTTTTTTGCACAAACTTTTGCCTTTACTTGAATTAATCTAATATCAAAGAAAAAGCCTGATTGTAAGTCTTAGAAGGACATTTGATCTGATGGAAGTAAATTGAGTATGCTAGCTACTGATGTCTGTTGTTCTTGAATTTGCTAACAGACTGCCTGAGCTCTTGCCATCCCTTTGCAGGCCTTAACTTTTGGCACTCTGTAAAAATTGACTGGCGTGTCTAGATAGAGCTCAAATGAAAAGTAAGCACTAATTAACGGCCTCTTCTGTGCAGACTCATTACTGCAGGTCAGCAGACAACAGAAGTGACTCTCCATTAGAACTATCTCTCATCTCCTATTCTCCTACTCTTCGATCAGGAAGTAAGTAAATCAATTGCTGTATGACTCCAAACATCATGACCATAAGATATGCCATTGTGAGACCATTATTTGGACATATGCAGTGAAGCCCAACAGCTGACCCTCCCTATAAACGGAATCCAAAAAATAAATAAATAAATAAATCCAAAATGCGTGTTGCAATAGGAAAGGCATTTTTGGCAGCATCACATTTAAAAATTACAAGATCGAGATTGTTCACAAATGTTTTGATAGACGGTAGCTAAACTGGAGTTAAATATTTCTACATTTTATTCATCATGGACCCACTATAGAAAAATATCTACACTTACGGTACATGGCAGAAATACTTGCGGTCTGTTTGCAGATCACAGAAGGTGTGTCATTGGGTGCATATATGGAATTGAGAGCAGTCCTGAGTGGCTTTTAAGACCATTAATGGGCATGGGGGCATGTTTTTTCTTCACTGCGAATGTTAGCCAGATAGCTAACAAACTAAACAGATCGATTCTCCGATGGGATTTTTAACTTATATTTATAGATGCTAATTATCTTCACTGCTAACGTTAGCCAGCTAGCGAACATGAACTAACCAGTCAGAATTTTCCTAGAGGATTTTTAAAGTCATATAAATAACTATAAATACTGATAATGCAAGCTGGCTAACAACAGAAAGATGGAAACCCTGTGAGTGCAATTACAAAAAAACTATGCCTACACAGAAATTTTAAAGCATCTGTACCACTTATATGATGCAGCGCTTGAGTCTCTATTACTGGTGTGTTGCCTTCTATTGCCTTGGTATCTAAAAATAAATTTTGAATACTTGTGTGGCGATAACTCTTCCTGAATGGTTGCTCAGATTGGTTGGTCTCTGAAAGTGATCTATGCCAAATTGCCTCAGGCTCTGTAGTCAGTATCCCTGAAAGACAACAGGAAATAGGTTCAAAGGAAATATGTATATTTTCTCCTCATAAAATAACTGTCTCAGACACTCTCTGCTGCCAGTGCCAGTGTGTGTGAGTGTGTTGCACTGACCTTTGATCTCTTCTGCTTCTCTCTAACATGAGCAGTCAACTTCCACTGTACTACAGAACACCTATGTCCACCCTTTTAGGCCAAACTATATAGTGGATAGTCATGGATAGCTGAAAGGAAGTACATATCCTCTTCAAATGGCTCATCTTGTTGCTTGCTCTGAGCTATGCTTGTTTGATCAAAGATATCAGAAAACCTCTTGTGCAAAGACTTTTTTAAGTGCTCTGACCAGGGACTGACAAAGACATCTCTTTTCTTCCATCCTCCTGAGGTGTCTATTAAGATCCAACACTGTAGGGGCCACAAAGGCTGCTTGCAATCTGTTCCTCGCCTTGCATAAGGACTGTAGCCTGGCTTAAGAATTGTGCAAAGTTCTTTTAGCTGTGTTCACTCGCAAGAGGAAAAAAACCAACACTCAGAAAATCAGTGGAACACATTTGAGAGCATGTTGTGTTCTAAAGTGATGATGGCTTTAATTTGTCTCAAGGTTGCACTCCAGCAGGTATTCCTGGCTGTCAAATTGTAGTGACCATGGCTAAATGTGGTTTTCAGCCTGCCTAGTATGCAATAGTGATGACAGCTTGGAGCTCCTGAGAGGCACATGCTCTCCTTGAATCTATCCCCTATGACAACTTGCAGAGAATATGTAAAGTAGGTATGACATTGTTTTGTACTCCTTGTTAGCACTGTACTTTCAAACTTGATGTCCAAATCCTCCCATAATTTCTCATCATCCATGACCTGTGCTTGAGCTTCACTATTGTCAGTTTCTGCATCATGCAGTCAGTTTTAGCACTTTAACTGTCAGTGTCTGCCGTTAAAAGATATGTGCTGCTGCTGCCGCAGCTCATTTTCTATCGTTTCTTGACTTCATTAACAAGCACGGGAATATAGGGTTCAGTTATAGCTCTTGACAAGGGAGGGTAAGTCTCACCATAAATTTTAAAGTGTTGAAAGCTGTCATTTTCTAACAGTGACTGGGGGACACGGCAACAAATAGTCAAACCAGAAATGATTCCGTTGTTGATAGCTTTCATGAACTTTGATGTACTCTGATGAACTTTGGATGTATACTTGTACTGGCTCCAAATTACTGTATAAGGATATGGAGGCATGAGAGGATGCAGTGAATTTTCCAGGTTAATATTCTTAATTTAAAACATTTCTACAATTTTAGTTCTAAAATGTAGCTACAGCTTTGCAAGATTTTTATTGTTTCAGCTTACATTTAAAATATGTACTTTTTAGACAAAATGCTAGCATGCAAAGAAAAAAAGCATGGTTTTACTTTGATGGTAAAATATTATCCAGGATGAGATTCAGGCACTCGTATATGTGTGCTTTATAGACACCTGGCATTACATAGACTTTGCAGGATTGACACATGCATCACTAATACACACAGATAATGTTACCACTAAGAGCTATAGTTACAAACAGCCCCCAGTCATTTCTATTGGTAACATATTTAAAGCAGGTGCAGTTTAAAAGATAGCCATAATTTTAGCATAGCAAGTTCTAGTTGCACTCGGTGTGAGGAAGCATCAGCAGGCAGGAATACGGAGAGAAGCTGGAAAGCTGATTTTCGTTTTTTCAAAATTGTAATGATAGTAATAATGTGTCAAGAAATGTTTTTAAAATGTACATTTGTTTATTGATGTAGCGTACCATTTAAAAATAAATGATAAATTATGTTAAAGATAAATATTTAATTAGTTCGAGATTTATGGTCAAAACCTAGACAATAGAGACAAAATGGGCTCTAGATTGAGAAGAGACCAAGATCAAGACTGGTCTCGAGAACTCAAATCCTGACTTTTAATGATATGCGTTGGAAGGAATCGTGGAGACTATGCATGTGTAATTTCCTCCCACTCCACAATGGTGTACCAAAGTGAGACTGACAAGCTATGATGCTCACATATTGAATTGTGAGTTAGTGACTTGTGTGATCATAAAAAGTAGCACTTAAGAAAATAAATCACAGGAGATCATCAAACCACCGACATGCTTTTGCTTGAACTTCCTTATCTGTAGCAGCCTATGGTTTTATGTGTACCAGTCTACAATTTACGAGTGCACCACTCTTTGTTTCAAGCGGTTGTGAGCTATCACTTCAATGTGTCACTTTGTCATTGGCAAAGAAGAATTGGCTCTGCGTCATGCCATTTTGGGCAATGATAGGTTGGCATGGTTTCCGTGACAACCAGGGCTTGAGATGGTACAATAGGAACAAAAAAAGCCTTGCTCGGAGAGAAGTGGTGGGAAAGAAAGAAATAAGATCAGTTCAGGTGCTCAGCAGGCATGAGCAAGCATTCTCTCTCCTGATGACCTTTAATGGCTCAAGGGCCATCAAACTTCCCCCTGCCCTACATGAAAAGCAACATTTCCGGGAATGTACGAACCTCCACATGTCCCATCAAATTTGATGTGAACGGGACATTTATGGAAATTTCTTAATCCTTTATGTACACCTCCGTACACTCCCAAACATGTATTGTTTCGAAGATTTCTGGATACGTTACACATCCGATTATGCATAAAGAACATGTCTGGACATTTTTGGAAGTTTATTTTGAGCAGAAAAGACAGCATACATGTACAGGCTTATTTTCTAAGACTACAGTTTAACCCCAGACGCAATATTTATTATATCAGTATCAGTAATACTGATACATTTATTTTACGGTAGCATTCATTATATTGGGAAAAAACAATATTTTTGTTATTTTGTTGTTTTATTACCAAATAATTATTATCAAAATTAATTATTGGGGGGGTTACTGAATGCATTTGGATATATTCCTATGTTTCACAAAGGTATTTGTAAAGACTTAATCACAAAACTTTTATATTATCCATATTTTATAATGTTGACCTTATCACCACACATACTGTTGTATTATATAAGAAATAAAACAAAACAGTGGTAATGAATGTTTGGTGATACAAGCTTTCTGTAATAGATGAGTCACTTAAAAGTGTATTTCTGGCATTTAATGGAGTTATGAAATAGGTGAAGTTTGGGAGAAAGACCATGCCTGAAACTCCTCGTACCTCATCAAAACTCCAGATATACAGTCAAGTCGGAAAGTCTGCACACCCCTTTCACCTTCTCCACGTTTCATTACATTACAGACTTATTCT
>JAOUQW010000034.1:15051067-15108626 GCA_028565825.1 Olivaichthys viedmensis | reverse complement strand
GCTACGGTAACTCAGATAACCACTCTGTACAATTGTGGTGAGCAGAAAAGCATCTCAGAATGCACAAAGCGTCGAACCTTGAGGCGGATGGGCTACAAAGGGAGGCCCTACCCATTATTAGTATAGTATTCCTAATAAAGTGCTCGGTGAGTGTATATACTGCATTCATAGGGCACGAGGGGTCACTGAATGGTTTGATGAGTATGAACATTATATAAATTATATGCTATGGCGTTTGCAGTCACCAGATCTCAACCCAATTGAGCACCTATGGGAAATTTTGGACCAACATGTTAGGCAGCGCTCTCCACCACCATCATCAAAACAGCAATATCTTTTGGAAGAATGGTGTTCCATCCCTCCAGTACAGTTCCAGAGACTTCAGTAGAATCTATGCCAAGGCGCATTGAATCTCTACTGGTGGCTCATGGTGGGCCAACACCTTACTAAGACACTTTATGTTGGTTTTCCTTTAATTTGTCACCCGTCTGTAAATAAATAAATATATATATAAAACATCAGCTCCATTATTGGCACCCTTGATAAAGTTGGGTAAAAAAGGTTATGAAAAAATGTGGATAGCACTTTATTTTACAGTACAGTAAGTAGCTAGTATTTAATAGGTAAGTATGTGGTAAGAAGCAATTAATAATAGGTAAATATGTGGTAAATAACTGGCATTTAATAGGCAAGTATGTGGTAAGTAACTGGTATTTAATAGGCAAGTATGTGGTAAGTAGCTGGTATCTAATAGGCAAGTATGTGGTAAGTAGCTGGTATTTAATAGGCAAGTATGTGGTAAGTAGCTGGTATTTCATTGGTAAGTATGTGGTAAGTAGCTGGTGTTTAATAGGTACGTATGGGGTAAGTAGTTAGTATTTAATAGGTAAATATGTGGTAGATAGTAATAATAGGTAAGTATGGGGTAAGTAGCTTGTATTTAATAGGTAAAAATGTGGTAATTACAAGTAATTTCTGGTATATACCTTGCATGTTGGATATTATCCAAATACGGATCTGGTGACTACGCAGTAAATAGAAAGAACTAAGACACAGGTGTATCCTATCTGGTTTGTTGTTAAATGCTACTTGGTAATTTCTGATAAGTAGTATATGTAGTAATGTAGTATTTGACAAATTGTGAGGGCTCCTACCAGAAAGTACTCATCAAGAACGTTTCCTTTATGTTCTTCTTTCCAGAAAATGCAGTAATTTCCAGTAACTTGCCTATCATCAAAACAAATCCACAGATGATGCCATCTCCACTGCACTACACACGGCGCTCACCTGCTCAGCGTTCAATAGCATACTGCCCTCCAGACTGGACACTAAGTTCAGGGACTTGGCCCCTCACTGGATCTTTGACTTCCTGAGAGGACGACATCAGGTGGTGCGGATGGGTTCTAATATCTATCTGACACGACGGTCATAGGCCTGACCTCTAACAACGATGAGGCAGCCTACAGAGAGGAGGTCCGAACCCTGTCACTGTGATGCCAGTAAAACAACCTTTCCCTGACCGTCGACAAGACCAAGGAACTGATCGTGGACTACAGAAAACAGCCAAGAACTCACACTCCCCTCACCATAAATGGAGCTGCAGTAGAGAGGGTCAGATGCTTTAAGTTCCTCGCTGTCCACATCATCGAGGATCTCACATGGTCAGTGACTGGAGCTGTGTTAAGGAAGGCACAACAGCGTATCTACAACCTCAGGTGCCTCTGAAGATTCCGTCTGAGCTCCAGAGTCCTCAGGTCGTTCTACAACTGCATGATCGAGAGCATCCTAACTGGCAGCATTACCTGCTGGTTTGGGAACTGCACTGCTCTTGAGCGCAGAAACCTGCAGAGAGTAGTATGATCCGTCCAGCGCATCACTGGAGGTGAGCATCCCTCCCTCCAGGACATTTACACCAGATAGTGCCTGAAGAGGGCCTAGAGGATTATCAAGGACCCAAGCCTCCCAAGCCACAGCCTCTTCAAACTACTGCCTTCTGGCAGACAGTACTGAAGCATCAGAACACGAAAAAACAGACTCAGAGACAGTTTCTTACGTCAGGCCATGAGACAGATGAACAACCGCACACTGCACTAGACAGACACTAAATTGCACATTTTCTTCCTGTAAGACAGGGTGTACAGACTGCACTACTGCACTTTACTCCCCCATCTCACTGTTTACATTACTATATTTATATAGTACCAGTCAAAAGTTTGGACACTAGATTGAATATAAATTTTTCATTGTCTTAAAGACATTCTAATAAAGGCTTATAGTAAATATGTAAATAACCCATGTATACATTTATTTTTGAATCAAAATGTATTTTTATTGTATAGCGGGGGCGTGGTCGAGCGTCGGTGGAAGACGGAGAGCAGGGTCATGGCGAGGTCACAGGTACTCACGTGAGTGCTCTCACCTGTGGATGATTTCTGGCTGCCTATTTATGTGCCTCTCTTCTTTCAGTGAGCAGCCGGATCTCAGAGAGAGAGGAGCCCAAACACGAGCGGAACCGATACCAAAGCCTGAAACCACGACTTCCTCTTTTTAAGTTTTGTTTTCGTTTTATTTTCGTTTTCGTTTTTGAGTACGCGGCTGAAAAGCCTCCCTAAAAAGGGTTTTTGTTTTTCAAAATAAAAGCTCCGCTCCCCAAAACTGATCTGCCGTCAGTCTTTTCTCCACTACCCGCCATAAAACGCTACACTGGTGCCGAAACCCAGGAAGTGGAGTGAGGACATTCACCGCCACCATGGAGCCTATGCCCTTCGCTGAAATCATTAAGACCCACGCCGCCCTCCACCAGACCCAACATCAAGCCATACTGGACCTGCGCACAGAACATCAGGCGTGGTTCGAGGCCCTCAGCAAGGAGCAGGCTGAGGACCGACAGCTGATGCGGAGCCTGCTGCCAACTGCAGAAGCGTCCGCCCCCGCACCGCGTCCACGGGCCCAGCTGGCACTCGCTAAGATGACCGCGGCACGCTTGAAGAGCTCCAGATAGGCCTCTGGATCGTCAGCCGCGGTCATCTTAGCGAGTGCCAGCTTGGGAATGGCCCGAGGAGGACAGTTGACGGCGCAGCTGGAATATGCCACCCTGAGGCGGGCGATCCTGCAGCGGGTCGGACACTCCCTGGAGGAGCACCGCCGGCACTTCCGGTCCCTCATGCTTGGGAAGATGGACCAACCCTTTGCTTTCGCGCAGCAGCTCCGTGACGCCTGCCGCCGATGGCTTCTGGTGGAGGAGAGAGACGCCGAGGACGTCGTGGAGCAGGTCGTCCTGGAGCAGTTCGTCGCCCGACTCCCAAACTTCACGGCAGACTGGGTCCAGTGCCACTGACCGGCATCCCTTGACGAGGGTATTCAACTGGCGGAGGACCACCTGGCGACGTGTCGACGCGACGGCAGGCCATTCCCCCCCCCCCTTCTTTCTCTATCTTTTCCCCTGTCTCTACCCCGACTTCCCCCCTTCCCCGTCCTTGGGACCGCACAGTTCGCCCTTCCGAAACCAGCGCTGCGGACGCGGGGGCCCCCCTTCTCCCCCTCTGTGTCTCCATCTCTTCCCCTCCCCTCTGCTCCTCTCTCCCCACAGGTGAGACCGCTCCCGGACACCGGTTCCGCTTCGGAATCCCGAAAGAGATTCTGACTGATCATGGCACTACGTTTATGTCACACACACTGCGCAAACTATACGAGCTACTGGGGGTTAAACCAATTCGTACCAGCATCTACCATCTGCAAACGGACGGTCTGGTCGAGCAGTTTTTCAGCACCGAACACTGAAAGCCATGATCCGTAAGTTCGGTCATGACGACGCTAGGGGGTGGGATAAATGCCTCGAGCCCCTGTTATTCGCGGTTCGAGAGGTCCCGCAAGCCTCCAGGGGGTCCTCCCCGTTTGAATTACTGTATGGGCGGAAGCCTCGGGGCGTCCTCAACGTCGTCCGGAAGCATTGGGACTGCTAAAAACGAAATTCAATAAGTTTTTGACCTGAGGGCAAAACTCTACACCTTGAGGCAATTAAGCCAGGAGAATTTGCGCCAGGCTCAAGAATGACGGGTCTGGCTGCATGACAGGGGCACCCGCCTCAGGGAGTTCCCCCCTGGAGATCACGTCCTCGTTTTGCTGACAATGTCAAGCTCTAAATTACTCGCCAAGTGGCAAGAACCCTTTAAGGTCACACAGCGGGTCGGAGATGTCGACTATGAGGTTCGTCGGTCAGATAAGGGCGATGCACTTCAGATTTACCACCTCAACCTCCTCGAGTTATGGCGGTAGGAGGCCCCGGTGGCTCTGGCGACTATTGTACCTGAGAGGGATGAGCTAGGACCGGAGCTGGCCGAGAAAAGAGCCGCTCCCATGTCTCCGGTCCCATGTGGTGAGCACCTCTCAGGGTCACAGAGAGCCAAGGTGGCCCGACTTCAGAAGGAATTTTCTGATGTGTTTTCGCCCTTACCCGGTTGTACCAACCTCATACAGCACCACATTCAGACTCCCTCCGGGGTGGTAGTACGCAGCCGCCCCTACCGGCTTCCCGATCACAAGAAAAAGGTGGTTCGGGGAGAGCTCAAGGCCATGCTCGACATGGGTGTCATCGAGGAATCGCACAGTGACTGGAACAGTCCCATCGTCTTGGTTTTGTGTCAACTTTAGAAAGGTCAACGCGGTGTCCAAGTTTGACGCGTATCCCATGCCCCGCATTGACGAACTGCTTGATCGGTTAGGCTCGTTTTTACTCTACACTGGATTTAACCAAGGATATTGGCAAATCCCCTTAACGCCATTATCCCGTGAAAAAACGGCCTTCTCCACACCATTTGGCTTACACCAGTTTGTCCCACGTTTCAGCCGCTGCCTACCTAGATGACATTATCATCTATAGTAATGACTGGCGGCGGCATATGCAGCACCTCAGGGCGGTCCTCACTGCGCTGAGGCGGGCCGGCCTCAACGCGAACCTGAAGAAGTGTGCAATTGGACGGGTGGAGGTACGGTATCTGGGCTTCCACTTGGGTCATAGGCAGGTGTGTCCTCAAATTGACAGGACCGCAGCAATTGCAGCCTGCCCGAGGCCCAAGACCAAAAAGAAGGTGAGGCAGTTCTTGGGGCTGGCGGGATATTATCGCCGGTTTGTACCAGACTATTCAGAACTCACCAGCCCCCTGACTGAAACTATAGGAGTTCAGGTACAGCACCATCAAGAAGGAATGCTTGGCCATCAAGTGGGCGGTCCTCACCCTCCGCTACTACCTGCTGGGTAAGCCCTTCACCCTCCGCTCCCCAAAACCAATCTGCTGTCAGTCTTTTCTCCACTACCCGCCGTAAAACGCTACAATTAATAATATATATTAATAATAATAGCAGAAAGATGGGGGGGAAACAAAATAATAATAATAATAATAATAATAAGTAGCACTGGGACACTTTCTCCAGTCAATGTACAGTTTACAGTCAATTACTTGCACCCTCATCCAATACTGTTCTACTGTCCTGTCTAGTTAGCGTGCATTTTCCTGTGTATTTATTGTCCTGTGTATTTATTGTATAGTGTATATTTGCGCTCGTCCTCACTGTCGTGTATTTGCACTTTATGTAGTCTTGTATACTTTGCTTCTGTATTGTTGTGTGTTGAGCCATGGTCCTGTAGAAACGACATTTCATTCCAATGTATACAAGCTATATGGAGGAATGACAATAAAAGTCTACTTGAACTTGATAAACTAGATCAGCATGGACTGATGCCTGCTGATATATCAGTTCTTTAGACTGATTAAAAAAGAAAGAAAACTATTAAAGGTATATGGGTGTAATGGACTGGAGCTAATATACCTCCACATTCGAGACTCTATTACAAACCATTCACAAATCGGTGACTCTACTGCTTAGTTTGTAGATTTTAACCATGGTGCAGGTGGGTCACACACATAGATTCTTTGATGTTCTACTCAACAGTGAGCTGTTGACTCTGCATCACTTTACAAAAATAACAAAGTAAGAATATTAAAGGTAATAGATTTAAAATTAAAATGTACTGTATGTGCCAGTAGTCTTTCATTTTTCACCATAGTCTTTGTACTGGTCCTGTTTGAAAGACAATAAGGCAAAGTTCTCTGTCCGATTTAAATGCTTTAATCAACCCTCTGTCTCAGTCTTTCTCTCAAGCCTCTCTTCAAAATCCTAGATGTCACAATTTCCCACTTAATCAGCTGCTAATTAAGAAACTTCAGAAGCCCTTCTGGAGTTTATTTCCCCAGAAAACCTGCACAGATTTGTATATTATGTCTAATGAAGGTCTAATCAGTGGACTCAATTGGTGTACCATTTGGTCCAATTTAATGTCTGGAGTGTCAGCCTCAGTGGAAATGTCTTAGTGTGAAGATGAATCTGTCGTGTGCTCCCCAGCTGAGCATCTCACAAGCTTTCTATAAAGTTAGAGACTTATTATTCTCCATATTTCATTGTGAAAAATGAAATTTTGCTACACAGGTTTGAGTGCCCACATTACCATATGTTGGTCATATATCATAGCCAGTGTTGTATTGAGGATCAAACCACTGAGACATTATCGTTCCATAAATGTGAGACGCCATTAGATACATTATGCATTGCCAGACCTTCTTATATGTTGCATGGTGTGTTGAATGCATAATTAATTTTACGTGAGCTGCTTTAGCATCGCAGTGTCTAAATTGCAGGGTTTGCCTATATGTTGTAGGGTAGAGGATCACAATGCCTGTCTCTGGTCTCAGGTTGTCATGGTGATGGGTATGAATGGTTGGATTTTCAGGATTTGATCAAGGCTTAGCAGAACTGGTGCACGGGTGGAACGCTGCACCAACATTTATAAAGAATATGGATGAACTGCTCAAGTCATTTCAAGTTGTTGAATATAATAGTGCCATTTACTTATGCACTATTATATATTTTTAGATCTCCACTACAGATTATCTATATGCTTATGTGGAAAAGCTATTTCTTTTACTTGGTCATTTTAGTGCTCGTCTGATACAAGTAAAATTAGAGAATGAACTGAAAACACTGCAGCTGTTTTGAAATGTGTTAATAATCTGGTTAAAATATTACCATACAGCAGAGCCTTAACATTTGTTTCCTATTTCAATATGAGCCTATTGGTAGTGGAAAGGCCAAAAAAATACTTTTTACTATGTAGTTATGTCACATGACTTTAACATTACTCAATTTGCAAAATCTGAGTATTACTATTTTCTTTCAAATGAAAATCTTATATCAGTATTTTAATAGATAGCTGACTCCTGAGATTCTAGTGAAGTGACTTTATTTTAGAGTGTCTTTTATTCTACTTAATAAAATCTTACATGATGTTTTAGAAAGTTGGGCATCTCAAAGTATTTAGATGATATGCCTTGGTAAACATTCTGTCCCTGAGATACCAAAATGTTCTGTGGCAATCAAGCTGTAGGTTTTGACAGGTGCCTTGATTACTAGGCAAATGTTTTGAGCTCGACTAACTCTGAAAGAACAAAGTCATGGACCAACACATTTCACCTACTTGAACTTTTTAGGGTTCATGGTTCTCTCTTTCTGGTACCTGGTAGAAGGTATTAATATAAATAATTATTAATAATTAATCATTAATAATTATTAATAACTCTATTACGCAATAGGGAGCAATATGAGTGTTCACTTGTTTGCCTATTTAGCATTACAATAGCTAACTGTCATGCCTGATTGATTGTTAGCAAGTTTCCTACAAACAATATTAGCAAGTAATCTAACTTTCCCTAACGAGCCAACATTTGCTCGTCAGCAATATGCCAAAAATCCACGCCCTTTTTTTATAATGTTTTGGTTGCTTAGACTATAACACACATGTAGCCTAAATAAAAAATATATATGTTTAAAAGATTTTCTTTTTTATTGTAATGTATAAAATTAAATATTGTTATAGTTTTTTTTTTTCCCTGACATTTAAAAACTTTACAGATACATTCATCTTGGTGTAGGAGACAGGCATCCGTGTGTCCCCATTGTGTAATGCCAGTGTGTGCCATTTAGTGGAAAGGAGAGAGTTTTGTAGTGGACAAGAAGTGGTTATTGAGATGTTTTCTAGCCGACAGTAGAAGAGGAGTACTCCCAGAATCTCAGTTCAGTCATATAGTCCAACATTGTCTGGAATTCTGCATTCTGAATTTGCGCCACTACTTATTCTCCAGGTGATGAGGGTCTAATACCCTTATAGGACAAAACCACATATTAAATTATGGATTTTTGGTGAAATCCTTTTATTAAAAAAACTTTAATGCATTTTGTATATGATAATCACCTTGAGAATATGTCTTTGTATATTTATATAGACTTTATAGAGACTTTGGTGTAGGTTTTATTTACATCTAAAAGCGTTATTGGATTGGTTAGTGAAAGCCTGTCCTGAAGACCTCTGTGTGTAAACACATTGCTGCATTCATAACAATACTGTCTGTTTACATGCTCAGCAACAACAGATGGCTCTGTTGTCAAATGTGCTCTCTGAAATAAAAAATTGGAACCACTGATGCCTCTGCCACTGATCTATGTGTTCCAGTCACGATGGCCATGCATTGAGCTAGTGTAATTATCATACATCCATTACTGTATTTTTTCATTTTTAAAATCCAGAATACAGGAAACGGCAAAAGTGTAAAAGTGCACAAAACCTGGAATTTTGATGAACGTGGTGATTCAGTCAGGTTTAATCATTGCATTATTGGAGAAACAAAGCTCCAGTGTGCCAAAGCCTCCTCCGCTTTGGCACCCAGGCCTGCCAGCCACTTTAATCCCTGTTTTGATCTCCTAAATTCTGTGATGCCTTGTACAACGTAAGGCCCCAGAGTTCAGCCGCACTATTCGGAGGAAGCCCAGAGTTCAGCAGCATGGTGAGAGGTGTAATTTTGAACATCATCTTCTTGTCAAGGGAACGGCACTAAGATGAGAGAGAAGTTTTTTTCTTTATGAAGGCTGGGCTGTCAGGGCATTTTTACACTAATTTCTGCAGCTTATGGAGCTGTCCAAATGTAGACCAGCAAGGGTCATATAGTGATTAAGAACTACACTGTAGAGTAAAAGAACATATGTGTCACGTGTCGGGTCGGGGGTGCGGACACAATCGCGAGGCGATGAACATTTAACATCTTTATTATCTAACATAGAGTTTACACGCACGGAGAAACACGCAGACATCGACACGCTGACATTAACAACGAAAGAAAACACAGGACGGACACAAGCGGGTATTTAAACACTTAATAATTAGGGGAGACGAACGAGGAACAGCAGGAAACACTTAACAGCACTCACGTGTCACAAACAGGGAAACACAACAGGCGCGTGGCCGCACACGTGGCGGCCGTCGCCATGGCGACCGCCCCACTATGTCGCGCGCTAATCCGGGTCGCGTGACAATATGAGTTTAAAAATTAATGGCATTTCTAACAACATAAATAAATATTCTATTAATAACTACAGGCACTGTCTTGGTCCGGGATATTCTGTGGTACGTCATTATAGCTCCACAGCCAAATGAAATATTGAAAGCTACTTCTACAATCTGTTCAACCACATTAATAGCTATCCAGCATTTCTGCAGTGGATGGGTTACATCATATTTTCTCACCTCTCATTCCAGTGAATACTGGACTCAAGGCTTCACCTCACATCAGCCCACGGGCCACATCCCCCTCATCTGAAACAGGCAATGTCCTGTCTTCCCGTGGCGAGAGTTACAATAATGCTAGCTGACGGACTGAGAAGCAGATGATTGCTGCGGGGCTGAGAAAAGGAGAGGAGGGAGCATTTGGTCGCCGGCCCTTTAAAGGCCTTTTTAAAAGCCTACAGAAAGGCTCGGAAGTGAAGGCCACTAGAGGCTGCGAAATTGCTGACCAAGCAGCACGGGGACAATGGGAGCATAGTTCGCTTCCTGGAAAGCTGCTGTTTGCCCAAGTGCACTGGAGGTGTTATGACCATGCATAAATCTCCCAAAATCTTTAGTATAACTGGTGCCATGTACAAATATTCAATAATCAAGTCACATGAACAAATCCTACAAGTATTCACACAAGGGAACACCTTATCTGTTCAGAGTCTGTGTCTGTCTAATATTCTTTATTAAATACTGGCAGTCTGGTTACAATGCTCCTGTTCCCTATTTATATATATTTTTTTAAACTCTTCTACACTGCCTATGTTCTGCTCACAGTATATCCTCGAATGGTTCGTTGTGGCTTTTCTGAGGCTGTTGTGGCTTTGATCCTTAGAGGGGATGGACCATAACTGAATAGCTCTATTCTGAAAGGTATTGTGTATTCCATCACAACTGCTAACTGGGCAGCAATATGGCTAAATTACTGACTGTGGTTGTAATATAAGTTTTATACATAGTTGTCACTGGCTTTTCAATCTTTAAACAACGCTATCTTTAACCCTAAATGTGCTAGACATGGTTTATATGTTGTTGTTAATAACTGTGATAACTGTGAAGAATTGTTATCTGTCATAAGCTGCAAGCTGAGATCATCACATGGCTTTGCTATTATCAAAAATGTGCATTGCAAATAAAACACAACTGACTTTCACAAGATCTTTTCCAGTGGCATAACTAGATGACTAAACTCTTCCGAGTTTTTTCTTTCTTTCATTACTGCATTTTATTACATTCCAAGGTAGTATTATAATGTCATTATTCAGAGTCGGCATTGTATTAACAATAACATTCACATGTGCGCTGCTTTTATACAGTTTATGCAAAATTACACAGGCACAGTATTGCTTAATTGCAACCAAAGGACAAAAAAAGATTATATATAAATACATAATACCAGGCTTGAACTCCTGCAGATCAGACCAGACCTGGGTTTCATTATTTTATCTGGTAGAGTTGTGAGACTGATTATGGTAGAGCTGTCTTATTTGAAAGTATTGTTTTCTCCCACTCACTCATTAAGCATGGTAAGATCATTTCAAAGGCATTTTCATCATATAAAAGAACTCAATATCAATATTATAAACTAGATCCTAAATGCTGCCAATTCAGAGAATGCTAGAATTATCAAGGCTGTCTCTGAAAATACATGGAAGATTCAGATTGAATCACAGTGAGTGTGTTTACACGCCCACTAAAAAAAATCCAATCACTATCTGATTTTGGTCATTATCAGATTATTCAAGTGGTCATGTAAACTGCATATTCCAATATCTTAAATCGGATTAATGCCATTGTTGGATTTCAAGCAATCCGATAAAGCCACCTGGATTTTAGCCCAGTAATCAGGTTATTCAGCGCAGGTTAATTCGGTTAATTCTTTAGGTTTTTTACATCTGCGCATGCGTGAGAGGAACAAAACTCTTCTTTGTCGGGTCAATTGTGCTTCAACCAACCAACAAGAAATTCAACATGATGGACTAAAGAAATATAGATTGTATGCGTTAAAAAAATCAAACAATGTAGCATTTATCAGCGCTACTCTGCTACTCGGTCTAATTAATAGTTTAACCTCTTACAAACTACTTGATTTTTTTTTTGTGGCTGTATCCCAAATGTCGTTCTATGGGAAATAAATTGCACTGGATAGGTTTAAGAATGCTATTATGTTATACCCTATGTAGGGACCATATGCAGTGAATAGGAAATCTGGTATTCGGCCTAACTGTGTGTAGTAGGGGTTAAATAAAAACGTGAATACTAAATGAAGATGGCGGATTACTGTGGATAAATAGATAAAAATGAATCTGAATCATTAAATAAAGTTTATGATAGAATTATGATGCTGCATCCTTGTGATTTTCCTTACTTAAGAAAGCGACAGTTTTCATCTTCAGAGGTTGACAATTGTATACTTGTTTCAGGTGAACTTTCTGTATGATGTAGTACATAATTTAATAATGGAGTTTAAATCATTTTTGTCTTTATTAATTTACATTGAACCTCATCACCATTGTTCTGAAATTTTAATTCTTCATAACGAGTAATGCGCTTACTTAAGTAGTAAAAGAAAACCAATTACTTGTAAATGCATTGATCAGATTATTGCCAAAATCATATTTCTAGAAGATATCAGATTACTTTGTGCATGTAAACGCACACAGTGATACTATTGGTGGTTAACTTTATGTCAGATAACTATTGGTGTAGACAAGTACCCTTATAGATGCACCCAGTCAAGCTGAATGAGTAATTTGAAATGGAAAAAAACAACGATTGTTACTGCATCTTACATAGCAGTAACATTTTCATATAAAATTAGTAAAGAGAGTAAAAATAATAGGTTTGTTACATTAATCACTGAGTCTGCTTGTAGAGAATTAAAATAATTGGCCTCCATATTAGGAATGCAGCTTCCTTAAACCTAAAATATCCTAAAATATCTTTCTATTGTGGCCATACATTTTGACATATTTTGAACTTTTTATGCATCTTTGCTTTTCACACGGTGCAAAAAAAAACTGCTAAATGTGTTTGTCCATGATGAACCGAGTAGCTTTATTGAGGATAGAAAGAGGCAAAGTGTCCAGGTCCATTTTGGGGAGGAAATCTTGAAGGCTTTGTATGCATGAGTGCTCACAAGCTGAAGTCAAATGCAAGCCGCTGACATGCACAATAGTGAGTAGATTGAGAGAATGCCGTTTTTCAGGGTAAGATAGTGTTTTTGAATCTCAACATTGAATTGTCCCCTGCAACACAACAATAGCATCCCCCATGGGATACACAATGAAAGAACACCCACGCAGTCCTCATGAGAGTCACAATCGCTTTCAGACAATGCTAATCAAACAATGCCTGCCCTCTCTACTTTGTCTTTTTTATATGGTCTTTATATTTGTGAGTGTAATATCCTAAGGAATGGTGCTATTCTACCATAAGGATTGCCAGATAATGTATACACTGCAGCACTGCATACGTAAACACGATAACTACTAAACTACGACACGCAGGAATGAAACAGAGGGAAGACAATGGTTGATACTGTGTATGAAATTTAAATTTCTATGCAGGAGGACATTTTAAAATGGAAAATCAATACACAGCTCGAATCAATACACTCTTCTAATATGCAGACCTAAATATAGCCTATTAGTGTTCAATAATGTTCAGCAGTGTTGAGACTCTGAGCTCTACAGTGCCTACAGTGTGCAAAACCACTAAAGCTGAACTGATCACACACTGTGTTCGGACCCAGTCACCTACAGAGCATGCAAGGTGTGAGATAGCAGCTGTGTGTAAATGCTGCGGCTCCAGCCTCCAAATCCATGACTCCCTCTGCTCAGGCGTGACGTAGGGGTGTGGAAAACATAAGAGAACAGGCCCTGGAGCTTCTACAGAGCCAGCCATAAAGGAAGGAGTGAGCTAGATGGCATGTAGCTGTAAGGCTGTATGAAATAACATCCAACCAAGCCCACCCCACCCCCCGGAGTGAGAATATGATGTAACATCAATCATGATATTGCTCCACTGCTGAGTTATTGCCCCTGGAAATAGGGTTAAGAGTAATCTCATCAAGTCTGCAATCGGTCACCGCATTCTAAGATGTCAGCCAGCCTTTTCCTTAGCCCTGGCTCCCTGCTTCTGGGGTTCTAAGTAGACTGGCTTAAGATTTATTCTGCCCAGGTTGAAATTTTAAGACTTTCATTCGTACAAGGAAAAAAATTTTTGGAGCAGTTTAGTAATAGCATAATGTGCCACCGGGTGAAAAACTGCATATTACTTTCTGTGAAACATTTCACACTAAAAGCCACACTCTGTGATATTTAATAGTCTTGAAAACAATGGCGTTTAATTAAACAAAAAACTCACAGTACCTTATCTCATCTTACCATGTAGGAAGTCTAAATATATCTTTTGGAGCTTTAAAATATGTTTTGTCAGGTTAGTTAAAGCAATGGCATTATGGAAAAAATTATTTTTTTCCTCTTTAAAGCAAGAATAAACTGAAAAACAAGAATAAAGTCTGGTGGTTAAACCAGTCACCATCCAGGGGGAGGATGTGGAGATGATGGTGCAGTCTTACAGGTACTTGGTCAACCTGAACAATAGACTGGACAGACAACACTGAGGCGCAGTACAGGAAAGGCCAGAGCAGGCTCTTCTTTCTAAGGAGGCTCAGGTCTTTCAATGTGTGCAGCAGGCTACTGGGGCTCTTCTATCAGTCTATTGTGGCCAGCGTTCTCATCTATGCTGTGGTCTGCTGGGGGAGCAGCATCACTGCAGAGGATGCCAAGCGCCTCAATAAACTGGTCAGGAAGGCCAGCACTATCACAGGACTGAATCTAAACTTACTGGAGGTAGTGAAAGAGAAGAGGATGGTAGCGGTTTTGGAGAACATTTTGAAAAATTCGGCCCATCCCCTCCAGTCGATTTTGTGTTCCTGCACTTTGTCTTGCATGTGCATTGATTTCTTTGCACTGTCTGTATGTGTAAGTAAATATGTGAAGTATGTGTAATTAGGTGTATATATGTGTAATGTGTATTTAATGTCCTGTGTTCTCTGGCTACTGTAGTGTCCTGTAGGGCAGTGTTGGATCAGTGGTTAAGGCATTGGGCTACTAATTGGAGCTCAAATCCCAGCATCGCCAAGCTGCCGCTGTTTGGTCCTTGAGCAAGGCCCTTAATGCTCAATTGTAAGTCACTTTGGATAAAAGCGTCAGCCAAATGAATAAATGTAAATGTAGTGTCCAAATTCCCCTTTGGGGATCAATAAAGTACATCTATCTATCTACTTAAAGAAAAGGTTTAAAAAATGAATGACCACATGTGATATAAAATGACAATATTAAGCTAATTTGATCATTGTGAAACCCTACTGAAGCAGTAGAAACACTGTGGTTAGGGACAGTGTGCTGGTAAGTGGAAGGTTGTCAAATCTAACCCTAGGAATTAAATCAAGAAACCTTGCCTTGAAAAGGATAGTTATTGTTGCCTTTCTGCTCACTATAATATATTTCACACTGTAGTTCACTAAATCCTAGTCTTAAAAGGGTGAGTATTGACAGCAAAATAATTAGCTGAGAATTTGTATTGAAACTTCAGTTAAGGTCATTTTGCTTGGAAGAGCTCAGTGAATTGTTCTTGCTTAAGCATTGTGCAGCACCTGTCACACTTTTTTAAGTTGGAACAACTTAACATTTTCTGCTCAGGTCTTACATCTGCAGCTACACAAAACAATAAAACCGATAAATAACTTCAAAATATGCAGACAGGTAAAAGAACCCTTAAATATTTTAGTAGACTCGGCAAGCTGAAAATAGTCTGGGAACAGGAGAAGAAAAAGCTCAATCCTCTATAATGTGCAGATGTATCTTTGGCACATAAATGCCATTTAAAAGACCCAACCTAAGTGAGCGGGAGGAATTCTGCAAATGTAAAAGGTTTTTCAAATAAGAAGGGCCAACATTACATAAGGCCTTGAAAATTATTTTTAAAAGAATTTTAAAATCACCTTTCTATTTGAGCAATGGCCAGTTTTTAGTTTTTAATGACTAGTTTTTGTGGACAGATTAGTTTAGCAAAAATAGGGTTGATATCTTAGTTTTGAGGAGAACTATTGCAGCACCACTTTGTGAGGCCTAGAATTTAAATGGAGAGTTTGCTGCCAAATCACGCAGGAGTGCATTGTAGACGTGAGGTAACAAAGGTGTGGATTAATTTTTCAGCATTGCCAGTGCTAAAGATTATTTTAGATGGAAGTATAAGTTCTTGCTTATTGTACTAATTGAATTAAAGCTCAGAGAGACATCAAACTTTGCACTTAGTATTATTGAAGAGAGAGGAGCTCAGCTAGCGATTTTTGGTCTACCAACAACTGTTGCCTACTGTTGAGGAGATAACAGTTGTCCTTATTTATTCAAATTTATTGAACAAACAGTTTAAACAATCAAGATCACTTATGGAAAATGACCTCCTAAAAATGACTAATTTGAGTTGATTTGAGTGTCTGTTTCTCAAACAATTTTGGTTATCTGCTCTTCCCAACAGATTGCTTTTGGAATATGTTCCATCTTTTTCAGTATGGTTTCGTAAATGCAATATGGCTTAATCAGTAAAGAGATTTCAGAGGGCTTACATACTTTTTCCCCATAAATGTTTAAACCCTTTATTCAATAAAAACCTGTCACTGTAAGATGTGTCTTGTGTGTTATTTATTATTATGAATCAGATCAAGATCCTGTCACATTTCAGTTGCCATTCCTATAGAAATTCATATAATTCCAGAGTTCACAAACATTTTCTCACAACTGTATATTAATGGATTTGAACTTTACATTCATCTAATTATTAAAATATATCTTTCCTTTATGCATTTGGAATCTGTATATATTGTATTTTATATGGTCAGGCCAATGTACAAGTCAAAATGAAAATATCATTATGCGCAAATTGTCTTTATAGTTATTTCTATATTGTCCTGTATTATTTTTTGTAAGGTACGATTGTTAAATGGTACTTTGCTAATGTTCTACCCAACTTGTGATGAAGACAGTGCTGCCTAAAACAGTAAAGTTTTGTTTTGATATACAACAAGGTATGCTATTTAAAAAAAGGTTTTAGAAGCACGAAAAAGCAGAATTTCAGGGTTCAGGGCAACTTGTCAGGTACTTTAGATTCATGAAATTGTGTGGGTAATTACCCACCAAATAATTCCTCCATTCCTCCAGCAGATCCCAGTCACACATTCATGCACACGGCACCCTGAAGAAGAGTTGAGAGGTCTATCATTAATATTTCTGCAGTCTACTCTCACTACCCAAGCTATCAGTCAATTAGCATGCTTCCTGATATACCAGTAGTCAAGGAGAGCCGTGTGTCCAGGTTGCAGCCTTTGCATTATTAATTGGGAAGTTCAAAGTAAATTACATCTCATTAACAAAGCCAGGGAATCTACACTGGAGGCTCTCTCTGTCTCTCTCTCTTCCTCTCTCTCTTTCTGTCTATTGGTCAGAATGAGGAGACTGAGAAACAAGAGTTGTCACTTTTAGAGATTCAGCAGAAGATAAAGGAGTGTAATGCTCAGGTAAACAGTAACTTCTTCATGTCTCTGGTAAGGACTCTCTCAGTTTTCTCTATTTCTTTATTCTTGTCACTAGCACTCATTCTCTCTCTCCCCTTCTATAATAAGTTTTTTAGCTGCTTCATTTTTGCACTGTTAGAATGAGGCAACTCCTCCCTGGCATCAGCATGCTATATGCTAAAACCAGAAGCAGTGACAATCTATATGTAGCACCGTTCTCTATACTAGGGTCAGATTCTCAAGAGCTGAAATAACTTTTTGTCCCCCAGCTTATTTGGTTCCATAAAGTACCCAATTAAATCAACTCCATCACTGTTATTGCGTGAACAAAAAGAAGACCCTGACAGTCATAAGTCATCAACAGCTTGTAAAAATCATGGTTAGTTCTCTCTTGGGAACTGAATGATTTTTCATTTAGAAACAGTACGGGGTGCATAGATGCAAGATCTCCCACCAAGCAATTCTGTGAAATGAAAGGCCTTTGGCAAATCACTTATTGGACTCTTCATTCATATCTGAACATGAACTGCATCTGAATGAGAAGTCTGAATGCCCTCTTGCATTTGAATAGCCGGTTTTCAAAGCTAAAATGTAGATATTTGTTCTTAAATTCAAATAAGCATACCTTTTAACCATTGAGGATTTCATTTGGGGGTTTTTGCAGCGTGGTTTTATATAGAACTCATTGCTGTAGTTTCATGTTTGCAGCCAGCGCTGCCTTATAGTGTTGTCTATTTAATTCAGACTTCCAAGTACAGACGAAAAGTGTGATTAAATGGGTGTTGGTGTTGGGGAGCTCAGTTGGAGGTGGGGTAGATGGGAAAGATAATGCTGTGTGATGCTGATGGCCAAGGTGTGTTCTTCCACACTTTCTTTCAAGTTCAAGTTCATGGTGCTTTACTGGCATGACAAACAATGTTACATTTGTATTGCCAAAGCTTGGTACAGACTGTGAACAATAGTAAATAAAACAGTACTACCACGAGATGGGGAAAGACAGAAAGCAAAGAAAAAGCAAAAGAGAACTTCTTCTGAAGAGAAGCAAACTTTATATCAACTACAGCAGTAATAATTATAATAATAATAATAATAATAAATGTGTGTGTGTGTGTGTGTGTGTGTGTGGTCATTCATTGTCCCTCTGACAGTGGCATGCGAGAACATACTGTGTTGCCAGTATACAGGACTCTTTGTGTTCCCCAATAGGTGATGTATTGTTGTTGCAGCTATGCTGTAATTTGGTTGGTTCTGATTGGCTTTGTTGTTTTAATCTGTTCCTGAGCCTGTGAGGTGTTAGTGCGTAGCGGTGTGTAGGCCTAAAGAGTGGCCAGTTGAGTGAGGGGACAGTTGTCTTTGCTCAGCTCTTGGTGTTGCAGAGCTTTATAATGATATGAGTGGGGGTCACTATTTCTTAGGTGGTTCCAGAATTGAATTGCCCTTTTTTGTATCTGTATTATTAATGGCTATCGGCCTAATTCTGCCCTGCATGCATTGTTTGTTGTGTTCCTGTGCACCTTTTCATCCCATTTGCCAAAATCTTGTTTGGTTAGCGGACCCCACACTTCACTGCCATACAGGGCATTTGGTTCAATCACTGATTCAAATATTTTTAGCCAAATTCTAATTGGAATATTGACAAAAATGATTTGTTTTATGGCATAGACAGCTCTGCGTGCTTTTTCTCTCAGGTCATTCACTGCCTGGTTAAAACTGCCTGAAGAAGTGATTGTGATGCCTAAATAATTATAGTTGGAGGAGTGATTCATTTCTTTTGTGTCTATTATGAATTTGTGTTTTGTCGTTTTTTAAAATATCATAATTTTAGTTTTGTTGGGGTTTACTGCCAGGGCCCAGTTCCGACAGTACTGCTGCAGCAGGTCCAGGTTCTGCTGTAGACCCTGAGCGGTGGGCGACAGCAGAACCAAGTCGTCTGCGTAGAGCAAGAATTTGATCTCGGAGTCGTGTAGAGCGAGACCAGGAGCTGTAGACTCCTCCAGAATCTTTGCCAACTCATTTATGTAAATATTAAATAAACGTTGGGCTTAAGCAGCAGCCCTGTCTCACTCCACGCTCCTGAGAGATCAAATCTGTTCGTTTATCACCAATTTTTATTCCGCATTTGTTCCCTGTATACATTGATTTCATTAGGTCGCAAGATTTACCCCCTACACCACTTTCAATTAGTTTGTAAAATAATCCTTGGTGCCAAATAGAATCAAAAGCCTTTTCGAAGTCAATGAAACATGCAAATATTTTGTTTCTCTTTTGGACAACATATTTTTCCATTCGGGTGTGTAGGGTGTAAATATGATCAGCTGTGCGGTAATTTGGTAAGAAGCCAATTTGACTTCTACTTAAATCATTGTGCTTAGTAAGGAAGTCTAAGAATCTAGAGTTCAGAACCTTCCCCACATTACTGCTCACACAGATGCCTCGATAGTTGTTTGGGTCAAATTTATCTTCGCTTTTAAAGATTGGGGTTAAAAGCCCTTGATTCCAGATGTCAGGGAAATACCCTACACTCAGAACCAGGTTGAATAGTTTTTCTATAGCCAGTTGTAATTTAGAGCTTGTACATTTTTAGCATGTCGTTTAAGATGCCATCAGGTCCGCATGCCTTTGCTGGTTTTTAGACTTTAATTTGATCTTTAACCTCCTGTTCAGTAATTGAGAAGTCTAATGGATTTCCGTGTCTCTAATAGCCAATTCTAGTTCTTCTAGCCTTCTGTTTACGTGCGCTTGTTGAGAACCCGAGTCCAAATCAGTATTTTTGAAGTGTGTTTGAAAATGGTTCTTCCAAATGTCTCCATTTTGGATTTCCAATTCTTCATGTTTTTTTTTTTTTTTCAACTTGTTCCAATTTTCCCAAAATTGATTTAATTGAGTCTTCAATTAGTGCCTTTTTGATTCGGAGTGTGTTTATATTGCTTTGGTGTTTCACAATAAAGAAGGCGAAAGCAAGCGCCCGTGTACATTCCGCCCAAAGCATTTTTGATTTGTAAAGAAATGTTGGGAAACAAAAAATGAAGGTTCTTGCTATTTAAAAAAAAAAACTCAACAGAAAACAAGTTAAATTCACTGTTAAGCATGTAAATAAAAAACAGATAAGCAGTTGTTTCTCAATATGAATTAGTATTATTATTTTTTATTTCTGTATGCTTGAACGTTAATCAAAGGAAAAGTCGTGCTTCAACAGAGATCCTTAGTAGCAGCAGTCATGGAGCATTTGCATGCAGGCTTCTACATAGTCTTTAGAGGGAACCAAAGAGTAAACCTCAGTGAAGAACCGCGGCCACGTCATCTGCACTTCGGAAAAGCTCGGTCAACCTATCTACTGTTTAGAATAATGGTGTGCGTGTACATTGCGCTTTACGGTCGGTTTGCGTTGAGGGTTAGAGAAATGTTGCTAGAGAATTGGGTCATGTAGCTTCCTTAAACACATCATCCAGAGGTCTGACGTACCAAAAATAATCTGTCTGCCCATCAGAAAGTGTTAAGACTTCGATATTTTTGCTGAATGCACAGAAGAGACCATAATATGGTAGTAAATAATTTTTTTTTTTAAATGTTTGTAAATCTAATCAAATTACATTGTTTTCAGCAAACTCCACAAGATTCTTGAAAATCACCTTCCCACACATGCCAGAACCTTTATGCTTTTTTACTGTAGCTATGTGGAATAATGGTATGGCAAATGCCTCAAAAAATGCAATTTAGTTCTCTACACATACATATATATAAATAATCACATATTAAACTTTAATAAAATATTTCAATCAAATTGTTTACTGTAAGTGTATTAGACTGTGGAACTGGAGGTGCTTATAGCATGATGTTCATAATGGGGTGGTCAATTCCTCTGAAATGGTCATTCAGTTTGGTGTGTGCTGCTGTTTAAACTTCAAAACAATAAATTAATTAACTAGTTTTCTGCAAACTCCACTATATTCCTGAAGAGAATCTTCAGGTACTGTATTACTCTAAATTGTAATACGGGGTAAATAATCTCCACTCCACATTCTGAAGGAGAAAAATGTCTTCAATTGCTTTACAAATTCTTAATAGCTGTTAGAATTATTGTCTTATGTTAGAATAGCTTCCTTAAAAAAATAGAACACACAGTAATCTGTTAAGAACGAACAAGATCCAAAACGGTCATGCTCGGAGAAACACGAAATAAAATGTCATGACCCAAACTGATATCCCACTGAAAACGTAGGGACGCGTTTTCTATATACTAGTGGAGGCCTTTTCCTTCCCCGTTTGCTGCTAGTGTAGTTCAACGAGGGTAGAATTACAAAATTACTACAGTATTACTACATAAATGAGAAGAGAGAAAAAAAAAAGTATGAAAAGCATTCCATCATGTAGCCCAAAGGAAACGCCTTGTAAAAATGTCTGCAGAGGTTTCTTATGCTCTGAGAGTTTTGGCTTTCCTGACTGGCACTGCTGTAGTGTGGTGGACACAAATGAAGAAGTGATTTTTAACCCAAGCAACAATGATGAAGAAATGACACAAAGGAGCACGTCACATTTAAATATCTGCGGTCTTTATTTCTGAAAGACTCGGATGTGTTTAATACACCTTTTCTCTTACATTTTTAGCATCTTGTCCCCATGTTAAGTCTATCCTCTGAAAGAGTAAAACCTGTACTGTTATAACCTCTCTCAGAGACCTCTAAACCGACTGCTCCATATTTACATTATTTCCTCTCTGTCGTCAAGTCTTGACTCTTCCCCCCCCCAATATGACTCGGTTCCATTGTCCAGGGCTGTAGAGAGAAAGACTACACAAACTTCATTCTGTAGTTCAGCATTCTCACTAAAGACTGTTGGATCAGAACACAATCTTCTCAGCCCCAACACTGAACGACTCAATAGCCACATCGTCACAGATCAGACATGGCCATTGCTTTTTTTTTTGTGGGCAACAGAGAAAAGTTTGTTGCGGTACCAGAAGATAAATCACATTGTTCTCTATTTATGGCCCTCATACACAACCTTAAAAGATACATAACCGATGTGTGGAATTGAGCAGAAACTTCCAATCTAAATATGAACACAACAAAGCAAAAAAAATAAAAACCATCGACTGTTCAGGGCCTTCTATGAACAGACACTGAAGAGATACTCTTGCTAGCACTCCAAGTGTTCAGCATTTTGAATGGCAAATAAAAGTGCATCGGACACTAAGACACTCAAGAGCTCGTGGCCAACACCATCCTTCACTCTGCAGACCTTTTACAACATCCATACTCAATAACTATGGGGTGTAGTAGTAGTAGTAGTAGTAGTAAACTGGTTTACAAACTCTAAGCCTTACATTACATGAAATTTGAAGCCAATATAAAATTCAGGTAATTTATGAAATTGTTAAAATGAAACCATCTACAAATATAAATATATATTTTTGAATACTGCACTTTATGGAAACAAAATCTGCGGTCTTGTTTGTAAAAGAACCTAGAGACATGCAGTTAAATAACTTACTGTACAAGAGCAAGGAAGGAGCAGTTCATTGAGAATCAGGTGGGTTAATTTTGCGAGTTATAAAGCGAGGACCTCTGCTGTCGTTTTAACACTGTACTTGTCGGTCATCAAAACAGAAAACCCACACGTACAACCAAGATTGTTTGCAAAGCTAAAGAACAGCCCACAAGCCATAAAAGATACAATCAACCATTGCAAGAGGCCCTTTCTTTCCAACTTTACACTGTAAGCTACATAACTAAGGCTGCGGGTTAGTGGAAAACGAGCTTCTGTTGTAATGCAGAGACAACTAGCATATGGTAAGAGTGGATTTAAATAGGGCACTCTAATAGGTCTTCATTAGACCCAAAAGGTAAAGTGTTTGCCAGTGGGACAAACAAATGAAAAGAAATAAAACATTTACACACACACACACACACACACACAGAAACCACTCCGTCGCCCGAGTCAGCACAATCAGTCATTCTGGACGAGGGAAATTTGCTGTAGTACCCAATATTTAGATTAACACCTTAGAATACATTTCTAGCAAAATTAAAAAACCTCCCTGTATTAAAAAACCCTGTGGTAATTTCATTGGTCTTTTTCCCCCCCATGTCTCAAACTCAATTCTGACTAATTCACTTGTACATTTTGTCCTTTTTTTCCCCCTTGTGAAGCACCGGTGCAAAGAACAGCCACTTGCAGTCTGGCAGTTTCAATAAGAGTGTGCGTGCAGACACAGCTAGATGAATAACGTCGAATGAATAGGTCACGTCTGTGCACACTCCTCACTTAGAACCGGTCAATACCAGGTCACCTTTTATAAAGCAACAATAACGGGCCTTTTATCAACTAAGCATTCAGATCAACATAAAAACATTCCAATATTATCAGCTCCATTTCACAGAATGACTTCATACTCTATTCTTTTAAGACATGACATTTTAAAACAATGGAGTCCCTGAAAGAAATATGTGTTTGGGACCAAAAAAATTATAAAAATTAGCCATTTTTACTCTGTACCATCTTTTAGCATTATAAAGTGGACCGGTTGGTGGGAAGACTTTGCTCTTAAGGCTTGCCAACATCCATGCCACACAGGTTAGCAAACAGAGGCATACACACAAAACAGGTGTCTAACTCTGGTGATTGTGTACCTGCTACATTTAGCTTTACTCAGTCTAAAGGGAGTAAAGGAACTGATTAATAAGCTATCTTAGGAAAGGTTCTCTCAAACAAAGTCATTCACACAAACACACATCCAAATATAGAACACACGTTAGCCTCTAAAGCTCATTTTGGAAGAGAAAATGAACACGTATCTGACTGGTACAGTGAACACTGATAATGACTTTGGGAAGAAAAGTCCTGGTGAACATGGTAGGAAAGGTAGGTGTATTGCTGGTTGGTAATCCCACGTCTGTACATGAAAGTCCATTTGTATTAAAAAAAAAAAAAAGAAGAAAAAAAAGGGTGAAGTTATTTGAGTATTAATAACTTGAGAGTCTTTCCTAGATGGCAGGCAGACCATAGTCCTAAAGGCGGTCTTTTTTCTTGTTTTCATTTTTTTTTTTAAGAAAAAAAAAAAGAAAAGAAAATAAAAAAAAGAAAAGAAAAGTCCTCTGACAGTTTGTCTTGTTCTCCTCACTAATGCTCGTCCTCTCCGTCCTCTGAAGCGCTCTTATCTGGTGTGAGAGGTCAGGAGGGCCAGAGCAACACCTGCCAGGGTCAGTGCCAGGCTGCACGGTGCCAGCCGCACACCACTGGAGAACTCCTTCTCTCGCTGAACTTTGCGGGGTTCGACGGGCGTTGGCGTGGAGAAGTACATGTCTTTGTCGTTATCACAGGAGGGCGAGTCACAGCCACTGCCACTACCCTCTCCGCTGCCATCCTCTTTGGCACAGTAAGAAAAAAAAAGAAAAAAAAGAGAGAACTAGTGAGTTAAAATGATTTTGTCCAATAATGTTAGATTTTAAAAGGCGCACACACACATTTGTGTGTTTTTCCTGCTCCAACACACCAAGTTAAAACACATTAATAACTCGTCAATCCACCAATTAGTTGTAGTTGGTGTTGGAAGCATGGAAAACATTAAAGTGGACATGACAAAGGAACTTGGGCTGGGAAGCACTGCTCAAGGATGATGTAATATGGTCAAAGTACTGTAGGTGGGGTCGGCTCTTACCGTTTTCGATTGTGATGTCGTTTCCACTGTGGGCTGCTTTTAGCCATGTGGTCATTTCCTTCAGCACAGCAATCTGTCTCCGAATCACCACATCCGGTTTGGTAATGTCCACTTCCACATGGGGATTGGTGACCTGATTGGCCAAGCCGTTGCCCAACATCACAGACTCGTACCTGAGGCAGGAGAAAAACAACAACGGGAGGGTTTAAAGAATAGCATTGCTATGAGTGTAATGATGGCACTCAGAAGTTGCTCCAGCTCACCTGCTCTTGGCTGTCCCGTTCCAGCAATCATCGCCCTGGGCGACCCTCTCTCCAACACAGACCGTCTCCGGCAGGGTGGACCAAAACTTCTTGGCATGCTTCAGTTTCTTCTTCACGTCTGGCACCTTGGTGAGGAAAAATTGCCCTTATATTTCTTGACTTTCACGTCCATCTCGGATGTAAATTACGCATAATGTGGTGCATCAAGAGTTCCTCCGAGTGGAACCAAGCAGGTAAATGTGTGTGTTTACCAGTCGATCCATGTTGGTGCCGGCTGCAGTGGTGGGTCTGGCGTCAGGGCTGTACGGACGGAAGCGACCAGGGAAACCAGAGTCTTTTGTAGAACGTCGAGTGCGCATTTCTTTTTTTGGCTGCCCACAACCCTGGAACACCTGACAGACCCAAACAGGATAAACATCTCAGAACAAGACGACATTTATTCAATTCACGTGTTCCTTCTAATGGCACCGTCTCACCCATTAGTCTGAATCAGAGGGAAACGAAAACTTTCGGTTAGTTTTCCATTTGGTCCAATTCGGTTTCGCACTGCACAAATTTAAGCAGACGACGTTTGGTGAGGGTCATGTGGGAAGGGGCAGGGCTGGAAACATTAGCCTCATTTCCACTGTAGCACCGAACGAGTACCTCGGCCGCATTGTGCCGTTCCGGGCCGGTGTAGACTTGTGACGCAGTCTCTCTTATTCCATGTTGTGTATCAAATAAATAAAAAAACCTACAGTAACGACACAGTGACGCCTGGCTCAACAACGGCGCCCTGTGTTCATTTTGTTTAGTGAAGATGGAGAGTTTGGATTTTTGTGCGAGTGTGTGTGCATAGCAGCACAAAGTACATGTGATAAATGATCCTGGTGCACATGTGAAAATGTTGTACTGGCAATGACAAGAAATGTTAACCTGGAGTTGAGATTAACACGGCAAGTTGCTGAAAATGATATTTATATTCAGACGTCGGTCGGCATTGCTAAAGGAAGCTATATTAAAAGCTGTCGAGCACTAATTTGGTCAGGAAGCATGCAACAAATAACTCGATCTCTCGACATAAGCTTGGTACTGCCGTTGGAGATGTTTAGAAACACAAAATGTATTGCTACAATACAGGAACACTTATTAGCATATTTGGAGTTTAGACCCATTTCGAAGAGGACTACAGGCTGCACGAAATCTGATTTCCTCTGTACGCTTCATGATGTGGTGCCGCCTCAGTAATTTAAGAGATCCATACAAAAAAGATGAAAATGGAGCGCGAACGAGTTTCAGTACTTCAAAGATGGTAAAAACTCTTTGCGCCGGTAACGTCAGAGTGGATTATGAGCCGAGTCATTGTGCTCTGTGCTCAAGTTCATTTCAGAGCTGTGCGAAGAGACCGGTTTTATTGCAGAAGTCTGACCGTGCTGCACGCTCCAATAAATCACAATGAGACAGTGACTACATGTTAACGCATATTTTATTTTGCTCTCATCGCTCTAAACCGATGGACAGGCATGGTCAGCATGCTGCACGAAATTGCCGCATGGTCTACAGGTGACTGCATATAACTGTTGCCAACTAATCTGTGTGCTCAGCGGTTTAATAACATTTCATTTAACTTGCCTTCCGATGGATATTATTACACTTCAGCTAGAAATCCAGCAGATCACGCCAACGTATTCATCCGATTGCTGTCATATCATTTGTATCGTTTATCTGATTAAGCTTAATTGGGGTGTAGCAAACACTCTAGTAGCAAAAGTTTCTCGTAAATTTAAACAAACTTTTTGCAAGCACACGCAGAAATCATGTAAAATCAACCAAACATGGAGCCGGGGCAAAATAAATAATAAAGAATTAAATAATAAATATAAAAATACAAAAATAATTTCAACTTTCATAATTCTGTAAACTGTATCCAGCAATGTGTTATTTGGCCCAGATATCCAGAGTACATCATACTACTGCAGTACTCCACGTCTGTCCTATGACACTCATCTGGACAGCTCGCATGGCAGTTTAGCAGCTCGCACATCCAAAAAAGCTGCCTGGATGTTTGGCTTACTTCTTGCAATGGAGTTGAATCGGAGAAGCAGAGAGAGACCACCTCTTGCGAGTGGTCTCGGACCGTGCGTTTTGGTCGGCACCCGAGTGCGATCGCCGTGTTCACACCAAGGGGACAAACGCACCAGGGTTTGATTCAAACAGACCAAGAACATATGTGCATGTGTGAAAGTGCCCCAAAGGGCAGGACACGAACACACGTTTAAATAATTGAGGAATCTGAGCAGTCACTAACCTTCTGTGAGATTTGCATGCTGTTCTCCTGCATGTTCATGATGGCCTCTGAGATCTTCACATCAATGGGGTCTATTACTGACTCAAAGTTAAATGGCCCCTCCAGTCTCTCAACCAGACTTAGCATGGCATCTAAAAGGCAAACACACACAACATACTATGTTGGAAAGTAGGAAATGTACAATTGAACCAAGACATGGAGGACCCAAAGCACGTTCTATCAGACCCATATGGTTCAACTCATCTGCTTATTTACCAAGCCCTCTGGTTATTATTCAGGGGTGCTAGAGAAGGGTAAACAATTGTACAGTGTTGTGGCCCTCAAATACTAGAAGTAATAGCTCACAGTGTGCAACACTGATCTAGTTTGTAGATGCTGCTGTAACTGAGGTCGACCACTGGGGGGAAGCACAGAGCTGGCTGATGGGGCAATACAGACCGCCATACTTACAGCTTGTTAAACAGCCAGGGGTCTTAACAAGGCGCCACAAAGCTGACATACTGAGTGAGCAAAGCCGGTCCTAAAACCCTCCTAGCCAGAAATTGTGTGGGTGCTTGTGTGTGTGTGCATGTGTCTGAGACAGGGTAAGCCCATCGTAGTATTGCCAACCCAAGCGGTACAGCACAATACATGTAACAAGAACACACTTGTTATCCCTGTTTAATTCCAACCTGCTGTTAACCTACTAAGCCTCCACAACGGAGCCATTATCCATGCAGTTCACAACAATCGTGAATAATTCACCTTCCTCGTTGTCACGTATACACTTGCAGTTTGTTTGCATTTATAGGAAGAACTCTTCAAATAAACTAGAACTTAAAATGGTGCTTGGTTCTGGTTTTGGAACAACATTAACACTAAAGAGAAATTTAGCAAAGAGGTTTTGTATAAATGTGCTAAACGTGCTCATTCATGCCTCTTCAGTAATAAATGGATTTGCCCACACACCCCTGACTTACCCAGGAAGTTGTTCCACTCAGCGTCGAGGTCGGCCTGGTTGGCCAGGCAGCCACGCATCACGTTGAGGCAGTAGTTCCTGCAGGGCTTCAGAGCCACTTGACCTGTGCAATATGGGCAGTACAGCATCTTCATAGCAGCACGCACGCAGCTCGGAGAGGCACTCACCTGTAAGAGAGCGGCCAAAAAAAAAGGAAAAAAAGGGAGAATCGTTAACCAGATTCAATTAAAAGGTGGAAAGACTTCCAGCAGAGGTTGATGCATAACCAGCCCATGTCATGAGTGGTACAGAGCTTCTAAACAACAATAAAACCAAAGGCCAAAGAATACTGTTGATGTGGCTCTCTTATAAAAGGTCAAGTTCTCCTTCAGGATTCCCTCGACCGATCTTAACGAATCACTGCGCTCACCGTGGAGACTTTGCTGACCACCTCAGGGATTAGCGCCAGGCCAAGGGTGAAGGTGCGGGCAGCGATGAAGGCTCGGCTCAGCTGCAGTCTCAGCTTACGTGGCACGTCGCCGAACGGCATTAGCTCCTCCGTGTGCCGACTCACGCATTCCATGTACTCATTGCTGAACTCGTGCTGCGCGTTGACTAGGCGGAACATCCGCTCAAGTAGCTCAGCCCAGAACTCGGACAGCATGGAGTCGAGGTGCACGGCCGTGCTGCCCGACACGTAGTAGCGCCGCAGCTCATGGAAGAAGTGCTTGAAAAGCTCAGCGTTCTTCACGTACATCACTCCGTAAGTGAGTACAAACATGTCGTGCAACGACTTCTCGGCATTGTCGAGCAGCTCTTTGAAGAACTCTGCAAGAGAGAACGGGAAAGGAAGAGGGTGAGCTCCAAGTATACCAGACCTTGACATAAAATCGTGCATGTTATTTCTTGGAACAGAATATTAATCTAAAGCTATTCGCTCCATTCGCTCGAATTGAACAGAAGAAAAGTTCGAACCAGTAAGGGTGTTAGTATTTGCAACAAGTGACCACCTTTGCCGTTTCTACCAACACTCACGCAGAGGTCTGGAGGACAAAAAATAATGTGCACACTACAGCCAAAACTGATCTCACACACACACACACACGAACATTAAGGGGCAAATTTTAGAGTACAATAAATAAATAATATAAATAAATAAAAACACCACAGGTGAACTGGTGCATATTTCTGAAAAGAAAAGAACGCTGCTGACTTGTGCTGGCCAAATCTAGATTACTTTATCATTAGAATTACACTCAAGAGATCAAAATTTAATGTTCCATAAAGTCTTAATCTTCACCTCTGGAAAAACCACTCGGGTTGTCAGTGAGGCCAGATAAGTACAGGGTTACTCTCAAACACATTAATGCATATTCCATTACACCCCAACATTGTTCTACAAACATTTTCTTGCAGTCTCTAGGAAAATATTTTTTTTTCATCGCGGGAGAAAAGTGCTGACAGGGAGAAAAAAAAAAGGATTAAAAGGAGGAATGAAGGGCAGCCTACTGTTTAAACGGTAACATCTCACCCATCAAGCCAGTTGAGACTGACCACTATCAATGGCATTTTTCTGTTGTCACATTCCATTCGTTTTCAGTCCTTTAGAGAGGAGCTTTCAATAGGATTACTGAATAATGCATACCCCCCCCCCCCGAAAAGGGACCTGTACCCTGTCTCGAGCCCCTCTCTCATTCCCTCTCCTCCGCTTTCAGTTCATCAGTTCCTTCAGAAAGCCCTCTTTAGTGGAGATGGGGAACAATGACCTACTTCATCCTGTGGAATGTCAACCCCCCTCCCCACCACAAATAATCCAGCCCCTCTCTCCCATGAAGCTCTCTCCCCACAGCCCACTTCTTAATCTGAACAAAATGAGAATTCCACCAAAATGCTTCACCTTTTTTTTTTTTTTTTTCTCCGTTCACTCTCTCACTTTTTCTTTGTATTAAATTCCCTCTTTCTGCCTATGCTGTCTGTGTATTTCAAAGAGTTGCTTACATGCTTCTGTTAAATCTGTCTAAAACACCCGGACTAGGCCAAGACTGGATGATGCCAAAAGTGGACTATACCAGAACTGTACATAGCACACCACAGCACTGCTTTCAAACACATGGGCTTGCTCAGGTTAGCCAGGCACAACCACTTCCACTTCACACTGGCACCCACTCAGCAAAATGGTAGGTGGTGTGTGTGTGTGTGTGTGTTTATAAGGGGGGGTGTTGAGGCCCCCACTTCAAACGCCGCTGTGTAACCATGGATACCAGAAACACTGCAGTCCTTGCGTTCATCAGTACTTCTGCAGGCAACCATCAGCCCCTGACCAACACGGGGAGAGGAAAAGGGCACGCAGCTCCACGCTCCATTGAATGAGATTATACCGAATCCCCCACCCCAGCTAGACAGAGAGGAATACCAGAGCTTCCAGAAGTCACACAGCAGAGCCATGATTGGGAAAGGAGAAAAGGGGGTAGAGCGATAGTGGGACAGGGAGAAGAGAGAGGTGGAGTTATTATTTGTACAAACAGATGCCAAGCAAAAAACAAACAAAAAAAAACCTTCCTAAGAAATGCTTTGTATTTTCTAAATGCTATTTGAGACATATGTTAATGTACAATGTATAAAATCAAGCCTACAAGCATGAAACACAGCATGCTCAAGAGTGCAAGGTCACCAACTGACCAAGTGGGGAGATCAGTGGAAAACAACACACAAAAAAAAAGCCAGTATGTAAAAATACTGAATAGGGCTTACATGGTTTTTCTTTAACCAGTAAGGAAAGTAGTTTTCCGAAAGGTTACTACACCTTTAAACCTTGTGCTCCAAGTCTTAAGTTCCTGCATACTCTCAAGTTTGCTTTAAAAAGTGAGAGTTTGAAAAGTTCACGCATCTTGTTTCATCATTAAATGCAAGTTTATGGCAGTGAAGTCTGCCAACAAGCGTACAAGCTCTAGAGCTCCCTTCTGATATTTCCATTAAAGTGAGTTATCCATTAGTGAGTAGTTATATGCAAGGCTACTCATTGGGAGAAGGAGAGGACATCATAACTTTGGATCTCTCTGCCTTTTTTGCACTTGTTACTACCTTTTCCAAGGAAAACTCAGGTAACATTTGAACGTGTATTTGTACGGTCCAGAATATAGAGAACATAAAGGAGAGGCTTCTGGTCACCAAAGCTTTATGCTTTCTTCCATCCATCCTTCACTTTATTCCACATTCCTTGTCCTTTCTTGTCCCAGCCAGTAATTGCTTCCCATTTGTACCAATTAGTCGGTGAGCTCCTTTCTTTTCTTGTAGGATTTCTTGTAGGGTACCCTGCTGTGCAGCTGTGGTGCAGGACATGAGAATTTGAGTAGGGGGTTAAACCTGCAGTTTTAGTTTGCTGACAACACTGGCTTGGTCACAGCTACCCAGACCAGACACACAGGAAAGAGCAAAAAACACCAAAGGAGAACTATTTTTGGCCATGGATTTAATTGGCCATGACTGAAACCTCGAGGCTACCCTCCATTAGGTCCCACAAACACACACACACGTGCGTGCGTGCTTATGTTAATTTTTATCTTAATGACCATTTATCTTTAGTACTCACTGTACATGTTCTACTTTGTAGTTGTGTTTGCTCGATTGTGGGCGTGTCATTATCATCTACATCGTAAATCCACTGTATACAATCTGTGCTGGTTCCTGTGGGCCTACTCCGTTAAGATGAAACACTTGTTTGATCACGTCTCAACATCAACCCATTACGCAATGGTGCTCTCTTCCGGTGGGAGAAACGCACCTACTCAGCTGCTCCATCCTTACCAAAACTTCACTCGCTCATGTGTTACGTTTATAGGAATTTCAAAACGTCAAGGTAATACCTACTCTTGTGGGCACATCTGTATTGAGGGTAGCCTTCTTTGTTGGACCAAGAGCATGTAACTGTCTTAGGGTTGTTTAGCTCATTAAACCAAGTGCCTGAGTCTTTTTCACATTGTGCACTGACTAGCACTTCGAAGCTTATTCCCACGGTAATAGTTCAAACGACCAGAGAACCTGGAGCTGGCGCAGAAACGGAAGGCGGAGAAAAGGAGAGAAAAGGAACAAAAGGCAGAGAATGGGAGCAAGAAAGAAGCGAGGGGGAGGAATAGGGCTGCCACTGCATTCCGAAACGTTACATTCCTGATCACATCTGGCTGCAATACAGGCATTCTTGCTCACCATCCCTCCCCAAACCATTTTTAACATTGATACAAAATGGAAAACTACACTGGCAGTCAAAAAGAATTGCTCAAACTCCTTTTTTGTCACTTTGACAAATACATAAAAGATGTATACAAACATAGAAAGCACAAAACTGCATTGGTTATCGGTATTTTGTGGGTCCTCCTCTAGCCTTGATGACCTCCTTACACCGTCTTGACTTACTTTCAGAAAGATTTTTCAAATGATCTAAAGGAACTGCTTCCCATGCACACTGCACTGCTGTCCACAGACTATCCACAGAGGTCAGATGCATCTTCTCTACAGATTTCCCAAAGTAATCCCACAAATTCAGTCAGGTGACTGTCCTGGCCATTTCATAACCTCAATTTCCTCATCCTCAATCTACTCCCTCATTTGATGTGCTGTATGGCACCTTGCATCGTCTTGTTGGAATATCCAGTCACTAGGCATCGAATGAAGGTGGACAGTTGGGATCAGGGAGTCCGCCAGTAAGTTAATACAAGCATCACCATTCAGCCTACCCAAACCATAATCACATCCCCGACCATGCTTTACAGTTGCCCGAGTGCACAGCTCCGTAAACTGCTCTCCCTGAATCCCACTCACATAGACTCGTCCATCACTTCTATGGAGAAGAAACTTGGATTCATGACTAAAGACCACCTTCTTCCATTCATCCAAATCACAAATCAGTGTTAACACTGCTTCTTTATTAATACCCAACAGCTTTTCAGACCAGCTTTCAGCTTTTACCTTCAGACCTCATTGTTGACTCTATATTGAGCCCCCTGCACTCAAAGATCATGACATCATGATTTTATGGCAACCTATACAAAGACCCTGGCAATCATCTGACCACCACACAACACTCAAACAAATAAATAAAGTGGTCTCAATTATTGTGGTTTTCCTCCTTTTAAGTGAACAGAGGAGATAGATCCCTTCAAACAGTTGTCAGTATATTACATATGTGCATCTGAGCAATTCTTCTTGACTGGCAGTGTATTCATCACAAAACAGCCATCTTTATAAATGCAAAAGTGTGCGTTTGCCTCTCTCCCTCCATAACACTCCCCGACACATTTTCTCTTAACCCATTACTCTCCCTTGACTTTGAGGGTCACATGATACTCACCCTCTTTCTCCTCCACACAAACATCTTTATAAAGTGTCATATGCCGCCGCAGTGCGCTAGTCAAAATCCATAGCCGTTCACAGCATAACAGCTTTTGTCTTGTCATGTCGGCGTGGTTGAATCCATTTTAAAGCGCTCCGCATCTCCGTCAAATACGCTCCAGCTGGACTGTCACTAAATAAGCCCTTGTTTCAAGTGACTCTCTGAGCAGATTGGTGAACAACTGGTTCATAATGAGTGTGTCCCCAGAGGCATGATTTGCCATCACGTCTCATTGTCCCTTGTACCTAGTATGCATGTGACATCTGTGTTATGCCAGGCATCACACGGTCTCTTGCCAGGACCAGGGGAATCAGCTAATGAGTGTAACAGCTCTGATAATTCCCCATCCGAGTCAATCTAACTGCTATTAACGGTTAAGGGCCTTATACTGAAACCTATCCTATACTGGCAGCTTATGGCAAGGCCTCCTTTAACCCTAAACCACTTCATTTCATACTGCTTTGTACATTACTGAGTTTACACCTGCAAGACTTTAATGACGCATGCGGTGAGAAGCACCCAATCTTTCTTTGTGTGCGAGCGTGTGTGGGGGTTTTCCCCCTCTTGGGTGAGTCAGCAGTAGTCATGTGTTCCCATGCACCCCATCACCCTCAGCACAGCAGAAACCTGATCCCCCTCCGCCTGCATGATATTTACAGCCACATGCTCTGGAGAGAGGAAGCCTGGCTCTAGAAGTGCGTGTGTGGTCTGTCTGACGAGCTTCTCTGTACATGTGCGAGAGTGAGTGTGTTCTGCAAGACAGGTGGAGAGACGGATGGGCACACAGTCTAGGTCTCTGGACAGCAGTGTTCGAATTACCAGCCAGAGCCCCCTCCCCCTACTTATCTCCAAAATCCGACCTTGGTTGGTCCATTATTGGCACCCTTCATGAAAATTAGCAAATGTGAATATATTAAATAAATAGCACAAGCAATGAGTGATATTTAGAGAATATGGGGACATTGTCCAGTTTGACTTAAAACACTGGATTCAAATTGATCAGCACCCCTAGAATGAATATGTGGGGACGCTTCCCCTGGAGAGAACAGTCCTAAACCTCTTCCTGCCATGTCTAACAAGGTTGGAGACACTTGTAGAGGGATTCGAAACCATTTTGTAAGCTCCTTTTTATTAATTTTTTCCTGCATAGACTCTGAGCACTCATTTATAGCCTAGGACCTACTGGCTGTATAGTCTATTGACTGGATTCTCTCCCTCTCGCGCTCATGTTATTAAATGCAATAAGTGCAGCCTGTAGGATATAGGCCTGTTCTCTGGCATGTATGATTTAGTTAAATGCTGTTTCTCTCTCGTCATCCGTGTTATTTAAAAGTGCTCGTTTTGGTTGTTAGCCTATAATACATAAAGAGTGTGTAGGCTTGATCTGAATAGGACATTGCAACTTTATAGCACCCTGCTATTTTTTTCTATCAAAATGACTGTGATTCACTATAAAACACATGAATTGTAACTCAGGCCTAATAAGAGGTGTGGAGTCACGCAACAGTCGGTTAGACAACACCCCCTGGTGGGACCTGCCGTGGGTTTCAGTATAAAACAAACACTGCTGGACAGAGAGTTGGTCAAAGCTACAGGACTGAGGGTGACTCGGAACAGAAGCAGGTCCAACACCTCTGAAAGCATGCAATAAAAAAAAAAAGTGTTCTGGTCTACATGACCTAAAATTGTATGTGTGTGTGCGGGAGAGAGAACGTGTGAGCCTCACGGTCAAAGTGTTGGTGTCTCTGCATGAAGGTGCTCTGCAGGTTGGTGCTCAGTTGGGAGACTGGGGCCTTCATATCCGAGCGGCTCTGCTGACTCAGCTTCTCCTCCATCTCCAGAGTGCAGCACGAGAAGCCTTGGGGACACACCTTCAGATGGGCTCCTGTCTCACACAAAGCAGGGGAGACATTTGTTTATTTTATTTACAAATGTGTTCTTTAAAAATCACCACTTGTAAGAAATGGAGGGAAGAAAAAGAAGTTTAAATATAAAAGATCACTGATCTTGACAGACTGCTATTACATGAGGAAAAATAAGATACATGAAACTTAAGGATGCGATGGTATGAAAAATTTCATGGTAAGCGTAGAACCCAATATCCCGGGTTTTAGTACATCATGGCACAAGCGCCGCACCTCAACCCCTTTGTTTTGAGACATTTCGTTAAGTTAGATGGCTAGCGTTGCTTGGGATTTTTCTCTGACGTTATCCAAATAGTTTTGTTGTAGGAGGTGATAATGTCTCGTGTTTTAAATGAAATCTGAGCTTCAGTGTGGTCAGTGTGAAACCACTATGGATTTTCTTTCACTACCCATGAAACAAACTAGCAAACACTAGAAGTTATGAACCTAGGTAGCGGTAGACCGATGTATATTTATTAGCAGTAAGACCGAATACATTTTTAGACAGTGTTAATGAGCTAGCAAAGGGAACACGAAGTATATTTCCTGCTAACTAGCATTAGGCTAGCTAGTACCCAGTAGGCCTACGGTTTCGGCAGCTTAGCAGCCTGGATAAACTAGCCTGAATGAGCCTTTCAGATTCGTTTCGTGGGAGGTTGTAGTTCACTCTTCACAGAATCAGTTCTGATTTGCCAATGGAAATGCATCTATGCCAAAATGAATGGAAAGGCAATTATAAAATAAATCTAATCACATGAATAAGTGCAATTTATATATTCAAATCAGTACATTGTGAAATTTAGTAGTAATACTATTTCAGCATGAATTTCTTTTCTTTTTTTTAATAAATGTTGTAAATTTTTTATTTAGTAATTGCAGGTCTTTTGGCTTTTTTCGTAAGGCCTTTCCGAAAGACACTTCGATCAGTTCATTGCTCAGTTCCCTCTTTTATTCAAAGCTATTTATTTCAGAAAAACATCATGAAGAGAGACATTGTCACCTGTCAATCAAGACAAGTAGGCGGAACTAATTAACCCATTGGCCAATAATTTCCTGTCAATTACTTTTGCCTAAAATCTTGCGAAAGTGACTGATAGACTAAAATAATTTGGCACCTGGGGGATTTTATATGGTAGTCTAGAGGCCAGCCACCATTTTCTCATGATCTCAGTATCTTACAAGCTTGAGAAAACGTTGTTGAAAAGAAGATGTCTTGAAATGACGAACTAGATGATTAGTGTTGGTGAAGAAAGGACATCTAAAGACATGAAAATGTTTAACTGCCTAAAAATAGGGAACAGTGAGATAATAGCAGTCACAAAAAATCTTATCCACCAACATCACCCCGTCATTGTCTAGTTATGGAACAAACCACCCAGAACGTATGCTAGCAAATTAGCTAACGTCAAGTCTAGATCTCTCCCACGCATGTATGTGGCGTGCAACGCAGCATAGACTGGCTATCTGATCCCAATAAAAAATTCTAGATCTCAAGAGCAATAAGTCATCATTTCAGTAGTCATTGCATCTATAAGGGTTGTCAGATTTTCCTTCCCCTTCAGCCATGATACGAGGGCGCTACTTTCCCAGGCTTTGACTCAAAATGGCGGCAGGATGGCTGTATTATTGGCCTTTGGTCTAAATATGTGCTCAACCAACGATCCTGTTTGACCTCATCTGTTGCTCTTGAGTGACAGGTGCTGAACTGTTATGAAACGAGGCATTATGAAACAAGACTAGGCAAGACCAGTTTAGCCGGACCCTAGTCCACCGATGCGTCACCTGAGAAGTAGTTTACATCGCCGCATCAACCATAGCAAAACAGTGGAAGTTCTCTTGTGCTGGATTTTGGTACATGGGTAAGAGAAAATAACAGTGGCGGAGCTCCTTGCAACTTTTCCTTTCCGAGTTTATTGATGGATCGCTGGCGAATACTTTTGTTTTCGATGTTTCAACAACAGGGAATTAGTCAGTCAGTGAGTGAAAATGCCACTTGGCGGTTAAGTGCTGGCTTTAAATAAAAGAGGAAATTATGTGCTTAAAAAGCTCCCTTAAAATGCAAAAATTATTTTTCATAATTAGATCATGCAATTTTGTTTCCACAATTTTATATATATATATATATATATATATAGGCATTTACATGCTATTTTCTGTCAGCAAAAAGTTCCGCCTATACGCTCACACCGGCAGCGATTTTTCACCTCGAGTCGTTCAAATCGCTTTACTCTGGTCACTAGTGTGATGGTTTCACTGGTGGCGCCAGGCTATTTTGGGTTGACCACAAATCAGATGTCTTCCTGCTAAAATAAAAATTACGGAGGAATATCACTTGTGTATAAATTGCATGCGATTTTTTTTTTTTTTCTAGGGCTGGCCCGAATAATTCGAATACTCGAGTATTCATTCGTTGGGTTGGTATTCGATTTTTATTTATTTATTTATAAACACAATTTTAACCTTTTTAAAACCACTCCCGCATGAATTCTGACCAATTGCGCCTGCTCCGCAGTTATTTCTGTTTGTAACCACCCGCATTATTTTCTAATATTAATTCAATTTAAACTTTGTGGAAGTTAACAGAGCGTCGGAGTAAAAATCTCACTGGATTAACGAACTTGATGCTATTACACACAGTGGCAATGCATGGTTATAATAAACTGACGGTCAGTACGGATATTTGCACGTTATATTTACTAAAATGAAAACACAGAAATGAATGATGCACTCCCCCGTGTACTTGACCCTTGCGAGCAGCAACCGGCCATCATTGGGCCGTTGCGGCGTTCCGCGCGTGCAGCATCGGTTCTAGTGTAAAATGGGCTTCATCCACAAACCAGAGGTACCCGATTTGTGTCCGTTGTAGTTTAAGACCTTTAATGGAGTTTTACTGAACGTTATTGGGAATCTACTCCCTCTCTCTTGGTCCCGCGAGCTTCACGTCTGTCCGCCTGCATGAGAGTAAAAACCGCCCGCTCCCACGACTTTTCCGTTGGTTCCCCGCGGGACCCCCGTCCCCATGTACACCTCCATCCTAAACTACAATACATTTAATCGGCAAAGGCCTTCAGAAAGAACAGTTATTGTTAATATATGGAAAATGTTGAAGTTGAATACATCATAAATTCATGCCAGGCTTCCACATCACCTCACCTCAGAGCGCAAAACAGTTACAAAAATAACTCTTGCTGTTATTTCATATGCAAGGCTGATTTCAGTTTAATCTCGCTATAACCGGTAGCCTACACACTATTAATACGTCTTTGCCGCCTGCTGGATATATAAGCTACTACAGTAACGAACCCAAAATTATAGTTAATTATAAAACGGAAATATTATTGTTTTTAAGGGTTAATGGTTTTGAGAATCCAACGAGTATTCGAAGCCTGTAAAATGCTATTCGGGCCAGCCCTAATATTTATTTATGTGCGTTATTATTACCTTCTGAGGTATCTAATTTAGGTGCAAATGAAATGCCATAATATTGGGGCCGAGCTAATGCTGCTAACTGCAAGACTACTGTTAGGAAGAACGAAAAAAAAGCAACAAGTCGTCACGTTGAGGTAATGTTCGGTGACATTAAAAGTCAGATGTTCGAGATTTAAATTCCCACCTTATTAGAATTCACAGAATTCCATGCACAAATTAAGTAATAAAACTATATAACCATTCGTGGCCAGGAGTCCAATATTTTTGTACCATCCTAATTTCTATAGCAGTAACCGAATATCATTACATGAGATTTCCTCATCATGCTAAACCAACATACCTTCACGCCCCAACATGAAACAATACAGCAACTGAAAACCAGGCCCAAGAACAATATTCAGAGTAACGTACAGCTTATTCTGCAAATCAGCCTGACCAGAAAACACAGCTGACCCACAGCCACCGAGAGGCAAAGTCAGCTTAAAGAGTGCGCAAAGCAAGCTGGCCGCTGCCATAATGCGGGGGGAGCGAGAGTGAATGCGTAGTCACAGCTGCAATAATGTTTTGTTTTTCTTACTTTTTAATGCGGTTGCTGGAATTTAGGGACAACACAAGGGGCCTTTCAGTGGACAAGACTCCTACAGGCTGTTTGGTTTTCCCTGCCAGCCTACTGGAACTGTAGCTACTCCAGTCTGCACACTACAGACAGACACGTCCACTCATTCACAGCAACGGCTGCCGCCGAGTTTTACAATTTTACAACTCGGCTCAAGTGACCACGGTCTTAAAGGACCCAGGAAAACAGGCATTAAATGGACATGCCTGCAAAGCACATGAGATCATTTCAGTGGTAGAAATGATACATTTTCCGAGCACACAAATAGGCAGATATCGTGATGAGGCCCCGATCCAGCATTTACTAAAAGCAGAAATCTTCATGTAAAATAAGCAACGGTTAAGAGCTTACACATCACCATCGCTGCAAAATATCCAGGAATTCACACTGTGCTCACTGCCACAGTTCCTTCGAGACAACGACTGTGGCCCTGTCCCAAATGGAGAGTGCTTTTGAATGTTTACTGAACCCCCAAATGAGAAATTGGACCCCTTATGGCCTTGCAGAACATAAACATGCCAAGCTAAAGTGCCAAGCTTATTTCCAAACATTTATGCTTGAACCGTTTCTAGACACATCACTGATGGGGTTACGGTCAAGACTTGATCCATTGCTAAATAACCATGCGAGAACATGGAATTCTCAGCTTGGAACTGTTCTAGCTGATCTAAACTGAACAAATATTGTATGGGAAAAAAATCTGAAATCAGAACACACACCCAATGACTCCACACTGCAGTAAACACAGCACCCCACACACTACTGGCTTAAGAACATGTTGCAACCCCCCTCATCCCATCAAATTTCTCCCCAACACTTGGCTCTTTGTATGGGTGAAGTGTGAGGGGTGGGCAGAAAACCTAGGTGAAACAAGTAACACACACATTCAAGTGAAGTAAAGTAAAAGAAAAATGAAAATAAAAACTGGAACAGAATCTTGGGTCTAGTAAACTGCTGTACCTTTAAGCTGCGCACAGAGCTTAAAAAAACAACAACTCCCTTTGCCTACTTTTAAACTGGTTTACGAAATCATGTAATCAGGGCAAAAAGTCAAAATTTCCAGACAATGTCCGTACCAACATTGCAGTATAATGGTACAGCCCACTACGACTTCTTTTGCATCGTTCTAAAATCAGAGTTTAGAATGAATCGTTCTTCGTTACATCAATTAAATCACTTTTAAAATGCGTTTTCAACTCAACATTGATCAACACAACTGAATCTTATTCTTCTAATTGACACCAAGCCAATCTACAACTCCTTACACCACCACACAAAGGATTCTATTACCCAATGACAGCCCAAAATGTCTATATTAACGGTTAAAGAATTGTTGCTCACCTGCGCAATACTCCATTATCAGTTGTGCCAATAGGGCGACGTCTTTTCAGCTCACATGCTAAGTCCATGTTAGTCTATCTACCTACTGTTATCATATTCCAATTTAAAAACACACTTTCTCGGCCGATTGCATGTCCTGTTTTGGCGTTTTACCTTCTGCTAATCTTTACCGCCACTACATGCTGCTTGAGGTTGGAGAACCCGCCACTACAGACCCTCTCCCCATCAGTCTTGCTCCGTCTTCATATCTAGTGAAGGAGTATTCCCTCTTGGTCAGTGTTTGACAGTCCTTTGTCTGGTTGGGTAGCCTTCCTCTCGATCGACTGGAAGGTGTGAAGCTATTCTTCATTTCTGGCCGTTGTGGTGTTAGGGTGTATGTGGTCGTACATTTTACATCTCGCACTGGTTTCCTGGAATTGGTGCCATGCTGGTTTGCTGCCATGTGTTCGGCCATGCCTTCTGTGGCTCGAAAACTGCTGATCGGGGGCGTTGTTCTTCACTTACCCGCTAACTACATTCCTGTCATGGTGCTAATGCACGAGCCATCACAGCTTGGAGTATGTTCTCTTCAACTGAACCCTGCGACATGATTACTGCAAAGCCCTTGTAATGTCTCGACAACCCCGATACGTTCATTACTCTTACTTGACCTTTCACTTTACATCATCCACTACTATTCCCTCATTTTGGACATTTCCAAAAAAACATTGGCTAAATCTTTAATTAACAGACAAAGTCTGCCTTCTAAGACAATCAGTGATGATAACTTGGATATGCTCCTGTCCACAGAAACCTGACAAATTACCCAACAACTGTCTGCACCAACATCTCTGTCTGGCTGTTGTAATAGCCTTAAACATTCTGTAACAGAAGTTGACATCACTTGGGTATATGGCCTTTAAAGATCCTGGCCCTTCATTTAATCTGTTCTTTTTGTCTAGTCAATGCCTCTGTCCTTGGGTCACAGATTTGTATTTCAGACCATATGCTTGTTGAATTATGTTTTATCTTGACCCCAGCTTACCAACATGCTGGGATATGCGAAGAATCAAATTTCACTCTACTGTACATGTATATGTGACAATAAGCATTCTTTCTTTCTTCTTACCCTCCCAAAGACAAGTGGGAAATCTACTATATTCCATAATCGCAACCTTAAAACTGTTAACCCTCCATCCTGCACTGTTTGCTCCATCCTAGACTCTACTGAAGCTTTCGGTCCTTCCAAGATCCTCTCCAATGATAATAATGCTATTTCCTAAAGCTTTAGATAAACCACCCTCAACAAACGACAATAATAATAATAATAATAATAATAATAATAAAATACATACAAAGAAGCAATTAGCAAAATGTCACAGGGTAGAAAGAAAAAAGTAACCAACATGATGTAATGTGTTTATTTTCACTAATTATATTTGGTGGTCGGAGACTTCACAATGAATCTTAATGAGCTGTGTCAGTTCTCCATGAACAAAAAAACAAGTCACTTCCTGTTGACATGTTTTGTTTCCAGCAACAATCCTCTTCAGTAGCAAGAGGAATGTGGATGAAACCAAAATTAGCCCTCATAACCCTAACCCCACCTTTTTTGTGCCCCCCAGCCTTTCTCCAGAACCCAGACAGACTTCAATGCCCATAGCTCCATGCCACCAGCCTCCAAGCTTAACCATCAGGGTCAAAGGTTAACAGCCACTCCTCTGAGAAAGGCCGTGCACTCTGACCCTGCCGGGCATTGGCCAGCAGACCCACCACCAGCATGCACACACCAACGCGCATTTTCGCCAGCCCTGGGCCCTCCAAGTCAGAAGTTATAAATTCTTAAGGGGATTATTTTAGGCCGCCAGTCGCTATAAATCGCTTTGGCCACCCAATCAACATGCTGTTGCCAGAAAGACACGGACTAATGGGCTCCCTTGGTGTCTGCCTAACTAAGCTTATGCAGCAGATCCCATATGCCAACACAAGGGCCATCAACACGTGGGCTCCGCTGGAGTCATATTTCAAATTATAAGTTTTCCTATCAGCAGCAAACACAAGACAAAAATATCTTTGAATTTTTTCTTCTCAAAATTGAAAAATATTCTTCTCTCTCAAACGCAAGTAATAAGTAATAAGCAACGAATATGACAAGGCGATATTTTTTGGTTTCAGACCATCAAAGCGCTTCGCAACAAGAAATCAGTACACAGATATAGCAAGCGATGCTTTTCTACGTGTAATTATTTTGTAGTAAGATTAAAACTCGTGCTATTCAAGGAATGAAAAATACTGCCGGACATTCAACATGGGATCAACAACATTTGAGAGGTCCCCGCTCTTGGCGAGCACTTCTAAGCCTTCCAACTTCAAAATGGACCCAAGAGCAAATCCACACCCCCTACAGTCATATCATTCTGCCCATCCTCACTTAACATAAGCTGCAATTACTACTGAGTGAGGGAAACTCCCATTTGCCAGGGAACATCTTTCTCTCCCTCTGAAACAATGACACCCAGAGAAACTCTATACATGCATTCCCATTACAGTAGGTGCCAGCTAAAGAATTAAGATTAAAGAGATGAGCAGTAGAGTGAAAACGAGCAGGTACATTAATGATAGATAAAGGCTGGATATTTGATTTGTAAATCATAGGATATTATGCTGCACTAGTTGCAGCTTCCCAAATCTGGCTTTCATGTCGGGGCAAGCCACCACTGGTTGTTTTCAGCACTCCTGTTTCTCTTTCTCCCTCTCTCTCCGTTCCAGCTGCTGGAGCAGTATATCTATCTGTCATGCTATTCCTTCCTCGCTGTGTGGCCTGAGGCCATTTTGAGACTGTCCATCCTTCACTTGCATTCAACCTGAAGCACTGCGACAACCATTATCCAAACCTTTTTCCAAAACACGATGTGAACACAATTAAGCTCGTTACGGTGAACATTCTTTGGTGTATATATATTTTTATTATTGCTCTCGGACTTGTACGCTAGATCCTGATTAGAAGATAGTCATTTTTAGTGTTCTAGACAATTTTGCATCCTCCTTTTAAAAGGTTTGATGAGGCAAGAGACACCACAAGTATCTTGTTTTTCAGCAAACCAATGGTTCTGTTAGAGTTCTATACCATATGCATTCCGTGCGCAACGTTTTCACTGCGAAGTTTCCACCTCAGTGGAAGTGTATTGAAAAGGCATGATTGGAACACGAAACCATTATTAGAACCCAAGAGCTCATATGGAGGTGATCACGATGGGCATTGCTTGTGCCCTCCCATTTCCTTCCAATATCTTTCAAATCCTGGCAAGAACCATTTAGAGCACTTTTGCCAACACAATAATGACTTTCATGGCTTGCAACAAAAGTTAAACCAGAATGACAGACACTTGGCTTGTACAAACTCTCAGAAAATGGTGGACATGTTCCACCGCAGATGTAGACAACTCGGTTATCAATGACGCGGCTTCACAACAAGCCAAAGCACACAAAGAAAAAAATGCATATAGCAAAAGCACATATCGTTTAGCTGAAAATAATTCAGTCATTAATAACAGCTATAGGACTGGATACATTCCTCGAGTCTGACACTGGAAAGAAATAATGAGCTGAGAACACTTATTCCATATCCCATTAGCAAAGTTATTTCATCCCCCAACTCCTCCTTCCATTCCAAATACAGCTTTACATACACCCCATTATTTACTTAGCCACTAAGCACATGTTCATAGGTCAAATTCCAGATACCCAACAGAACCCTATTCACTGGCGTTCATTCCCTCTGGCTGTTCTTTCCACTTGGAGTCTTAAGTTGGAATGAGTCTTTTTAATCCCTTTTCACCAATTCCAATGCATGGGTGAACAATTGTATGGATGTGTAGTTGTAACCCCATGGGGCAGGTGTTGTGTTTATGAGGGAGCAAATTAACAAGCCGGATATCCCATGTTAAACCATCCAGCTGACGCTCACTAGCCAAGAACTTTCGGAAACGCACGGACAATGTCCACTGCACAAACAAACTGGACAAGGAAGGAAGGTCCAAAAGTTAATTTATTTTATTTTTTTACACTATTGTCAAATTATCATGTTTCAGATCCACCCTTTCTCCCATTCCACCATTTATTCTCTTGATTAGAACAAAAAATATGGAGTTTTATATTAATTACAAAAGCTTACAAGTGAGCTCATCGTCAAGTGGAGCAGGATCTGAAACGTACTGTAGACTTGCTCATAAGCAGAACAGACAGTTGTGTATACATCTGCTTGTACTAATATTAAAGTGAGTGGAACAGATTTGGCCCAGAGGAAATGTTTACATGAATAGTTCACTAAAGTCCTTTCTTGATTAATATAAAAGGAACATTAACATTTATTTAGAAATGGGGTCAGAAATCAGGACTTACACTGGCAGACACTATAATTTGGAATGAAATGTTTTACAGTAGGGCAGACAGCCCATGGAAAAGCCCTTGGAAAGTTTGTGGGTAAAATGTTTCCTTAAATAAATCAAGAATTAAAAACCTCTTGCCAAACACAGCTGTCAAAACACTATGCTAACCGATTTTATTCAGATGGCACTTGGTTGACAAAAGTGTCCGAGAGTTCCCTTTGGAAAGTCACTGAGGTGCAGCAACATGCTCTTAATGACGGGCTTGAGTCTAGACAGCTGTGTGATAATTAACCAGGGTGATAGTGTAGCATGGTAAAGGCTACAGCTCCTCTTATCTTCTCTTCTGCACCTAGCACAACTCCAGACTTCATCAAAGCACACCGCCATGAGACGACACGAAGGAAAATTCGCAAAAAAAAAAAAAAAAAAAAGGCGTTAATGTTTTTGTGCATTCGTTTTTACACACACACAGAATTCAAGTCATCTCCTACTAGTTCACATCTGATTACTAAGCCATTCAGTCCGTCTGACCAATTAAAAACTCCCCACTGGTGAGCATTCCAAAAGGCTGTCATCCATGAACATTTATCCAGAAGCCCCAGGGAAGATTCTACAACATGGATCTGGCCTCTCCTTCTCGGTCTGGCTCCATCTCTCTCCCCAGCGTGCTGTCTCCGGCTTTGTCTCTGCACACAATAGCTCACTGCTTACACCACTTCCCAGGTCAGCTCATTGCAAACGGTTTGATTTGTTCCAGAATTGTCACAGAAACTCTATGAATTCACTTTCGCACAGCTGACACGGCGAGCATTTAGCTGGAGAGAGCAGGGGCTTTCTGTAGTGCATTAGTGATACGCAGCAACATTGGAATGTAGGGCCTCATTCCAGCAAGAGAAGAGGAATCGGGTCACAAGTGAGCCAGCAGAGTTAGATGTGATCGATGAAACTTCAGCCAATTGTGCAGCACATTGAGCCCGCCTAACCAAGCACAGCCATGGGATGGTGGACACACTGGCTCAAGTAAACAGAGCAAGGTTCAGGTGGAAGCAATTACACTCTCTCAATCCATACAATTACTGAGAGAGAGAGAGTGAGAGAGAAAGAGAGAAGAGAAGAGAGAAGAGACTAATTACAATACACTGGTAGGTAAGCAGAGACATTGATAGCTTGGAATGCATCAAGATTACTAAGCCAGGAAACGGAGGGAGGACAAGAAGAGAGGAAAAAAAACATACATAAAAGAGGGCCGATTGCAACTGAGGTCATCAGCTCACTCAATGGCATTGAGAGTGAATTCTGTATTCCCACAGAGAGCAGAGGGACACACACACACACACACACACACACACACACACACACACACACACACGAGGAACCTTTGGGGGTAGGGAGAGTGAACGTGAGAAATTGCAGGGCTGACTGAGCATTAACAATGCATACATCACCTAAAACTCATGAGTCAGTGCTCTGGTTTAATATTGGGTTAAAACAGGGTTAATATTTGGTATGTTACAGGAATCAACAAGCATCAGCATGCTAATCAGTGTAACATCTTGCAAAGTAAACAGACTCACACTAACCCTTTGTCCCCCTTCTCGAAAGTTAAAAATCCCAAACACTTCTGGGCAATCTTTGCTTTGCCTATAAACAAGTAGCTATTTGCTTTGATTTAGTACAAACGGTGCAGTTAATTTTGCAAAAAGGCAAATGCAGAGAAATCATACATTGGAATTGGAATTGTATCTAATTTTATTGTACTTTTACAAGTGACAAGGCTCTTCCATTTCCTCTTCATCCCCTGGCCAATAAGAGAAAAGAGGGAAAAAAAAAAAAAAGTCAAAGATTTGCAGGGAAAAGCAGAGATTTTCCAGACAAACACATGTTACAGCATTACTCGGTATAAAAAAATAAAACAGAAGAAAAGCCTGCGCACAAAGACAGGCCCGGCTCACCCCTCATCCCTAAAGACCTCCCCGCAGTCCTCTGCTTTATGGCACGTAAATGAGAAAAGACTACAAGCGAGAACTTTCAGCTTGAAGCTTTCCTCCTTCCTGAAAAGTGCTTCAGGTCCCTCCTCACACCCGTTAGTCCGTTTGCCGAGTCTGAATCGGAGCGAAATGGAAAATGTACGCGAGCGTCATTGTTCACATATTCACTTGCATAATTTTCGAGCATCTGGAGGATTAAAAAGAATGCCCACTAGGGGACAGGTCAGAGCCGAAACACTTCGCCACCACCGGAACATCTTCGACCACAACAGAGTATATTTCTTTATTATATTTCTCAAATTTCTCCAGACATACAGGGATTCTCTCATCCTTCCAATCGTCGCGTTGCTTTACTATACTGCCCCCGCCGTTTACTCTGGTATTGCACACCACACATGCGTGGCGTTCATTTTTTGGGGCATGCACAAACGACGGGCCGAATGAACGCAGGATACGTATGCCAGCCATCTTGCATACACGTACGCGTGGTTAACAGCAAGTATAACCCTGGGCTTAGATGATCGTCATAAACATTGACAAAGAGCAGTAAGAGGGGCTAGAATGTCGAACCTGATGGACAAGCAGTAGGGTTGTGTGTGCATGTACACAAGTAACAGAGCGAGAGGGGCCCACTAGCAAGATGAGGTCAAACCCATGATCACGTTTCCAAGTCCTCAATGCAACAACACAGCCATTATGATTCTGAAATAGCTGTTAGGCTCAGGAAACTGGATAGCAGTGAAGTTGGTGGGAAGAGTAGCACTATTAGCCAAATGCAAAAAGGTAAACCTACACCAATGAACTACGCTTTAGTCATGGACATCCCCCTATCCCATCTCCAACGAGATACAGACAGCCATATCAATAAATCAATGAGGCCTACGAGTAGAGGTCGCATACGCAAAAGCTTCCAGATTAAACATGACCATCTCTGGTTTCTCTGTCAAATCCACCATTGTTTTCACAAATCCCTTCAAATGTCGTCCTCAACCTAAACCATACGTCTAAACCAGCATTTCCCAACCCAGTCCTCAGAGTTCCCCCCAGACAATCCACATTTGTGCCGTCTTACACACCCGAGTGCAGCAATTAAGGACATTGAATATTTGACGTAGGTGCTGGAGGGGAGTAACAAATTTGGACCATCTGGGGGTCCTGATGACTGGGTTGGGAAAACCACAGCTTGGTGACTAATTTATGTACGGATTTTCAGAAAAATGATTAAAGACATTTAAAAGAGTGAAGTCAGCAGTAGACTCCGTTCAAATACTTTGTTCATGTCAGCCATTTGATGGTCGGTTTTAGGAGACGTCATCAGAATCAGAATCAGGTTTATTGCCAAGTAGGTTTTCACATACAAGGAATAGTCAAATTAAAGAGGGTCTGTGAGAGCCAGAGGTCATTGAACTCCTCCCACCCTTTTACCAGAGCACACATCAAATCAACACTGTGCTTTTTCTTCCTCTTCAAAAGACTTTATGACATGTTCAGAAGGTCTGTGAAAGGGGGATTAGGGAAGCACACACAGGCGGTGGGGGAGTGAGTGTGTATTACCAGGCTGAGCTAAGAGCTGGTCTGAGGCTCATCATGGGTAGTCCTGATGAAGCCTATGGGAATAATTAGCAGGGATTACAGTGGTTCTGGAACACTAGCAAAGCTAGCGTTTCTGCCCAAAACCCACACATGTCCTTCCTCCGTCTCCACAGTCACAAAACGTTTCTGGGGTACCATTAAAACACCACAACTGTTGGCACCATCAGAACTATTATCGCAATTAACATCATTACTAGTGGACGACAACTGTCTCCGGACTTACTTTGCAATGCTACTCAAGGGAGTTTTAATATGGAGCTACGCCTAAAAATAAATAAATTAAATAAAACGTTTTAAAAAGGAGGGGCGGCATAACATTTTGTGCGAAATTCCGAAAGCTCTCCGAATTGAGCTGGTGGACCGACACTAGCGCTGTTACATGCACAGAAGATACGTGGCAACACAATCGCCTCTTTCACAAATTAAAACGGCAGAGTCAAACTGCTAGTCTGAACAGAGAGAAGGATGCAGAGAGTTAGATTAAGCATGACTTCTTAATGTCTTGGTCAAGGCAAACTCACTAAACAATGGAGAATGGGTACAGTCAAACAGGTACAGTCTGTTTTGGCATTAAAGTCATCTGGACGTTTAGAGAGCAGATATAGAAGTGTAAGGGGTAGTGAAAGCAAAGAGACTAGAACTTGGATGAGGCCTTGAAGCAAGCTAGAATGGATAAAATGGCTTAACAGAATGAGGACAAAGGGAAGAAAAACTTCTAGGTGTTAAGGCTGGCTTTAAAGGAATGCCTGCATCACCACTTCCTACAAAGCATGCTCTATGAGACAAGCAAGGATGCATAAGCCAAGTGAATGGGCCCCAGAGAGTACCACATGCAAATTGGAAGTGTTAACAAGGAGCTTCCAGTGGCGACCTCTTCCTCACCAGAAGGCAGATAAAGGCACAAATGTGCTGGCAGATTTTACACCGTGTCACTCAGAAGCAGCTCTGCACTCTACAGAACAGCCGGATTCACTCAGAGCAGAACAGGGAGTTACACAAACAATGTTACCAGAGACACAAGCTTCAAAGATGTTTGAGTGTGGAGGTATGAAGAGGTCAGTACGCATATGCCTCATCTATAGAGAGAGAGAGAGAGAGAGAGAGAGAGAGAGAGAGAGAGTGTGTGTGTATGTATATGACTGTTCATGGGTAAGAGCAAACACATCAAGCCCTGGACAATGTTCCAGAGACTTCAACTCATGCCCCAAGACTGCATCACTCCATCTTGCTTGAATCATACACAGTGGCAGCTCCTCTTGGTAACTCCTGATTTTTGTTCTCATCCTCACACTATGCTCCTCTTCCATCAGTCAAAATCCCCATGTTCCCTTTCACTCAATGGCTTGGCCAGTCAATCCTCTGCTGGCAAAGGCTTTGTTGCTGCTCGGGGCTCTGAGCTCCCTGTGTGTGGGTCTTGGTGGTCCCCCTGCGGAATGTACTGGGGGGGCTAAAAGGGGTAGCCCATTGTTCCGACACACAGCATCCACCCCCTGCTGGGCAGCCGCTCACTGGAGGCTGTGCAGGGGGAGCGCCGGGTAGCTGTGTGGAGAGACCTGCGCAAAATTAATGCTACAGTTTGGATAACAAACTAGAATAAACAAGCGTTTTCAGATGAATGATGGAGCAAAATGGGACTCATCACTTGGGTTATAGCCGTAGTCCACAAGTGCAGTAAAAATATGAATTCCATTTTTTTGCGCCAAGCAACCAGACTTGAACAGCTGAATTAGTAGAAGACTTATCACTTCCGCTATTAAACCAGCTGAAGATATGGGTATGTCTCGAATCCACCACTTGCTCCGTATCTAGTAAAGTAACTGCGGACGCAGCCATCATCTAGGCCACGCGTCTCAATATAGAAATCATCCTCGTGCAAATTGCAAAGTGAACCAACTTTCAAGATAATGCAAATGGGCAGACAAAGCCAACCGTTCCGAGATTCGTAGTCGTACATCCTCTACCACCCATTCGCACTTTACTAAATGTGCATCAAATGTGTTTCACATCATCTGCCTGATAGCCAAACTCAATTACAGGCAGCCAGCCACAGGGCCTAGCCATGACGCAGAGGAACAGGCTCCAGCAAGGTCATTTCAGCCTTGCCCATGGCCGGAAGCGGCAGATTACCTTTACCATTATCATCTCTTCTAGCTCAATAACAGTACCTGATGCCCTAAAGGAGTTGGTCTTATATATATATTTTTTCCTAAAATGAACATAGCACTCTCTGCAGATTGTTGAAGACCATATTTGTGCTGAGATACATGGTAGCAGTGACAAAATGTATTTTGTCTTAAATACGCACAATTCGGAGTTTAACCCTTTAATTCCTGAGTTAAATCAATATTAGTCAGCTAAATATGGAGAGTTAATTCCATCATTTTAATTTATGTTGACTTTTGTCAGTTGACATTTCCACTGACAGTGATACGCAGCTGGCTACAGTAATGCGCTTCAGTAGTTATTCTCCAATAATGCTTTGCTTTTGGAGGTCAGTAACAAGGACAGCAAAATATTCTTTGCGACATATTTCTTAGCCTTGTAATCTTGTTTCTAAGAGGGAGGAACAGTTTCTGTTAAGCCAGGATCAATTTCATTCATTGATACTGTTGATATTCTAGTGGCCCATTTCCTGACAAAAGAGTTAATCTTTAGGTCACAGACAAAGAGAAATATAACTCCTGATGCGTTTGCTCTTAGCCGAGACTGCACAGAGCGCAAAGCTGTGTTCACACTAGGTGTTTGTAATCTTTATTATTATAAAATCTAATCTAAATAGCTAGCTAATCTAGCTAATTCACAGGTACCATTAGATACAAGGCAGAACTTCGTGAGAACAGCATTACGGTTTACCGTAGAGGTGTGGATTGGGACTGGGATCCCGCAGGACCCAACAAAAAAGTTGCGGCGGTTTTTACTCTCATGCAGGTGGAAACTCCATTAAAAGGTCTCAAACTACTACGGACACAAATCAGGTACCTCAGGTTTGCAGATTAAGCCCATTTTACACCAGAACCGACATGGCACGCCGCAACCGCCCCATGACAATTTTTATTTGACACCGGGCGTTGCTCGTGTGCGTCAAGTACGCAGGGGAGTGGAGTATTCATTTCTGTGTTTTCATTCATGGGTTTAGTAAATATAACGTGCAAAACTGACGGTCAGTACAGATATTATGATAAACATGCATCGTCACTGTGTATGATCACAAAGTTCCTTAATCCAGTGAGATTTTCACTCCTACGCTCTGTGGCAGTTAGAACTTTCAAAGTTTGATATTTTAATTAACATTAGAAAATATCCCGGGCGATTACAAACAGACTAAACTGTGGGAGGGATTGGTCAGAATTTCTTCGGGAGTGGGCGGGAGTTTTAAAAAAATTCAAATAATAAAAGTCCCGGGCACACCTCTGGTTTACAATGTGAGCCTCATGTAAGCCATGTTTTCAATATCAGCACAAAAAGTGTTCCAGGCACCGATTTTTATATACAAAAACGCCTAGTGTGAACACAGCCAAAGGCTTCACTGTTTGCAGACAACGTCTTTCTGCTATCCAATACTCTGAGTACTCCAAAAGGTTTTTTTTTGCTTTAAGCAACAAAAATGATGTAATGGACATTGACCAATTTAACTAAATGTGTGTCACCTAGATTTTAGTTTCAAAGTCTGCTTTAGATTAAAGGGTTATAAAATAAAAATAAAAAACCAGCTGGCCGAAAACATTAACATTCTGGGCATGGCAGGGCCCTTACTGGACTCATGTCTTATCTCTGCAGTGATATGACAATATCAGTCAATTATTTACCAGACTTTAACTGTAAGGCATATGGTGAACAGATAAACTAAATATGACCACCAATAGGCAAAATAATACTTTACGTATTCTTAAATACGCCTATAAGAATATGCATAGATGGACTACATTAGGAAGTCAAAGAACTGTAGTCACTGTTTATGAGTTTTAGTCATAATGCACATAAGTAATTATAACTGGAACAACCCTCCCAGCATAAAGGAAGAAGTGCCTTTGATCTTCACCACTGTCCATACCCGAGACATGACATAAGACCCAGCTGCCAACGTGAAGCAAAACAGACTGCTCTAGCACAGGGAGAAGTGTTCCGCTGTCTTCCAATAAGAAACTGTTGACACAAAGAGATACCAATCTGGTCAGTCCTAACCGCTCTCCTTTTGAAGAGCCACTGCCTGCCACTACGCAGCAGGAACTCGACGCACACGTTTTACAACATCTAGGCCAATCATCAACCATCACAAACAGTGGGGCTTTTCTTTAAAAGGCCAAGACCCGCTTTGGTTTGGTTAGGAATGGGAGGATGTGAAAGCTTCAGTCCTCAGTGGGGAACTGTGTACTTCAGGGCTTAAGGAGCTATGAGGTGTCCTAAGATGATATAATCCTTGGTATCTCTCAAACAGAAAGGATCTGAGGAGACCAACTGGTTGGCGAATAAACATCTTGGCCCTGGGCAGTAAAGAGAAGCTCAACAAATGTACTCCATTACACTTTGGAAAATTATTTCCACAGCCGTTCAACATGGGCAGAATGTTCCTCTGATCAACCTCCTCCTCAGTCCACCTACTTCAAGTTAACAACTTCTAACAATGAAGCACACCCCTTGTAAATCGACATTCTCAAGTAATCCAAAACCACATCCTGGCCAAAAAAAAAAAAAGAAAAAAAAAAAGAGAAAGACAGATTTCAGCAATACATTGAAGCCAATAGTCAAATCTGTTAGCTTACCTAGACTAAAGCTTTTTCAGCTTTGATGAAAAGAAGTTTATCATAAAATCAGACATTTATAGTACACGACAGGAAACGCTCAATCATTTTCTTTCCCTAAATCATTTACAAAACACCACAAGCGCTAGGTCTCAATTGGAAGGAAAGCGATTCAGTGGGCAAATACTGTATTTTTTTCTACCACAAGCTGAAAACAAAAGATGCTTGTGGCTGGAGGAACACAAGTCATATTACAGGCCATGTTAAATAAAAAACCCTGTGCTTTTAGTATTACAAGGTTCTATCTGGGTGAAGATAAAATGCCAGGACTTGGAACACTAAATAGGCTAAATTTTTGCTAAATTTACAATACCAACAGGCCAAAACATCTGAATGAATGATACAGTTTTGATGGCACATTTTATATGGCTTTCCTGGCTGGAATATACAATCTTGGAAGAAAAAATAAAATAAAAATGCAGACGACAAAAATAAATACCCTTTCTGATTAATCACAGAAAAGCTGGCTAGGAAAGGATTTGATTTTGACCATACATCGCTTCAGTGCTGTGTTGGACATACTTGGCCTAACTGTGGATAGAATTTGGATTCAGAACCATGGAAGTATGGAGAATAGATGTTTTGACTACCAGGTGAGAGGGCCAGCACTGAAAGCCAAAACCAGAAGGGGACACTACCAGTTCAATTACGTTCTCCTGTGGACCATTTTCACCCTAGCAACAGGAGACACTGTTATCCCAAACCAGGGCTTTTTGTGTTCTCTTTATCCTTTCTAAGAAGCCTCCACCCTTCAGCGACAGTAGACCTTGTTACGCTCACTGGATCAATTATCTCAGGCTCTATGATCGACAAAGGAAAAAGTCCAATTCATATCAGGCACTATTGTGAGAGGCACATGTGCATGGCACCCAAACTGTCCAACAAGCCTTTGTAACATACTTGTAAAACCATCACAAGAAAAACTGGAGTTGCACTACAATAAGAGATGACCAATGCAGGTGAGCTGGGGTACAATCAGGCAAATTTTGCATCACAATGGGCTTTTGGCCTGGTGTAAAGTACAAGGCAAATTACAAGCAAATGGTGCCCATGATTTGAGACAGCTGTTCCATTTCCCACATGTAACACCGTTTACCACTACTAAGAACGACAAGATTTCACCTGACAGAGAAAAATAGAGTCCCGGTAACTTCCCATCAAGTCTTATTTGACATGCCAGGCTCATGAATCAAAAGACCAATAAGCGAACATTGAAGAAGAAAAAAACAACAACGCCCCCCTTACGTCAATTAGGTGCAAATTAAATGTCAATTCACACAGGACATATATTAATTGAGGTTATGTCTACAGGGTATTTTATAGTCAGTAATAATGATCTTTAATAACGACAACGTAATCCTTCCAGACACGGGAACAGTCGCTAAAAAAAAATAACTATGATGGATTTGAACGGGACTAAAAATCACAGATACTCCAGTAATAACTACATCACCCCACGTCCTCATGTAAAACCATCCCCCTGTCCGAATACGGATTTAGGAACTACAAAATGGACTGCCTTCTCACGAATTAGACCCAACCACTTATTAGCTGCAAGTCGGAATTCTGTTGTAAAATGAATCCTTTTCCAGAGAAATTCTGACTTGCAGCTAATAAGTGGTTGGGCCTAACTCGTGAGAAGGCAGTCCATTTTATAGTTACTATTCGAGTAATAAAAAAAGAAAAGAAGTGGGGGAATCAAGAAAAGCAACGAAATCTGATCCATGGCAGTAAGTTTATGCCACAGCAGTCCTTTTGATCGTCCTTTGTCAGAATGCACGCGCCATGGAACTACAAGCGGGAGTCCATAAACAAGGTTTACTCATGTACAGTAAAAACCTAAAACACTGCACCAACAGCATTTGTGTACAGGGGCTTTGATTGTGGTAGACTTCGAAGGCTTAGGTGATAGAAAGAAGACTCTAATCAAGTCCATTTTTTCCCCCCTAGTCCTCTCTAAAACATGCCAACCAATAGAGGGGCCATTCAGAATCCCAACGCCTATTTGTGCAGTGGTGTTGATTTTCACTTTAGGTGAAAGAAGTCTCCAGACAGACAAGCTATTGTTGGAGCAGAAATCAACGTGGGGGTTTTTAAAACATCAAGTCCAGATCCCAGGATTGCCAGAGAGCCACTGTTGGGGCCCTTAACTGGGGGCCCTCAAATGCACTGCTCTGTACTTGGATTGGATTGTGCAGTACAAAAAAAAAACCTTCTGGCAAATAAATGCATGGAAATGTCAATCCACGAATGGGATATCCTGGCCACGCAGAAGAGCACAAACCCTTCCTCCCACCCCACCCCCGCACCTCTACATCAAGATAATAAAAAAATAATCCCATCTGCATGGCCATTAAGGTCCACCACGAGAACATCTCGAGTTGGAGAACTGAACGCACTGCCGCCTCGAGCCTCAGCACACGGACACGAGCGCGCGTGCGTTGTTGAAGAGAGGTAAAAAAAAGTAACACTCGGGCAAAGAAAGAGAGAGAAAAAAAAAAGATACATAGGAAGCCCTCGACATAAAGTGTTGCTCTGGTCCGCTGTGATCGCAGCCAGACGCTGGGTCCCCGCGGTTAAAGAGAGCGTTACCGGTACCTGTGCGCGCGCGCGCGCCGCTTCATCACGCACGCAACCGCTGCAGCTGCTCCAAACGAGCGCGTGCTCGGAACCACCAGCGGGAGCCTGGGCCACGCGACCCTCGGTCGTGGCGGTCTAGGCCCAAGCCACGGTGGCGACAGTACCGAAGCTCGTCTCCTCACCGAGAGGTCGCGTTAAAGACGGGGGGAAAGGGGGAGGAAAAGGGGGAGAAAAGGGGGAGAAAAGGGCCGGGAGCGCAGCTTACCGTGCACGCCTTTGTTGGGAACGTCGTTAACGTTGAAGCCCTTGGAGCTGTACGCCGCTCGGACTTCATTGCAGTTCTTTGACTTCTGCTCGCTCGGGCTGGCGGAGGCAAGAATCACGGCGCACACACAAACTGCAAGCGCAACAATTGTCTTCATCGCGGTGTCCCGACGGCACGCACCCGAACACCGCATGCAACGTGAGGCTCGGCTAAAAGGCGACTTGGGGTCCCGCGCTGGACTTCCTCATGGAGACGCGCCGTCTCGCGGACTTCACTTCGCGTCTTCAAACGCGGATCAAGTTGAGCAAATCGACGCGCTAAGGTCGCGTGCGCGCGCGTGCGTGTGTGCGTGTGCGGGTGCGTGTGCGTGCGCCCGCTTCTGTTGAAAAGTTGGTTTTGCGCGAATAAAGACGACTACAAGGGGGGAAATCTGTTTTATACGACTTTTGCGCTTAGCGTCAGGTCTCGCGAGGTCAAACTTTGTTGCATGGAGAAAAAAAAAAAAGCCACGCGTCTAAAAAAAACAGGGTGGAGAAGGAAGAAGAAGAAAAAAAAAAAGTCATAAAATCGCGTCGGACGATGTTTTCGCGTGAAGGTATCCACTCGGATTCTGGTTCAGTCTGAGCAGACCATCGGGGACCAGAAATCAAGTTTCTGGGAGAAGGTTGTTCTTCTTCAAGACGCGGCGCTTTAAGACTGGAGTCACTCGCCGTGTGCGCGCGCGCGCGTCCGCCAGCGTCACAAGCGTCTTCGGCGCGTAGACTTGCGCGCTCACGTGAACGCAGACAAAGCGGCGTGCACGCGCAGCAGGCGCTCACCTGGGGGCCAAACGCGCTCAGGGTCTCTGAACACAGGCGCGGGCAATAGCCAAGTTAGAGAAGTGGTTTAGAAAGGGTTATTGCTCAGTGATCGTCAGACTTGCCACAATGCCATTTGGAGCCCATAGTAATAATTTTCATAGAAAAATCCAGATAGTAAAATAAAGCTGCCACACACACACACAGAGCTTAAATGATGCAATAGAATAGAAAGCTCCTTTATTGTCACAAGTACAGTAGAGTGAAATTCATTCTTCACATATCCCAGCATGTTGGTAAGCTGGGGTCAGAGTGCAGGGTCAGCCATGATACAGCGC
>JAOUQW010000034.1:15012672-15026450 GCA_028565825.1 Olivaichthys viedmensis | reverse complement strand
TAATTAAATATGAATTACTATTATTATAGGTTCCTTTATACAGTTTAAAGTATACAAAGTTTAAGTATATATATACAAAGTTTAAGCTTTGTGTATATATATATATATATGACCTATAATTATTTATGGTGACCTTATAATTATTGTAACTTATAGCCTATAAAACCCTATTTGGCACATATAAATCTTTGCTCCTCACCCATCAGGTGCTGCGGGTCAGAGGTGCCGCCTGGAGCTCATTAGCATTCCAGGCTCCAAAACGGAAGAAGTATGGTATGCGGTCTGTGTATTTTGAATGGGGGAATGGTGCATGTGTGTGTGTGTGCTTGTGTGTGTGACTTGTCATGTTCATATATGCGGGTCAAACATACTTCTGGTATCCATCACTGTCTCTCGGGGTTCCACTCCATCTTTTTTTCTTGCCTCTTACAATATTTGAGTAGATCTGTAGCAGACCTGAGGTTCAGGAAAGGCCCAGGCTCTTGCGGCAAGCTGCATGTTTCACATTGCAGGCATACTTCCACACTCTATTTTGCTAACCTCTGCCTGCTGATAAAGGGCCAAAGAGCTCAAAAGGAAAAAAAAGAGGGACTCAACCGCACTTACAGTGACTGAGTGTCTGCTGAGCGCTGGAAAATAACAAGAGCTCACTGACACAGAGCTCGCTGTGTGGGGCGGTGCTCGGGCACTACCAGTCCTGCAGGGAAGCCTCTGCTGCATGGCTCAGGGCCTCTAGTGACAGCTACATTTTTCAACTTTTCCTAGGTTCTTGCCTTGACGAAGTGAAAGGATAATCAAATGGGGGGTATGGAATGCAAAGCAAAGACATCCTTAAAATATACGAAGCCGAGGCGGAACACTTCATTCTAATTTACAGAGAGGACCAGAAATGTCCAAACATGGTCTATGGTAAGAACTGTCATGATAGTGGTAACGAGAGATGACAAAAGAGGAGAGAGAGCTGGAGAGACTGTTGGAGATTGTGAAGGGCTAAAAGTATCCAAGCTAAAAGGAGAGGAGGTACAGAACAGGGAGGAAACAAATGGCATTGAGGACTTTTAATGGCAACTGCTAGCTAGGCTTAACCTAAATTTCAGTGCAGGCATATTCAATTCAATAATCCGATTTTTTTTACAGCTTAATATCAAGCAGGTACCGGATATATAAGACTAAGTCTAAATACTGATCCTCTCAACTATGTTTTATTTGTGTGTTTTTCATGTCCATCACACCCAGTGGCGTGAATAAACGCACAAAACAGACCAGGTTTAGTCTGATTTGAGAGTGATGGAACACTGCAACACCATCAGACACACACAGTCATACATAAACACTAATTATTCAATATCCTTGATGATGCTCTACAGCTTTATTGGTACTTTGACCTATAGATCATGAATCTAGTTATGATACAACTATTGTGTAATGCCAACTGTAAATATCTTTTCATACATTTTCCATACAAAGAAGACTGATTATGTGCAGAGCTCAACCACTCAAACATAGTGATTCAAAAATGTTATAAGAAAACTGTACAGAGAAGACCAGCGGTGCTTGTGCTATACTTTTTTGGGTAAAAAAAAGTACTAAACTGGGGTTTTGAGGTAAAAAAAAAAAAAAAAAAAAAAAAAAAAGCACTTGTCACTGGGATGCTACATAATAGGACCCTAAAGACTATTATTGTACCTTACATTGTTTGAACCTTGGAGAACAAAAATGTACCTGTACAGTACCTTGTTTTCACAGTGTGGAGTCATGTAATCATGTCTTATGGGGACAGTAGTCCTGACTCTATGCATCATTGGGTGTCTGTACAGGACACACAGACAGCCTGGCCTGGAATAGCTCTACTGCCTTGGAATGCATCAGGGTTAATTCCATGGTCAAAGAGGGAATAGGGAGGGTTGGGACGCCTGGAATCCCAAACCAGAGCAAATCACTATCGATCAATCATTATAGACCATCCCTGATCTGGTCAGCTGACTGACAGCTTTGACTTAGCAAGGTCTGAGTCCAGGCCATAAGCTGTCTGCACCTTGTTGCTGACTTGCCAGTCGCCTCTCCCATGCCTCTCTCCCATCTGCAGAGCTTTGTGAAACCAGATCCACATCGTCTATCTCCTGGCACCAGGCACAGACAGGCCTCCCATTACAGAATCTGCCTGCGGATGACCTTTGGCACGCTGATCCCTCACTCCCCAGGCTCACTTGTCCAAAATGGGATGAAAAGACTCAGAGGTCAACCATATTTTACTGGGTCATCAGCAGCTACCAAGCTATCAGCTGCTATCTCTATACCTGCCTCTCCAGAGACGCCCACAAGGTCTCCAAACAGGACCGGGGCACAAACAGTTACATCTACACACACACATGCAGTCTTGATGAGTTTAACAAAGGTCCATGCAAGGACAGTTATATTAACTTTTTTCCCTCAACAAGTGAACACATTCCCTTCATTCTCAGTAATTAAGGCAGTAAATCCAAGAAAACATTTAGACCACTCAACTGTGACACAAGTTTGATTGGAATTACTGCCCGTTTACTGAGTGTGAGTGTGAATTATTAACCTTATCCAGCCATTCCATATGTAGTGGACACACCAGATTTTTGGCCTCACCACTGTGTCTTTGGCGGTGCTACCCAAAGAGCCCAAGTCTCTGCCACAACAACATGGCTGAGAGGACAACTCCCCTGGCCGTGTTTGTTCAGCTGGGCCAACTTTGTCAACCAGTATCAAACTCCTTGTTCCTACCCTTCTGCTGTTATTCTTTGCCCACGTTTTGTTTCTTTGCATTTGTACGATTTGTTGGCTCTTTATGGCTTTGCATCAATCGGAGCATCTCCCATTTTTTTATTGTTTGACAAAAAGAAAATCAATAAGTTACTGATAAAGGTGAAGTACCCATTACCTGTGCAATTGGGGTGCAACCTAATAAAATTAGTCTACAATAGTGGAAAAGAGCATTTGGCAGTTAATTAAATGCTGAAGGAATGAACTCCATGAGGTTACTGTGACTGACTTGCTATGTTGCTGGCTGTTTAATGATTCATTAGGTCGATTTCCCTTAACACTTGGTGAAAATGCGAGGCGTTAGACTGGTGGGATTTATTACAAAAGTGATTACTCAATGCATGTTTAAATTACTTTAATTAAGCTAAAACAGCAGTGAGTACAACTGACCTGCAAAAATACGTAAACGTTTGCGTCGTGTCAGTGGCCCGAGTCCTGAAACTCCGGTGCATTCGTCTTCATCATCGCAGTCACCACTCTCTAGTCCTTCCTCGTCCTCCACCCATTTGTTCTGTCGGCTTTGATCTCTTCTCGCAGGTCCCCCTCCTGGGCGAGCCTTCCAACGCTTCTCTGGCGACGTCACCATCCGTAACAGCTGAGGAGACAAAGAAGGGATGGGGGTTTAATAGACATCCAAAAAGCCAACAATTTCAATCGAAAGGGCTTCACTGAGATGTGCCCATTTCATTTGCTAATTAATGTGTCTATACTGTGATGAACTGCTACTGAAAGACATACAGTGGTGGCCCAGATATTCAGTATTTGTACTGTACATCCACACAGGTTCGATGTAAATGAATTTTCAAATCAGTTCTCAAGAAGGGAATCAGTTCTCTTTATTTTCTTTCACAAAATAAAACTGTGTAATCATAGCAGCATAGAGTTGTTATTGTTAACCAACCAAACCTTTCAATTCACTGCATTATATTTTTGCGGGGCAGAAATAACTGTAATTTAGCTGCTGTTAGAGGTGGGATGTGTAATTTGTTGGCGGAAACCAACACATCCAATTGCGTGTTGTCCCACTTATTTTGATGACACAAACTTTTTTAATATCTTTGTAAAATGAGCACATAAGCAAGATGACAAGATGATCATTTCTGAATCTGTTATTTGTTTATATTTCATTATGATATAAAAAGTTCAGCTGAATCTGGATTAAAGAGAAATGAAACATATTTTTGTGTTACTAAGGCTGACTTCCCATGCTATTTGGAAGCTTCATTTTACTAACAATACCACAATTCAGAAACTATATTTCCAATAAAGGCAGTATAAATAGGTGTCTGTTATTAAATGTATAATACATATAGAATTTATTTGGTGCTTGATGGATCGCAAAATATGCTTTTAAGCCATGCCAAAACAAAATGAAGGATTTCTCTTCACTGGAAAGTCTAACATGGGAAAGCAATGCAAAAATATGTTCAATAAGTTTTCTATAACAAACAAATTCTATGGCTTGCAAAAGTAAATTGCTCAACATTCCATGCCTTCTGCTTTTCCTTTCATCTTTGCCGTCTGTCTTCCACTCTCTTTTTTTTAATTGATTTCCTTCCGATGTGCAGACGCAAGCATGTGCTTGTTGTTGGGTTGTTTTTTTGTGTTGTTTTTGTCTACAGGAGAAAATTGAGATCAGATGGGTCGTGCTCCGGACAGCTTTCCTCAGAAATAAGTCTGCAAGCCATGGCCCATGACAGGGACCTTAATAAGGTGAAAGGCAGAGAGCGATAATCATCAAATTGCATCAAACAGAGGGCAAACAGCCGCAATAACTTCTCCTGCACACCATGCATCTGTGATTTTAACGACGGTTTATTCTCTGGAGGTCAGCGAGGACACGTACAACGTTTTCCACCAGAGTACCACACAAACCTCCATTCAGGCCCTGATACTGGAGGCATACATGAGTCTCTCTCTCTGAAAGCTCTACTCTCTCTACTGATTCTGGCTGGAGGAACTAATGGAAAACACTGATTCTTTTAAGCAGGCTGCTCACCAGAGCTCACTTGCACTAAAACAGCATCATTCAGTGGAATGAAGGCCCAATCAGGGCGAAATCCAACAGCAAAAGGGCTTTAGAGAGTGCCACCTAGTGAGACTCCTTTCCATTGGGTAGAAAGTGATGAACTGGTCCTCTAAATGTAAGTGAACACAACACAAATATTCTTCTCTTTCCCAAAGCTTGATTTTAAGAGAGGAATGGGTTTTTAATGCATCTGGCCCCCTCTTGTCTAAGGGCTTTTCCTGTAAGCAAATGTACCACAAGTGTTTGTCTCTTTCCCTGATTTTTGGTAAGGAACGGATTTTTAATGCATCCGGCTCTCGTTTTAGCAGCGGGTTTGCATGTGCCGCATGTGCCAGAGGCCTCAATGCATTTATCGCCGAATTCCTTCCCAAAAATGGTTGCCTGGAAACGGTGGGAGCCACGCTGTTCCGCAAAACAAATGAAACTCTAAAGGCAAACAGTCATAAAGAGGAAGCGTGAGTGGCGGTTGAGGGGATTTCAAAACAAATCCCCAATAAAGAAGGCTGAGGTGGAAAAGAGAAGAAAAGCTTTCCTCGCTTGGTGCCCTGTTTGACGCGAGGTCTCTGGAGAAGAGGATACGCTGACAGAGCTCATGAACTTCCCCGCACCCACCCGTGCACACACACCCTACTGCGGTGGCATGGAAAGTGGGCAGAAAGGGACGTTGTGCTCCAGGCAGCTGACCTCAAACAGAAGTCTCAAGAGTCACAAGAGGAGAAACCTCCCTTAAATTCGGAATTGTCTCCCATTACAAACAATGCTCTCGCACACACACAAATTGACGATGCAAAAGGGAACATGGAAGAAAACAAATAAATGAAAACATCTGAAAAAAATCAAGAACATGCCTCATATGTTAGGAAAAAATCAAGTCTCCTTCCCCCTCCTTTCTCTCTGTGGTTTGCAGGCATGGGCCGCACAGATCCTCTGGAATGTAGTGGAGCTGAACAACACAAAACATGCAATCAGTGTGTCTGCAATCCTCCTCTCCCACCGCAGCAAGTCACATAGGAAAATGGGGTGAGAAGGTCCTGCTCAAAGGCCAGCATGTGGTGGATTGTTCAACACAAACAGACACAGCGACCGCAGGCCAGCTGTGTTAAGATTTAACTGCACCACTGTCCAGTCTAATAGAGTCTTTACATTATCAACATGCCTTAACCTGCAATGTTCAGGCTTTGCATCATCCAAGATTTGCAGACCTTCAAACGGTATTTTACCAGGATGCACACATTCATATCAGCAAATAAAGTCTTGTAACACAAGATGTGATGTGTAACAAATCCTACATGCAATATGATGGATTTGGCGGAATTTATGTTTCAAACACTTGTGCTTATTTATCTCCAGCGTCAACTCTGTAGTTACACCGTGTTCTCAGAGTCTGCTGATGATTCCCTCATGACCACATCCCAGACTGTGCTATTTATCTGACAAAGTATTTCGTCATCTGTTCGAATGGCCAACAGCTCTTTCATTTTGCATCCCGACAATTTCCAGACATTTCTCAAAGTTTATTCCTGTTCTTCACTGTGCACACGTTTTAAATCACCCACCTCAAAATGTGTCCGGCATCGTAAGATAAATATGTCATCAAGACATAATCATCTTTCCTGTTTACGTATTGGTGTCTGTTCACAAATGAGCCCTCACAATAATTTCAAAAGGAATTGTACTAAGTCACGTCCCAGTCAATTGCCGCGTCTGTCTTCCCAGGATTTCGACTCTGGCTTGCATTCCCGGTTAATTACTGTTAAATTCCTGAGTAAAAGTGCATGTGTAAAAAGGGCTGAACACAGTGGATTCCAAGCACATGACTGATGTGTGAACGTTATGTAGTGATGATGTGCATTGATAACTTGATAAATTGACAACTACCACTAAAATGTCCGTGATTGACTGTTTGCAGAAACTCTCTCTCTTCCATCAGTAAACCACTCCCAGATTCCCAATTTAAACTATTTGAGTTCTTCTCTTTCTCCAGCTCATAATCCTAGTGTCTCCACCTCAAGCGTAACTCCTGTTTACAGTAACATCCGAGTGAGAGTCTAGCAGACTCCTTGTTCTCTCACAAGAGCAGACATGTTTTTTTCTGCCTCCTTTGGTAACCACAACACACAGCATGGAGGCGGTAAGTAAGAGACAGAAGGCTGTTAAGGGCCAAGGGTGAAGGACCCCAGAGGGGACCCAGATAATGCCTGTGGTTTGGTCCCATGCGTCATCCAGCAGCATGTTATTCCGTGTGTGTCCTGGCTAAAGTCAGGATATGGAGGCGGCTTCCCTTACCATGGCCCATGTGTATGTGAGAGTAGAGGAGGGTGCAGATGAGGGACTGAAGAAAGCAAATTTCCTCTTGCCACACTTTTTGATAAGCATCAGGCCATGCACATCCTCCCTTTGGACGAGCCTGGACATGTGCAGACGTGAAAAAATCCTATACAGCCTGTGGACTAGAGCTCAGATACAGTGAAGTTATAATTCCTGCCAAGACCCATGACTAAACAGCTTACAAAGCTTACATAGTGTACCATTGTATAGTTTAATTAAGAACGGTATAAGCACTCAGATCTTTTCAGGGCACTTCCCTGCAAACCTGCCATCTTTTATTTTATTTTATTAAGTAAAAGGAGCTGAATACACAAATAAGCTTAGTGCCTAAATGCTCATTTAATTTAATTTGAATCTCAATTTCCTGCATTCTTCACATTGTTACATTATTAACTCAGATCTACAGGGAATTCACTTGAATTTGCTTGCTAATGTGAAATTATACATGCACACGCAAACACACACATGCGTACGTGTCCGTGAGGTGTTTGTAGAGGTTTAAGATATTGGGGCCTCAGATCTACCTCAGAGTGGGTGGACAAAAATTAGCCATGTTTTCAAGGTGTGACTCATGGAGATCTCTATAGATGAATGACCAGGAAGCACCACTCCCTTTACACATTACTTAACTTTTATTCATTTCAGAATGTGAAAAGAGCGGAAGGCTATCACTCTACTCTATCCATTTGTCTATCCCTTGCTCCGTCTCTTGCCACGTACATGTGCCCTTCTCTGCTATCTTTACCAACAGTGGTCATGCACAGCAGAAGCTGCAGACAGCTTACACAGATAGATTCATTCTCCAACATCAGTAATTGTGTGCTGAGAGAGAGAGAGAGAGACAGAGAGAGAGAGAGAGATTGCTCCACTGGGCTTTTAAAACTGGGTGTGTGCCACTTCTACAATGAATTATTATGCTCTAACCACAGTTTTCTAGGTCAGGTTAAAATCTAAAACATGTTTTCAGGATCCTAATATTTCTCTTTGGTCACCCCTCCAGCCTTAACTGGAGATGCATTTTCAACAAAAGAACTTTTATATTTATGCTCTGCAAATACTTAGGCAAATTTATGCTTTGGAAAAAGAACGGCATGTTCATAGTTTTTGAAAGATATGGCTGTGCCCCTTGTTTTTTGGCATTATACCCTTCTAAATGTCTATCCAACTTGAAAACAATTCTCAAATCTTAAACAAACATGTTCGTCAATAAATGCAGGTATTTTTTAAAGAGAGAAATTGGGAGTAAAAATGTTCTACTTCTGATGTTCTGGAGGCTAAATCTGATTAGTGTCGTCAGAGAGAGTCATGTGGTCTATCCATGGGTGTAGATTTGGATATGAATGGTAGGGACATGTCACTACCAACCTCAAGGCAGTATTGGAATCGTCCCTACCAGTATTTTTAGTGATATACAAACTGTGATTTTAATCAGCTCCATAAAGGGATACATTGATTTCAAACTCTGTTTACCTCTCAAAAAGGAACTCATTTGATCAGCTTGGAGAAGAACGTGCTACTAGAGATAAATAGTAGGAGAGAAGGAGAGGGAGAACGAGCCAGGATAAGGCAAGGTGAGCTAGCTGCCAAATCAGCTGAATATCATGAGAAGTTATCATGCCAAGCTGTGCATGTCAGTTTGAATGGTGAAATACTCTACAAAAAAAAAAGTGTACAGTCAATTACTACTGTTCCTTTTGCTAAAGTGATGTTACTCTAACTAGCTAGACAGTGCAAGGCTACCTTATCTCCATTGCCCAAACTTAATGTTGTGATTTGTCAACCCTTACAGCAACATGCTTCCAAAAAAGCAAAAAATGGATATTAGGACCAAATAGGCCCCACTCGGCTCCCGAGTGGCGCAACAGAAAAGCATTGGCCCCATCATCGGGAGATCACAAGTTCGAATACCGAAGATGCCATAGCTATCCATGGCTGGGAGTCTAAGAGGGCATAATTGGCCCTGCTCTCTGGGAAGAATGGCATTGCTCTCTCTCCCCTGTCAATCAGAGCAACACTAGCCAATCATGGGCGTCTATGAGCTCATGTATGCGGAAGAGGGCAATGAGCGCTTTGCTCCAAGTGTGTTAAGCTGCTCTGTGACGTTGAATGAGCAGCAATTCGAAAAGATGCGGTGGCAGAGCTGCACATGTCTCGGAGGAAGCATGTGTTAGTCCTCACGCTCCCCGTTTGGTAGCTGTGGTGAGATAGGGGAGAACTAGCTAGTGGGTGGGAATTGGCAATGACAATGTGGTAAAAATAAAATAAATAGCATATATAAATAAAATATAAATAAATAGTATATAGGCCCAATCAATGTAAAACTAACTTCATGGTAAAATACTATAACTGAGGAAGTGCTGGTTTGGGTTTGTAAGCAATAGTAATTTTGAAAACTGATGATTGCATTCTTTAGTACACATAGAAAAGATTAAATTCTATTTTTTTTGGCAATGTTTTGACATTAACAGCATTTTCTTATGAAAATTAGCGAATGTGACTCCAAATTAGTTTTATTAGTTATATAAGAAATTACAGTAAATAAACCTGCTATTTTGCAGAATCAGACTTTTCGTAATATGTGTATAATTATGCACATTTGGTGACTGCAACAATAAGCACAGTCACCGTATAAAAATGCTTTTTATCATAGCCAAGTTTGTATATTGTATGCATCATTAGTGTGTATCTTAAGTTATGGTTAAGTAGTTAAGTAAGTATATTCTTCATCCATGACAGAACCATTTGTAAGAAACAAAGGCATGCGTTTTCACTCCTCCTGTCTAACTTCAAGCTTAACACTGATAGCCACTGACATTAAGCAGTCCTTTCACACTCTCCATGCGTGAGATCGCACTCTCTCTCTTTTTTTCTCTCTCATTGTAGCGATGGCAGCCAGGGTTGAGAGGGCCCCATAACAAAAGGGAAGAGAGGTGGAGGGATACACGACCCTCGCAAGGAGACCCTCTGATGACCCGGCGCAGACAGGAAACAGGAAGTGTGACCTTTGACCTTGCCGAGAGGCTCCTGCGCTTCCTGGTGCGAAAATCGCTGACGAAGGGCTGCGTGAGCACCGCAGGACTCGGACGAGCCATGAGAACAAGACAGCGCTGCCGAACTCTCCCATGCAGCCCAGGGGAGGCTCCGATTACACTGCCGTGTAAGAAAGAATGCAAGAACGCTGCCACCTGTAGGCCTCTTCCTCTCTCAGGCCTACATGCATGGGAAGCAGAAGCAGCATGAGCTGCATATAGGGTGAATGACTGATGTGAAAGGAATGTGGTGATTCATTGCTCTTTGTGAAAAGAGAGAATTGTGAAAGAAGAGATTTGTGAATTTTAGCCATCTTTAAATATGCCGTCCATGCACTCTTGTTAACTTACTAGGGTTGGCCACAAAAGTATGTCTTTGCAACAATAGAGTCTCTCCACTGGCATTACTTGGCACAAACTTCCTGCTTAATACAGGTACTACGATGATCATAAGTAAATAAATAAACGTGTACAATGCTGTCTATTATAATTTACTTTGAGTTAGCTCCCCTATTGCACCCTTGCTGAGGGGCTACAGTGGGGTAATTGCAGTCTGTCGGGGGTAAAGAGTGGAAAAGGAGGGGTAGATCAGCCTTGGGCTTCCGGGCTGGGGGGTAGGAACGGAGCAATAGGGGGAGGACAGGAGGGGTTCAGCCTTATTAGCAGCCAACTAATTAGGAGGAAAAGACCTCTCACATTCTCAATCTAACATTCTAGTCAGCAGGGAGGAGAGGGACAGATAGATGTATGAGAGGGGGATGGATAATAAGAAGAGCAAGAATGTGAGAATGAGTTGAGGGGGGAAAAAAACAGAGGAGCAGCAGAAGTATGGAGGGGAAGAGAGGGAGAATGAGAAAACAAAGCAAGAGGATGCAGGGGTGGAAAAGTAAAAAATAAATGGGAGATGTAAGGAACTTGGGAAAGAACATTGTGGGAAAGATATACAGGCTTCCACATAATGAACATTTAAAAGGAACCTATACAGAGAGGTGAATGAAGGATGAAAGAATGGAAGGGGGGTGTAGGGACAAGGTAGAAAGTTTTAATTTCAGGGTCAAACCTAACCCCATGCTGCACGGCTGCCTTTATGGAGGGTCTGAAGCCCAGTTTTTATATCAAGTAACACATTTCACTGGAGGAACTCTCATGCTTGTAACCCATTAAACAGTCCAGCGCCCAGCTGTTGTGCATGTTTGTATATCGTCCCAAAAATATATTTGTGTGTCTTCTTAGGGACAAGTGTTTTCAATTTGAATAAATTCTGTTTAAATATGCATTTGCAGTTTAGGCAAGGTGCTGGTGCTTAATCTAAAACCGTTTTGCGCTTTTCCACCACAAAAAGAGCCGGTTCTCGTTCAGCAAAATTTATTCGGTTCTAATACCAAAATGCAATGAAATAAACAGGAGCTACTTTGCTAAAGCTAATGCTAACAAAACTTGATTGTTCGTTGCTTTCTGTTCTGTCACTATTTGATCCGATCTTTTCACTCCAGCAGTCTGTCGACACATTTGGCCTTTTTAACCTTCCATGAGGGTGAGACTGGAAAAAACATATAGAAATCAGGGTTTACATATTAACTATGAGATGGTTAAGATGAGTGAAGAAAATGTACTTGTGCAATGAAACGTTTTACAAGCGCGACATAAATAGACTATATTATCTGACATTTTTTTTATATGAGCAACATTGTAGGGTTACCTGTGCCGAAGTGGGCAGTAAATTAATACCCACCGGTGGCAAATTCTACCCACATTTGTCAGGTGTGCGAGTTTTAATTTCAAGCCCTGGTTGTTATTATATTTACACCGTTCCTTAGGAATCTCCCACATCTACTTACATAACTGTCCAGCTCTCAAACTGGTCGGAAACGTGGGCCGGATCTTAAAAAGGTCTTTGGTTCCCTGAACCAGCACCGGCTCTGGTTTAGTGGAAAAAGGGTATGGGTCACTCTCCACCCTCTCCAGATACACAGACTTGAATTTCTGTCCTCTCACTGCCCGACACATCAACTGCCTCATCAACAACAACTATTGTGTAGTAGATACAGGTCTTAAACATCATGTGATAATATTAACGGTAGTATAATCATCAAGGTAATAGTTGTTCAGTACACGGAATTATGACCACGCTCAAGGTAGCATTGCAGAAAATTTTTGTTTGCTACCTTCTAATGAAGTCTCACTGAAAGAATGCAGACTATGCATTATGTTTTCCACTCTTGTGCACAAAATATTTATTTCGACTAGCCTGATGAAACAACCTAGTCTGGCTCTTGGCTAGAATATGTGATGGAAAGTGCTGTTGTTGCTATATACAAAACAAAGTGTGTTACTGTGGTTATGCAGATGTAGTGGTCATGAATGTGCATGTGGATGCTTTTTGTGTACGTAGTGTGTATATATGTGTGTGTGTTGATGCAGTGTTGTGCTGACCCAGTGTAGCACCAGCAGCAGGAGGACTGCTGGAATGTGGAGCACCCAACTGGTTTGTTTTGCAGCTTGTTTTGCTACCTTACCTACAGACTGCACTCTGGATTTTCTGGATCTAATTAGTAGAAGAGGAAAAGAGAAATAGAGAGAGGACCAGGGCATGAGGGACAGGACTGGAGTGTGTCATATACAGCTAAGCCAAAGATACAAGTCACAGGGGAGGGAATGAGAAAAAAATGGAGCATGAAAAAGAAATATAGGGATATACTAAGGGAGGGTGACACCACAGGACAAATTAAGAAGCTATGAGGTCAAGATGACGAGAGAGTGAAAAAAACCCAGAAATGTAGGGGAGAGTACAGGATGGGAGGAATGACGCAAAGCAAATGTCTCTTTTCCCTGCTCCAATTTTGCTGCAAATACACAAGATCCATTTTATTTTCACATTTCACATGACATTCCATTAAACTACAACATGCCTTATTGAGACCCCTAATGCCTCTTCACCTCTCCAGCCGTGCTCAAACACTTCGCACAGTTTGGCTCCAGAATCAAAGGCCAATCAGATAATTGCAGCATTTTGATGCAGGCTACAGTGCTCGCTGGAAGAGAGGCTGCCCTTTGCAGTAATCCTATACTCTGGGAATTTCAACAGATGGTCTCAATGAAGGCAAAGACAACAAGACATGTTATACAAATATTAAAATCTAATTCGACAATCAGTGTAAGTGAAACTACATGCCATTGCAACAGAGATCACAGATCACATAAGCACATAACCACAAGCCATTCTCCCTTTTCTCCTTAGAGTGCCTGTAAGCACAAGGATAAATCCTCTACAAACGAAAAAAAAGAAGCCTTCTCCAGCACTCTTCCTCCTCCACAACACATTCTGCTGTCTACTGGACGTGAGCAACACTGAGCTGCCCTCATAACCTCCATACAGCTGATCTATCATAATGTCATGATGTGTGTATGCTGCACAAAGAATAAGAACATCTGCATAACATAACCACCACCACCACCACTGTTTCCAGGGGGGGATGTAGTGATTTTGGGGCCCTAGGCAAAAGACAGGAATGGGGCTCCCTCCTGCAACCACAAGTATTTACCTTGGTTTTCCCTCGGCTCGACTTGTCCAGCCTGCTTTTGTACAGTGGGGTGTTGACTGT
>JAOUQW010000034.1:14996803-15010394 GCA_028565825.1 Olivaichthys viedmensis | reverse complement strand
AAACAGCACTAAATGTGTTTAAAGGATGTTGGTACGAGCGTATAGTGAATAAGAGTCCTGGGATGAGCACAGGATAGGCTTCATGATTACAGCTGCAGTCCGTAGGATCCAGGTGAGATTATATAAACCAATGACGGGTCACTTGAGGTGAAACGGATTACGAAATTTTAGTTGGACTCGCGTTTGTTTGGTTGTTTTTGGCTCTCTGCTTCGAATTTGAAATTGCAACATGTCCGAGATGGAGGACGCATTTTTCTTTTCTATAGCCGAGCTGTCGGCTTCAACATTTTTTATATTCGGTAAACCATCACATTATGTTAAATTCTTTCTGATGCTTTAAACACTTGTCAGATTTTTAGGCATGTGGCTCAATCCCAAATGGCTCCCTACGCATAAGTACACTAGTTATATTTGTTACAAGGGTATGAAATGGTGGCTTTTACAGCCTGTAGTGCAGTATGAGTCCCAGTGTGTTGTCAGTTTATCAGGTACACCTTACCTGTGTGTCTGGCACTGGTACGAGTGTGGGGGGGTTTTAAACACTGCACACTTATTACACTTCTTATGACAAGCCTACCTTGTTAATGCACCTTGTAGGTGTACAATTAGAGACGAAAGCTTGTCTTTTTCCATGCACGGTGTGTGTTCATCATCTAGTCTTTCGTCAGTGTCAGTTTCTGACCACAGCACCGCTGTTGACGAGAGTTTTTTGTTGATGGACTGTTTCTCAACCCAGCAGTGACACAGCTGTTTAGAAATACAAAGTGGTGCAACTGTTTAACGTTTCGCCCCTTTTATCGAGAGATTGCGAGATCATATCCCGACAATGACAAGGCAATCGGAGTCCAAGACCGCATAATAGGCCCTGCTGTCTGGGTTAGAATACTCTGTATATTATACTTGTTCTCTGTACTTTTGCTTACATCATGTAGATATATAGATATACACAGACTATTCAGCGCACTACTTATCATACCCATTCGTTTAGCATACGACTCTTTATTATTATTATTATTTTATTTTTTTTCCCTGTCCTCCTGCACACAGTTATCGGGCCAGCAACCAAGCATTTCACTGCAGTATTGTACACTGTATGGTTGTGTATGTGACAAATAAAAAACCTTGAACCTTGAGAACGATGGTGTTCCTGTTTTCCTCTGTTGATAAGTACGACACAAGCCAAACACAGGTTTCGGGCTGTTCACGCAAGCAGAAAAGTTAGTGCCCTCCTGTAAGAGCTGTGCAAATATGCGTGTCTTGGAGGAAGACTATATATGCGTGTCTATATATCTAATAATGTCGCCATTTGGGGTTCAGCTTTTGCGGTTTCATGTTAGATGCTGGAGTTTAGAAAGAAAGAAAAAGTATTACAGTCCAAATTCTTTTAGAGATGTCATAAATAAAGCATGTTTCCAAGAACTGTTTTTATTGCATATGTGACACTGGCCTTTTTATTGATGTGTTACATGTTTTATGAACGAGATCAGAGAAGCGCCAACTGCAGCACAGTTTGGTTTCCTTTTTGAACAACACCCGATTCACCTCCACAGTTATTTACAAAGTTTTAATAGGTGTTTTTGAGCGGGAAAAATTAAACGGTGCTGACTCTCAGGATTTCCAGGGCTGGAATTTGGGGCGCATCTTTAAAATGCTTCGCGTGGTTGGGCTGTGAGAGAAATAGAAGCACAAAGTTCTTAATTACAGAGGCCACGAGGGCGAAACTGTGCTGATGCCACTGTTTCCAACGAAACCAGCACCAGTCAGTATTTAAAAAAATATATATTTTTTATCACCCTCTCATTGCACCGGCATGGCACATCTATAACTTGTTGTACATGATGATTTGTGGTGTTGATGTGTTGAAATAACTGGCATGTACGCATGAGTTTGGGAGTGCAAACTTTTTATTGTGATATTTAGCAGACACAATAACATTATCGTGGAATATCATCAGTACTAGGGGTGTAATGATGCACTTTGTTCACGATTCGATTCACGATACTGGGGTTCACGATTCGAAATTGTCACGATATTTAGAAAAAAAATTGAAGAAAGAGAAATGACTGAAGCATAAACAATGTTGCATTTGTGCCTGTATATATTTGTAAACAATAAAGAAAATTTAGTCATCCCAAAAAAATACCAGGAAGGGAGGTTTAAAATTACTAGTTAAAAAAACAAAAAAGGACTTTCATAGTAGCGTCACCATACTTAGACTGTAGCCTATCGGCAGGTTAGCGAGCAAATAAAACCATTTCCACGTCGTGTTGGTGAAATAATATATTTATGTTTTCTTAAAGTCGACGTGTCCAAGTATATTACAGGCAGAAAAACTCAGTTTTGGTCAAAACCCGATTTCTCGTCATTTTCTCGGATTTAAAAGACGCCGAAGTGTCTCGCACTCTTCACCTGTTTCTAATAACCACGCGAAAGTTAGGAGGGTCACATGACGTGCTGGTGTGGGTTACAGTGATTGCGACATCTGGTGGTCAAACAGTGCAATTGCAGTAGATGGCATTAATTCATAGAATACACCTGATATCGCAGATCTCCACGATGCACATCGTCACATTTTTGCATCGCGATGTATCGTGTCCCGATGCATTGTTACACCCTGAGTCAGTACCCCTGCGCCCCATTTGGGGGAAGGTTTCTCAGGTGGGCTGCTTTTTCTTTTCTTTTTTTGGGTCCAGATGTAACGTCTGCGTCATAGGGACGGCTGTTTTATAAAGTTATTAATTATGGAACAGTTTGAAGGCGCATCGCATGTATCCTCGGAGAAGGCAATCCCATTATTCTGTTTACCAGACGAGAGTTTCCGTTAAAGTTTGAGAGATACATGGAGGATAAATCCATTTCTCTGTTACAATTTTGTGGTGATAAGCAATTAAAATTCAATATCTAGATGCATTAGAGCTTCCTGAATGCAGGCCCAATGACTGTATTAAGCTGTTTACATCTACAACATTCATTTTTTTTACAGTATAATGCTTGACTTTGCTTTTTTCCCCCTGTGTTCTCACTGTATTACTGAGTCGTTTAGTTCTTGCATGGTGTGTGAATGCCTTGTATGGTTTCTGTTAGGTGTGGGAAGTCTGTTACTTTTTTCTTTTGGAACCACTGTGGTTTTATTGCTCATTGTGATAACACATTTGAATGCGTATGGCCCAGCTGCACGCAGATATGAGCTATGTTCTCCATAAATCGATTAGCTAAGTGGAAAATCATCTCTACGAGGCTGTTTGGAAACTTGAATTGCATAATTGATGAGTACAACGATTTCAGTTTCACAGTTACGTGTATGAGCTGTACAATATCCTCATGGAACCGAGCCCAGCAAGTCTAATTGTCTGTGTGTGTGTGTGTGTGTGTGTGTAGCCTATATTGTGCTGTGCTGGCAGTCGAAAAGCCAGGATGCTTTGCAAAACGCCAGATTGTAATTGTGTTTTATTACATTAGCCCTATATCAGACCAGGCAATTCAAGCATTTTATTTACCCTTCTTTAGCGACCCACATCCCACACACTGCTGTGCCTTTTCTAGGCATCCTTTCATTTGATAAATGTTGAGCGAAAATACTCAGCCAACATTTTCAGTTATAGGCCCCTTGTGGGTTTATAACGGGCAGCATAATTAGTTGTTTCAGACGGGGCCCAGCGGACAGTGGTGGCTCAGTGGTTAGGGCACTGGGCTACTGATCAGAAGATCGTGGGTTCAAAGCCCCAGCTCCTCCAAGCTGCCACTGTTGGGCCCTTGAGCAAGGCCCTTAACCCTCCCTGCTCCAGGGGTGCTGCATCATGTCTGACCCTGTGCTCTGACCCCAGCTCACCAACATACTGGGATATGCGAAGAATCAATTTCCCTGTACTTGTACATGTGACAATAAAGCAGCGTTCTATTCCTGCCAAAACCTTGTGACCTCTCTTACGTGCTTACGTCACCTCTACACGAGTGTACACCTTTAACAGGATTGGAAGGGTTACGCCACGCCAGTGTGTTTTACGACTGACTGGTGGGGTGCTAAACTCTGTTTCTTGTTTGGCAGCTATATAGGCTTCACATGTGTGTGGATTTGAACAGTGTGTGTGTGCCAGTGCTGCTGCTGCCTCTGCTGCAGGTGGTGGTAACGTTATAGGAGGCGTCCACTCCACAGCTTAAAGCTCGCCTTGTGAATCCATGCCCCGCGTCGAGAACTCCAGTTCACGTGTTCCGGGAATCCGTGCGGAATCCTGCCCTTTCCGCGCTGCTGTTGCGCGCGCGCTGCTCAGCCGGGGCATTTTTGCTCAGATTGTTCCTGGAAACAAACAAACAAACAAACAAACAACAACAACACCACCACCACTACTACTTTCCGACGGTTGTTCTTCTCGGATCTTCTACGTTGCGGTATCGATCATCGCCACGCACGTCTTGTTCCGCGCCCCGCCGCCGGGATGGATTGATGTGGCTGTATCGGCCCGGCCAAGTTGCATGTTTCTCGGGGCGACTTTTCCGAAGTGACCGGCTTTGCGGATGGGGGTTTTTTGTTTCGTTTTTCTTCCGCAGGCGCATCGGGTGAACTGTTGATCGGGGGAGGTGGGGGCCAGGGTTCCAGCACGGACTGGGGGGTCTTCTCTTCTTCTTCCTTTTTTTTTTTTTTTGTTGGCTGCGTGTTGGAAACCAACAAAACCATTTAGTTCGAGCTGAAAGTGATGGCGGAGCGGGGCGCGCGCCTGCTCCTCTCTCTCCTCTGCCTCACCTCTGCGTGCGCGCTCGCGCCGGCGCGCGCTCAGAAAGGTAAGCGCGTGCGGGAAGAAAATCAATCGATCGATCGATCGATGGATCAATCAATCCGCGTGCGTCTGGAAACTAAAGCCGACTTTTTTTCTTTCTTCTTCTTCTTCTTTAAAAAAAAAAAAGAAGCAAACAAACTAGCGTGCAGTAAATGCAATGCACTTGAAGGCTCCTGGAATGTGCACCGCTGGCCAACCAGCTGTGGTTTCATTTCAGCTGCAGAACATAAAGCAGTCCGTGCTTTTGTAGCCTTTAACATCTCATGCTGGTCATTGCTTCATATGCAATGCTATATATATATATATATATTATTTTTTTTTGCACATTGACAAAGAAGTACAAGTAGATGCATGCTTTCTGCTGTGCTGTTTTGCACCAGTAGATCTGTTCTTCTAAGGTGGTCACACACCTGATGTTACTTGCGCTTGACTAATTCACATCCATTTCTGAAGTGACCAACTAATAAACATGGTCATTAAGTGCTTTTTGGGAATAGATTTAAAGGGGGAAAAAAAAAGAATATGCTCTCACTTGGATGTTATGATGGAAAATCAGGTCATGGTTTCTTTTCTTCTATGCAAGCTGTGACCAATGCGGTTGTAATTGGGAGATTTGTTGCTTCATGAAGGAGCGAAACTATTGAAGTATTTTGTTTTTGTGTGGCTTCACCGTGGAGTAGCACTGCAGATGTCTTTGTTAGAATCACGCCGCATGATCTAGTATCAGGCTAATGTTCTTGCTTTAGAAAAAACGCAGGCTGGTGTAGGTATAAGGCATGCATTGTTTTTGGATTGTGTTGCAAAATTGCTGCAAACCGTCCGCGATGCCGCAAGGTACTTGATTGGATAGATCAAAGAAAAGGGAATGTGGAATAAAAAAAACGTCTCCCTATTTCTATTTATGGGGCTGAGATTTCTTAACGTGATGACTTTCCTTGGTAAACACAGAACACCTGTTTAGCCGGAAGAAATCTCTGGCGCCTGTAAATAGTTTCTCTTGGAAGATCTGTCCCATGCTTGAGCACGAAAGAAGGCCCTTATCAGCTTTTTTTTCCCTCCAATTCTGTAGAAAACATGAATCAAACAAGAAAAAAACCCCAACAACTACAGTTCGTTTCTTGGCTGTTGCAATTTTGCCGTCACTTCGGATGCGTGCCTGTTTGCTAGCGTTGGCAGCGGATGTATAATCCGAAATGCCTTGTGTGAAGCTGATACAAGAGGCCCGACTCCAGTTTGGGGGGACGTTTTTGTGTTTGGGAGCTGATTAAAGCTGCTCTCCTGCACGAAACGCGCCGTGCCGTGGTTAAAAAGAAATCCAAGGCTTTGCTGGAGATCAGTACAAAAGAGACGGATGGGGGGCTGGGTGGAATGGGTAGACTGTGTCTGGGAAGTAATAAAACCAGGAGATTAAGGGGGAACGGGGAGTCCCTTTGGGAGTTTTGATTGGTTCCAGAGAATTGGCCAGGGATCTGTGTGCAAGCAGCGAGTTTCAAATTACTAACTGTTGGGTGCCCGGCTTGAAAATATCTGTTTATTTGAAACGTGCCTTTGAGGTCTAATGTGAACCATAAGCAGTGTTTTTGAAAGGTTTAGGTTGCATGTAGTTGACATGAGTTAGGCACTGCTACTCCTTTTTTTTCTTCTTCTTTTTTTCTTTTTCTTTTCGGTTTTTGACCCAAAAGGAAGAAAATGGCCCTGGAGCGTTTGGAGGTCCTGCTGGTGTTTCATCACTGCTTCCGTTAAACCGTTATGCTATAGGAAATCCGATTTGCATTCTATCTAATCGGGTCAATCCTGCCGAAGGAATTGTATGATGATGGTTTCCTTGTGGATAATATTAACAGCAACTGTATAAACACTTTTTCAACCTTGTCTACAATGCGTTGGCCCTCTCGGAAGATTTGTTACCTCAGACGTTAGATTAAGTTTTGTCTTAATATGGGAGATAACAATCCGTCATTTTTTTAAATTATTTTTTGTAACTGTTGGCTAGAGCGTTGTTGGTGGACCGTTTCAGTGTCAGCCGTTTGTTAATTCTTAGTGATTTTGATTCTTTGTGATGTATTGTGCGGCCCTAATTATAATATCACTTGTTATTAGTATCGTAATATTGGCCGTCGGCAATACTGATTATGCAGAAGGCTACGAAATGCAAATGAGCTCTTTGAGGTTAGGGTTCAGCAAAGGGGCTTTCAATATATTGCAAATCCAATCACAGTCGTAATATGTAGCATATGATATGATGGGTGTGCTACATGCTGTGTATTAACGTGTATGATATTTTCTCTGAAGGCCTGATTCTGAAGGCATTTTGGTTTCTCTTTAAAAAGATGGTGTTCTTTATGCCTCTCTAAATGTTTGTGTTTTTAAATATTTTGTAATGTACAGGACTGCGCGAAAGTCAGAGAGCACCCTTTTGTTGCAAACAGTAATGATGGGATGAAATGTATTTAACAGAAAATCAACACAAAAGTCTTCAACACTAAGTTACAGTATGAAATCTGTAAATATTTCATTTGTAATATTGAACTTTTGTTTCACCCTGCCGCTAATTCCATTCATCCAATTTCATCAAACCAGTACGTTCCAGCTGTTTCATGCAAGTGGAGTTCATTTGCATAAATAAGTGATAAAACTGTTATACTTAGTGTTTGGAGGCTTCTGTGTTAATTGTAGATTAAATTCACATTTACAGGATTATTGTCTGACGCCAAAAAGGTAATAATGTGTTACTGCACGGCTGTTTGGCTGAAAATGGAAATGAATGTACTGTACATTTTCCCATCTTTATTGTTTGCCACCAAATAATGAACAATAAGTGCTGAATGGCCATTTGATTGAAAACGGAATAAACAAAAGGGTGCTCTCTGACTTTTACACAGTACTGTACATCAAAACTGAGCGATTTGCAGTGGAGCTCAAATGTCACTCTAAATGTCAATTTTCCCAGCATGTCTATTTACATAAGACGCAGCACAACTGAGTCACATATTCAGAAATATATTCATATTTCTGGTAATTCTTTACATAGGATGGGCTTAAAATCTCCATGTGGGTATTTGTGTGTGTTTAAGACATGTGCTCAGGCTCTCCTCTCTCTCTCAGAGGATCAGTTTAGCTCATGTTCCAGTAGATTACTCCCTATTAAAATGTAATTAGTGTTGATGCACAGAGGCATGCTAGGACAGACACTGAGGGACACAGAAGCACTGAGCGACTGCCGCAAATCACACTCTCGCACACAACTTACACTTACACTAACCCTATACTGTCAACCTTAGGACTCCACTACAGTCAAATACACGTTCAGTAACATGTCTGATTGTGATAGAGTGTATTACCTGTAATCATTAATCACAGACAACTTTTTTATTACCACCAACTATAGAGTTGGTGTACAAGTAGATAAATGAGACTAAACATTACATCACACGAACAGAAAAGACTAATTTAAAAATAGAGCTGATCAGAGATAGAGGCAGAGATATGAGATCATGGGCCATTCTTGGCAATGACATAACCCGTCATCTTTCACATTCCCATCACCTCTATGCCCTGCTTCTTCATTAAGCCAAATTACATTCGCATACTTATTTATTCTCCTTATCAGCCCAGATGGCAGCCCACCTTCCGCTCTTAATTATCACATTAATAATATAGACACATACTTCATTAAAGAAGGAAGTGATATGAAGATAGAGAAGAAGATGGGAGGGAGAGAGAGAGAACACACAGAGAGAGAGAGTGAATACAGGTACCTAGAGGTTCTAAGTCTTTAACGCTGAAATTGAATGGTTGTGTTCTCAGGCTGAATCAATTTAAATGTATAAAATCTGACATTTGTGTGAAGATTAATTAAGAGCAAAACGTCTTTGCAGCATAAGAATGCATGTTTGTCATAGTAAAATTCCCACGCTGGGTTTCAGGGATGTTGAGTTATGTTTAAATCTGGCAACTAAGTTACATTCCGCTAATACACAAAAATCGAAAAGAAGCACAGTAAACTTGCTTTAGCATCTCCTGATATCTTACAGATTAATTAACCTTTACAATTAATTCTCTGAATTGGCTCGACCAAAAACTTCAGCTTTCTTTGTATTTTTAAGATACCTTTGTATTATGACCTGCTGTTATTAAGATTCATCTTTATTATCCTAAGTTGTTTATTTTAAAATATTTTATGTTATAAAATTCAAATAGAAAATCCTCTACAAAATAATAATAACAATAATTTAAGAGAAAAATTAAAATAAAGACACTACTTCTGTTGTAAACATGTCTACTCGTGTCTTACAGCAGTGAGGCAGTAGCCTCTAGAGCGAGATTTCCTGGCTTAAATACTGGGAAAACCCTCCTGATGATGCATCTTGGAGATAGAAGTCAAATTTCAAAGCCTACAACCACTTTGGGGGTGGATATTCGTGGGCAGGCTGTGTGAATTTGTTTTTGCTAGCTAAGTCAAGTCACTAGCTAAGGCAGAATAAAGCCAGAGATGAATGGTACAGAAAGCTACAGCTAGGAAGCTGAATATCTTATTCAAAATGTAGGCTATAACACATTTTGCTAACAGGTATCGATTTGATAACAGGTATCGATTGGAATTTTTTTTGCCAGAGTTTCCCTTTAGGGTGTGTTGTATCAAAGGTCTAAATGAACAGGTATACACAAATTCTTGTATATATGGTAAATTCATCCTGGGTTTTATATAATTATAATCCAATATGATCCCACAATTTGTAATTTGTAAGAACCTGCACAAGCCACTTCAGATAAAAAGCTATCAATGATTAAGGTTAGTGTTGGGGCAAGGTTAGTTGTTTTTTTAATTACTTCTAATTAGCTTCTATTTTAACCAGTTTAAATCTACAACAGTTGTGAGATGGATCGTAAAAACGCGCACCAATCTGTCCTGCTGCGTTTTTTTACATGTGCGTAAGTGAAGCGTAAAATCCATAGAATCAATTGAAAAATAACATTACTCTATTAAAATAACCAATTTATTTGCATAATAGTCAGCAGTATTAATGCTTTTAGGGGGACCAATAGATTTCTCAGTCAAATTTGCACTTCACACGAGGTCAGATTGCCTCTCCCGGGTTGTGCTGCACTTTGAAAGATGCAATAGTTCTACATACGCCTACATAAATAAAACTGTAAACATTTTAAATTGTTTATCGTTGTTGGAGCTAATGTGAAGCAGATTATGTAGATAAAACTCTCGGGCACGGGGCAGTAGTAACTTTAACTTGGGTTTTATATAATTAGATATAAATTATATAATATTATTCAATATAATTATACAATTATACAATATCTAAATCTTACATGATCTCATGATTTGTCATTTGTATTAACAAATAAGCTAATTCAGATGAAAAGTTATTGATGATTAAGGTGCGCACTGTTATTTCTTTCTTTCTTTCTTTCTTCATTTATTTAACTTTTGTTTTAAGTTTTAAGTGTGTGGTATCAAAATAATCTTCTGATTGTGTCTAAAATATTCTCCCATAATGTCATCAAGTTTGCAGTCAAGTTTGCGCACCAGTCATGGTAGGATAAGGGGTTTTATTTATTTATTTGTTTGTTTGTATTTTAACAGTATTGTTCAAAATGCTCACTAAGGGGGAAGAATTTTGTTCGAGGTTTATGTTATTCATTTTACAAAATCTTCTTGCAGAAGTGTACTCAGTCCCTCAAAGCCAATCTACCCCTCGGCCAGCTCCTCCTGGATATCCTTCCTCCAAAACCCAGTTCTTTGTAACCTTCAGAGGCGTCAGGCCTCTGGAAGGAGGAGCAAGAGGATGTACAGCTGAAGGATGATAAGGTTCATTCTCCAGAGAGTCACTGACTATATGATCCCAGAGGTTTGTGGCTCCTTTGTGTATTACGTGAGCTTATCAGAATGGCTAAGCCAGATCCGTCGATCCACACACCTGAAACACAAACACACTGATGAGCTTAAAGACTCCAAGGAGGAGAAGGAGCGAGAGGACTGGGATAAGGTAAGTTTGTAAAACCTATGAATAAGCATTCTCCAAAACTTTATTTGAACTTTGGGGAATCATTTTCTTCACTATGATCCTAGGATAATGAGATAGATGACTATGAGGAATATTAAGAGCGGGAAGAGCTGGAGGAAGAAAAGCTGGAGGAAGAAGAGCTGGAGGATGAGAAGGTTGAATGTCCAGAGAGCACCACTGACCTCCAATGTTCCTATATGATCCCAGAGGTTTGTGGCTCCTCCGTCTACTATCTGAGTTTAACTGAGTGGCTGAGCCAGATTCACCGATCCACACCTCTCACCAATGAGGAAATGGAGAAAGGGGTCTTTAGGAGGATCAACACTCCAAACAAACATAGGAGATTGTAGACCTGGAGCGCATTTCCCGAATGTCTCTTAAATGAATAACCAACAACTTAACGAAGGAAGTACTTTATGTACAAGCCACTTTGCAACTGTTTCCCGAAGGGCTTTTTAATGTGAAAATTACTGAGTGAGGTTAAAGTGCTTCTTTGTTGGTTCCTCCCCTGCACCAGCATTAGAAGAAGAATCTCCAGTCTTAAACTGAACCATCAATTTCTGTTAGTGTTAAATGTACGTCCTTGCTGTTACACCACTGGCACTCACCCCAGAGGAGGAAAGAGTACTGGGGATACTAGGATCAACAGTAATATGAAAAGAATATCTGGAGGGGAAGATGTGTGCTTGAACAAGTTTTCATTCACCTCACAACAACCTGCCTTTCCTGTACATCCCTCCCCCTGCTCCAGTGCTGGCTCGACTCCAAGGCCTTCGTATACAGGGCTCCACCTGAGCAAGACACAACAAATACGACTTATGGGTGTAGTCAAGAGCTGATAGCACTGGAAAAAGAGCGGCTTCAGCTCTTAAACAAGCCTTCCATGTCCGTGCCAATTGCATTGCCCTCGGAACAAGGCGAGTTATTTAATTAAGTCAAAATTAATGTATTCTCTTCCCAGAAACAGACACAGACCCGATGCAGCCGTGAAACATTGCCACCTTTTTTTTTTTGCACTATTCTCATTATATCAGATGCAAAAGAAAGTCTGGATTGAGTAGAAACACAAGACAACTCAAGAAATGGCATGCTGTGTATTTAATGATGTATGTAACAAATACATACATCTCCTGGCAACTCAATAAGAAGGTTTCCTTCCATCTTCCAGTGTACTCTGTTATACCCTTCCTCAGCCATGGTTTGGGGATTCAACACTGATGTTAGCAAGTATGCATGGAGTGGATACCCGCTGTCACCCAGTAAACCCCCACCACCACCAAACACCATCCTTTGCCATCTGACACACTCCATAGTTAGCCCAGATGAAGGAGTCATGTGTACTCCCAGGCCACTTGGCCACAATGTCTGTAAAGAGTCCTTGTTAGTTGCATATGTCTTGCACATTCACTGCAAGAACAGATGGAGATGGGACTTGAGGCTGGAAACGTGTATCGGGATGAGCGTCCCAGCCACTGCACCAACAACTGCAGGCACAGTGCTGTGAAAAAGTATTTCCCCCTTTCTTGGTTTCCACTATTATTGCTTATTAGTCACCTAGCATGATTTGGCAAGTTGTCCAGGTTCCAAAGCATCCCCATACCATCACTCTATCACGCTTGACTGTTGGTATAATGTTCTTACTGTGAAATACTATATTTTATTTACACCAGACATAACGGGACCCGTGTTGTCCAAAAAGTTCCACTGTTGGTTCGTCTGTCCACAGAACTTTATCCCAAAAGGTTTTGGGATCATCTGGGTACTGCTTTGCAAATTCCAGACGAGCATTGATGGTTCTTTTGGTTAGCAGTGGTTTCCACCTTGCTACTCTCCCATGAATCCCATTTTTGCCCAGTCTCTTTCTTATTGTGTAGTCATGAACACTAACATTACCTGGAGCCAGAAAGGTCAGCAGTTCTTTGCATGTAGTTCTTGGATGTTTTGTGACTGTTTTGTGAGGAGTTGTCGTTGTGCCCCTGGAGAAATTTTGGCATGGCGGCCACTCCTGGAAAGATTCACCACTCTTCCAAGTGTTTACCATTTGCAATAATGGCTTTTACTGTCCAAGAGCCTTTGAAATTACTTTGTAACTCTTTCGAGACTGATATATTTCAACAACTTTCATCTTACCTCTTCTGGAATTTAATTTGATCGTGCCATAATGAACTTGTAGAAACTTTGTAGTGCCTACTTCATACTGAGAGTAAGGTTCCATGAGAGTGAGTTTTAGATTTATAAGGGCTGGCTGCAATGAGGTCAATGTGGCTGTGTTCAATCAGTTAAATCTAATTATCAATTAAATTTGGTTAAATTGTTGATCAAGTATCTAAGGGAGCAATTACCTTTTCTACTTTTTTTTTAATTAGATTTTGGTCACATCACAGTTACACAGTTTATACAGGGATAAAAAGTATAAAAGGTGAGTGAAATTTTTATGTTGCAGAACTCCAACAACAAAAGCAATCAGTTACAATGAAATAAAATTAGAATAGAGATAATAGTAGAGGTAGGTAGGAAAGTAAAGGAAAATAAAATACAAGAGATGTGTTGCATAGTAAATTAAATAAATAGCAGAATACTGAATAATGCACTGTGCAGGTATGATATAAGACAATGGGTGTGTAATTCTGATATATAGCGATGTAGTGATATATGTAGATTACAGGGGAAAAACATCCAGTGAGCGATATATATATATACTGGATGTTTTTTCTTTATTGTGCCATTCTGAGTAAACTCTAGAGATTATTGTGCGTGAAAATTCCAGGAGATCAGCAGTTTTAAAAATACTCAAACCAG
>JAOUQW010000034.1:14980185-14992951 GCA_028565825.1 Olivaichthys viedmensis | reverse complement strand
GAGCTCAGTTAGACATGGCTACATGGCTTCTCATTGCCTTTCTCGCCGTCGGTCTGTTATTCCTGTTATCCAGAGTGGGCAGGTTGAGGACGAGGTAAGCTCTCCAGGACGCCTTTCAGTCATGAAGAGAAAGCTAAGAGTTGTAGGGTTAGCATGGGATTCCCCCTATGTTTTTACGCCTTCATGTTGAAGAATGTGTTTTTCCAATGACAATATCAACTCACCTCCATGCATGCGCTTGTTTTTGAACTGAATTGAGTGTTGCTGTGTGAATCCGTTCAGATCGGGGTTGTGCAAGGTCATACGGGCTTTATGGATTCTTATATAACTTCATCTGTTACATAACGATCACAATCATGTTTAGATATATAAACAATAGAAGGTGATCGTTTGGTGGATTACATTTTGGTCTTTGAAGAGGTAAAACCAAAGCCGGTGAATCTGCCTCTTAAATGAAAAACAAAAACAAAAAACAAAAACAAACCTGATAGTCTGTACTAGAGAAGGAAAAAACGAACCCTCATCCACTCACTTTCAGTGTTTATTGCCGTAAGATGAAACCAACGGAACAGGCAGGACTGCATTTATTAAATTCCACTTTTGTGAAGCTACATGTCTGTGATGTCTATATTATGGTTACTAGTTCCTTTATACATCAGAGCTCATGGCCACGGCAGCCTTGCAAGTAGTGAAGTACAGTACTTGTACAGTAAAGTCATATTGGCACCCTTCATGAAAATGAGCAAAAACAATTGTATAAAATCAACATTACACACAACGAGTCACAATTTACACTCAAACAACCAGAGGAACTAAACCTTTCTACTAGCAAGAATCATTTTAATAGCAACTTTTTTCAAAATAAGTATTTTCTCTTTGTATAGCTTTTCATATATTTTCATATATTAACCACCCTTTAAATCTAGCATGTATCAACTTGTCCACACTTTCTGCCTTTCTTAGAATGGTTTTGAATTCAGTTTACTTCACATACTTCACAATGAAAAACCCAGGCAATAAAAGCACAAAACGACTATAGGTATAAAGCAATCAATAAATGATTCACAAATCTAAAAGCACCCGCCGGGATATTTTGGCTTTTTCTTTCTTTCTTTTTTTAGGCATTAGCTAATACTAATTCGATGATAGCTTACCAGCATGAGCTTGTCGTCACCTTGTCTTCAGGGTGTTTCTGCATTTCAAGAAAATCAATCCAATATTGGGAGTTTTGCTCTTTCTTGCTTCTGCTCTTTGTGCATGTTTTGTGTTTGTGCTCCACTTTCATGCTTGTATGGCTACTGAGGCATTTTTGAACTGAACTGAATTGATTTCTTTGCATGGATTCTTAAATCATGAATTTGAAATCACAGTTAAAATCTGACAAATATGGTGTAAATAATATGTGGTCTTTGGCTCCAATAACACAAAAAAATATATTTTTTATTTTGCTCCTGGCTACTGCACATGTGCATTTCTCCATAACAAGCAAGGCAAAGGCTTGACGACTTTATATGGGCGATAGGAAGCCATTTAGGATTCGCCCTGAGGCTCGGCTTGGTAGCTAGCTCCCCTGAAGTTTAGCTAATCAGACGTTTACGGCTTATTTCCATTATATAGTCACAAATATTCGTCCTGGTTGGGGTCGAAGCTGAAGCAAAAGATGTTATTAGTAATGTATTAGCCAGAGTGCTGCCTTTAAACAGAATATATGTTGTGGAATAAAACAATAAGTATTTGCCCAAATAAATGACTTCCTAAATAAAAATTATGTTAACGAAACATTTCAATCTGAGTTCAGGTTCATTTATAGCACGGTAACAGTATTACTGAGAATAGTAAATGATTTGAGAGTTAACACAGATGAAAATATGATTTCAGTACTTCTACTTATACAAATTCTGCATTTGACACAATCGACCACAATATTCTTACAACATGCGTTGAGTTAGCCTTACAGCAACTGTCCTAAAGTGACAGTTTACGTGAACAACTTTTTGGAGAACACAATATTCTTTAAGGTGTACCACATGGCTCTGTACTGGGGCCTGTACAAATGTAAAATCCCTTTGTCATGCATCACCATGGGGAAAACCAATGAGCTTTCAACACAAAAGCGACAGATGACCTGCAAAAGTCAGGTAATGGATATAAAAATACGCTAGCAGTTAAAAATATCATTAAGCACAATCAGGCCATAATAAAAAAAGTCTGGAACAGTTAACAATTTGCCAGGAAGAGGACGCATGAGCATAACAACCTCACGCACAGTGAGAAAGATGGTGAGGAAGGCAAAGAAGAGCCCAAAGTTTCAGAATTGCACCAATGAGTTGATTCATGGGGTTGTTAAGTTTTAAAATCTACTATTAGACGCCACTTCCATAACACCAGGAAGTGGCTTAGTGCTGTTATTTTCTCCAGGGGAGGCTTCACCAAATATTAATTGAAGGGATGCCAAAAAGATGTTTTGACATCTTTTAAATGAGTGTGTTATTAATTTGCATTAACATTTGAGGTTATCTGGCTTTGTTTCATGATTAGTATCACAGCAGTTTTTCACAAAATCCCCTCCTTATAGTAGTATATGGTGAGACTCTGTCCCTTTTATATCCATGACTGTAAGTAAAATATTATTTGCATCGATTAAACAGTGAAAAAGATACTGTTACATTTTTTTATGAAAATATGTTATCAACACGTATTAGCGGAAACCTTTCTAGTGGGGTAGAAGTTAAACATTAACAAAATCATAACTTTACTTAAGCTTCAGTCGAGCGCATGAGTTGTTCCAGGACAAAAAAAAAAAAGAAAAGGAAAAAAAAAGAATGTCCAGATCTTGGCTTTCACTGTAATTTCTCAATATTTTCTTTTCCTTAATCACCCTTTAAATCAGACATTTATGAGTCATTCTTTTAATCAAAACATGTCCACATGATCTGCCTTTTCCTTAATCTGCCAGTAGACATCTACCTTTATCGTTTAGAATTCTGTTTCCTTTAGAATGAGAAACTCAGCCTCCACTCAGGCTTAGAAGTCCCATAAGAAAACAGAATGGTTGTTGTCCTTGGAGCTAATTTTACAGACAAAGACAGCGGTCAGGATATGATGCCACACCTCCTACAGTGAGCGGGAGGAGCAGGCTGTGTGTTAAAAAGAGCCAGAAAGGACAGAGAGAAAGGGAGACGGAGTGAACGGGGAAGAGAAAGAGGGAGTAAACAGAGCGGACACACAGAGCTCAGTTAGACATGGCTACATGGCTTCTCATTGCCTTTCTCGCCGTCGGTCTGTTATTCCTGTTATCCAGAGTGTGCAGGTTGAGGACGAGGTAAGCTCTCTAGGACGCCTTTCAGTCATGAAGAGAAAGCTAAGAGTTGTAGGGTTAGCATGGGATTCCCCCTATGTTTTTTACGCCTTCATGTGAAGCGAGCTAACAATATCTGATGTGTTTTTCAAATGAAAATATCAACTTACCTCCAAGTATGCTCTTGTTTTTGAACTGAATTGAGAATATTGCTGTGTGAATCCGTTCATAAGGTGTTTTTGAAAGCGGGCTGTGAAATCTGGGTTGGGTTGAAATCTGTTAAAGGTTATGAATTCAGACAGCAAGACAACTTCATCTGTTATAGTTCTGACTCTGAAAATGTATATGGTGATCATTTGGTAGGCTATGTTCTGTTCTTTAAACCCTATGGCTCTGAGGGATTTTCATAGAGCTTTGAAGCTTGATTTTAACTGCACTAAACATAATGCAAACACTTGAATAAATTCTATTTTAAAAACTGATACTAGATGTGCAGTAACTCTATTATACACTTTGCTACCTTGAGATTCAAAAGTAAAATGAAAAGTTAAAGGAAATAGCATGTTTAGGTGTTCATTTTAGGTCTAATCAGGTCACCCTAATTGGTAATGTGTAATGGATTAGAGCTTACTGTATACTGAATGTGATCTCTCAATCCTGCTGGTGAACAAACTACTAAATATGGATTTAACCCCATTTCGACATCAGTTAAGTTTAATTGTGGGATTGAGTGCAGTGGAACCTGACCATCATCTCCAGAAAACACATGACTTCACTAAAATCTCCTAGCTGTTCAAAAATACTGTTACATTTATTCCTCAGATATTCCCTCTTTAAGCAATTTGCAATAACTTCATGCAAATAGTGCATAGTCAAATCAGCTGCTCTGAGTGTGCTGTTTCTGAGGTCTGTGTCTATATTCAGTTAACTCGAGAAGCATGTTGGACTTTTTAAAAATAATTCTGGTTTTGTTTTATATAATGCCTTTGGTGGTACAGTACATTCAGGCAGTTAGGTTGTTAGGTTAAGGCAATCATTAAAGAGTGCTAGAAATACCACATTCTTCACATTAAATACAATGAAACTTCAAAGAAAATTGAAATAAAAGGAAAATACATTCTTTTTTTATAAATGCAGTAATTGTGTATGTCTGGGTGTTTGCAGGCAGCCGAGGGAACCTCCACTGGTGAAGAGTTGGCTGCCCTTTTTTGGTGTAATTCTCGACTATGGTAAAAACCCATTGGGCTTCCTGCAAGCAGCACAGCAAAAGTATGGAGATATCTTTACATGCATGCTCGCGGGGAAGTACTTCACCTTCATCACAGATCCTTTCTCTTTCTCTGCGGTGATGCGGCAGGGCAAAAACCTTGACTTTCAGAAATTCGCCATGGGTTTCTCTCAGCGGGTAAGGGACACATACAATGAAAGGGCATTGCGGGTTTTAAAAAAGGGTGAATGAGTAGTTCTATGTGCCTGTCTTAAAAAGATTTCCTCTGCAAGTTAATTATCACCTTAAACAACATCCTCTCTTGTACCCCTCAACTTTTACCCAAATGTGTGCCTTAGCAATGCTAATAAGGGGTGCCCATATACACCCCTCTTTCTCTACCCTCTTTTGAGGGGTGTACAGCAAGTGTTCATTGAAAATGGAAAGAAAATGCCTCTTGAATATGACCTTTTTGTTGTTTTTCTTTTGAGAGAGGTTTTTTGATGACAATGTGAAGGTTTTCGGTCATCCTGGCCATTTTGAAATGACTAATAAATTATGACTTGAAGAGAGTAGTTCTGATGAATACGTGTGGCAAAATGCACAATGAAAACTTAGTAGTACTGGACATTTATATATAGGTAGTACAAATTGCAGCAAAGTAAACTAAGTTTCCAGAGAAACAGGACGTTTCGGACAAAAGTCCTTCATTAGCTGTTGCTCGCACAGACTTTTGTCTGAAACGATCTGTTTCTCTGGAAACTTTGTGTGCTACACTGCCATTTTTACTACATCTGTGTATATATATATATATATATATATGGTGTATATATGTATATATTAGTGTATGCCTTAAATAAGTGAGCTAAACTAAATTGACTAGTGTATTCATTTGGAGTCATTGTTTCGTGGCAATGTTGTTTACTCACTTGTCTGTCATCTCCTGCCCGTTCCAGCAGAGGGAGCCGTTGAGTGCCGCTGGCTCTCGGCTGCACAGAGCCTCTCCAAGATCAGCATAGAATAAACTGAAGCCCCTCAGACTCTGGATAAACTCTCTGAAAATATCATACAAAAGAGCAGAAATATGAAAAAGATGATGGTGTAAACAGGCAAATAAAGGCGTTAAATGCCACCAGTGGGGGGATGAAAATGGTAGCAAAAAAGAAAACGATTAGGAGGAAGCAAAGAATTGAGAAAGGAGTTGAGGGGAGGCTTGAAATGAGATCTACTCAATTTCCTCTTGTTTCCAGTAAGAATAAGTTGATTTGTAGTGTTTTGACGGTTAATGGACATTGAGCATCAGACTGCACAGCCTGCTGCGCCAGCCCAGCCTCACTCATCTGTTCATCAGTGCGAGGGAGGGAGGAAGCACACAGGATGGAGGAGGCAGAAGGCGGCTCAATGTCACTGTCACGGCAGGAAACAAAGCCAGTGTTAATGAGCCCCTCTCTGTCAGCATCGACTCACACACACTCGAAAAAAAGACACACATACAGTATATTGCGCACATTCTGACATACAGACCTCTTTAGAACACATGTCTGCCTTCACAAATGCAATACATACAGTAAATCCTACAAAAACACTTGGTTGATTATTTTCTATTGGGCTTAAATATCACTATGCCTAAATCTAACCCTAACGTAAGTAACCATAATAAAAACTTTAAAAAATATTTTTATAGGAATTTTTTTGAGTAAAAAAATGTATTTGGTGTAAAAAAAACAAAAACATGAATGACTGGCAAAATGTCCTTGCAGCATCAGAATTTGCATGTTTTTGGTTATTTACTCCCCACAAGGGGTAATACAGTTACAAGCACACACACACATTAACACATAATTCTGCGATCTGGTCAGGCCAGCATTGCTCGCGCCCTCATTAAGAGGAAAGTCTTGTCTGAGCTGAATGCGAGCCCTCTGGAAGGCACGGTGAAGGTTAAGGGCAGAAGCAAAGGACAGCACTAATGGTAAAGTCGGCGAGAGCATGCATTGCAAGTGTGTGTGGAGTGCTGCGCTGGAGAGCTATCTATTACGGCGTGCCAGTCAGCTTTCAGGGCTGCGCTGTAATAGACAGCAGCGAACTGTTTGAGTTGTATAAATGGTACAAATGCACTGAGTGGCTCCAATAATTATTCGGCCATTAAATACCATATTGACTTACTGTCGTTTTTTTTGTTGTTGCTTTTTTCAAAAGCGGAGCAAACAAACACAGGGAGCAAAATGAGGACTCCAACAGCGTAATGGAAGAGCTATCTCAAGTAGTCAAGCACTTCCAATTGAAGTGTGTGTGCAATTATGGAGTGATCTAGCCAGTTAAATCTGATATTTTGAAGAGTTGAGCCAAAAAGGAAAATATTGAGCAGCATCAATAGTGACCAATCAATTTTACTGGTTGATTTAGTGAATTAGTAACAGTAGTAATCTAATTAGTCATACACTTGATCTAATCCTGTGTATCTCTCTGGCAAGCTCGGGTCCAGGAAGGCAAAAGCACAGCAGAGCTCAGTGTTTTCTACACTGTAACCCACCTGGGGGCCACAAAAATCCTAACTGGCAGATTTTAGAGAAACTCTTTAAAAATGGGCGGCATCATTTATCTTCTGTAACCGCTTTATCCTGGTCAGGGTTGCGGTGGATCCAGAACCTATCCAGGGAACACGGTGCAAGGCAAGAATACACCTTGGATGGGGACGCCAGTCCATCGCAGGGCATCACACACACTCACACACTCATTCACACCTAGGGGCAATTTAGAGTAGCCAATCCAAACATGTTGCATGTTTTGTTGGGTGGTTGGAAAAGGAAACCCACACAGACATGAACATGCGAAACTCTGCAATACAGTAGCCCAAACTTAGGATTGTGTGCCGAAAAATTTATTTCTAGAGTCCTAATTTTTCAGTCTAACAGTAATTCACAAAGTATTTTAACACTAAAAGCAGCTCCTAAACCTGCGACAACTTAGACGTACTTCAGTAGACTCCTATGACACTAAAAACAAATCACAAGCAATCCTAATTGGCTGATGCCGAAATCCATGTTGCATGTTGAGTCAATGTATTTGAATGATTTGATGACAATGAGCTTTTAAAAAAAGACATCGTTTCAGACTTGAAAGCATTGTAATGACTGTCAGTCAGTGAGAGAGGCAGTCGACTCATGTTCTAAGAGAAGCAATGTAATACCACCAGAGATACCAGAGGTAACATGCAGTTAGGCAGTGCAGATGAACTGCAAATATCTCAGTCATCTGTGAGTTGTGTTACACATCAAACAGTAAATGTCCTTTCCAGACTGCACATCCTTTGACAATTGATATAATTTTCTTTAGATGTTTACCAACTACAAAGCCATTACTGCAGGGTATAGAGTAGTCTATTTCTAATTAGGAAGGCTGTTTCAATCTATACTCTGGTTAAATGTAAATTAAAGCAAACACTATAATCTAATTAGTTTACGATGTACCCCACACATATGCTATGGGCTGACGATTAGTCAAGCTTATATTTGACAAGTATCCTAGAAAGCATTTCGATTTTAGTTTTCATGTATGAAATCAGTGATATTTTTATTGACTGTCTGTATTTATTTATTAATTGTTATGGCAATGTGAATTGTATCACCACATCAGACAATCACTGTTGATATTTATTCATGAAACGTGCCGTCATCTATAGCAATGGGGTCAACCTTGCCCTACCACCTCTTAGCTTAAAAAATCCTCCGAAAAGTTCCTTTCAGCAGCTTTGTGAATAGGGTTTTTTTTTTTTAGAAGAAACTCTTGGCATTAAGCGTTCTCCTAAGTGGCACTAAAGGTTCCTAGCTAAGATAAGATTTTTTTTTTTGTGAATATGGCCCTTGATTTACTTTAGTTCATTACCATGGCTTTAGTTATGCTAGAACAGAAAATACCATTAAACTGTGCAGTGCTGTGGCTCAGGTGCAGTTGGACATCTTACTGTTTCATGACTGAAAACAGCCCCATTCATTCATCCATTACCTGCGTTGTCCAGACAGAGTCTCATCTGGGTCAAAGTTGACGGGCTTCAAGACGAGCGCCTGTTCCACTGGTGATGTCACCGCACGAGCCACGCGCTTGGGGGTGTGTGAGCACACACTGCTCACCTGAAAAACAATGGAAGTAAATCATTTAGGGCTTTCGACCAAACTGCATACTGGCGTACAAAATAACATCGATGACTAAAACTCTGATGACTGTGCTATTTAATACACTGTAATACGCAGCTTTGAACATGGCCTAAGCATTTCATTTAGAGAAGAGGCTGTGTTCCAATACCTTTTTGGCATGCCCTCGTCGACTTGCTATTTTCCCCTGAGGGAATTCCCGCTGGCATCTTAAGGGCCTTCCAAATGTGCAAGGGCATGTTGAAAACAGTTTTGAAATGCAGGGCAAGAGGGAAGACATTTAATGAGCCAGAACGCCACCAAAACTTTTTTCCCTTACTCAGCTAATCACTGAGGCTTACCGCTCAGCCTTCTCCTCTGGTTTGTTTATTTGGGCGATGGATGACAATAAGATTTACATAACAAAGCAATGCGACTGTTGAGCTCGTCTGCCACTTGCGCCTTGTTCGTTCACTAATCATCACCATGCGCAGTCTCTTGTTTTCTCTGATAAACACCATTGTTTTTATATGGGACAACTTCATCATATTAAACACGGAGGCGCATCTCTGTGCTGGGAAGATAATAGAAAGCGTCCATTGTATTCAGGTGCAATAAATATGCAAATGCATGTTACTGTTTAGCTTGTGCTTTAATGAATTGCTGCTGGTTTAATTTCCCAGGGGGTTCTGGGGTTTAATTCTTAATTCTTGGCTGAATTCTACAGTGTAATGTTAGCGGCTAATTGTACCCGGTTAGCTGTAAGTGAATATGTGTGATATAGCAACTGCAGAATACTGATGGGACAGCAGAACATAGACATCTTGATATATGTACGTATATATATGGTTTGCACACACTAAATTGATTACATATCTTTTATTGTCTTAAAGACCTTTTGATAAAGGTTTATGGTTAAATTTTGTTTCTAAGACAAATGTAAATAGTGAAGTTAATGCCCACTGTGTACATATATTTTGGAATCAAAATGTTTTTGTTTTTTTAAGTAGTTTTTACCAAAAACAAGTAGTTTTTACTTAGAATGAAAATGTTTTCCCAAACAAGTCGTTTTCATTTAGAAATTAGAAGAAGCAGCCAACAAGTGCTCAGCCTATTTGAGAACTCAACCTCATTAAGCTGGTTGAGAAGATGCCAATAGTGGGCAAAGCTTCAATATAAAATAGTTTGATTTGCTTGACACTTTTCTTGGTCACTGCATAATTCCATTTGTGTTATTTCATAGTGTTAATGTCTTCATTATTATTCAAAAGTATCAGAAAATGAAGAAAAGCTTTCTATGAGCAGGTGTGCCCAAACTTTTCACACGCATGCACGCCACTAAGAAATGAACAAAAAAAAACAGTTTACTCAAAGCTCTCTTAAAATGGAGGTATAAGGGCAGTTGTTGAATTCCATCATAAAACGTTTATGCGAAACACATTTTTGTATAATTCATTATTTCAGACATGGGGCTACTTTTTCAGATGGAAGAATTTTGTGGTTATGATTTATGAACGAAGTTGTGTGGGTCTGATTGCACATGAATACCACAAAACCTTAAAGAAAGCATATTTAACTTTTTACTGGATTGCGCCCACAATCAAAAGTTGAATAAACCTACACAAGAACAGCTATGGTACGACATTCTCTTATGTCTGTCTCATCCTAACACCTTATATACAATACTAAAACGGTTGAAGTATTGAATTCACGTTATATAGTCACACATTTTAAACGCTTATTAACAGAATTCAACTGCTGCCCTTAGGTTTCCATTATAAGGAAGTTTCTAGTCAACGGGTTTATGTTCTTTTCTGAGTATAGGCAAACATGAAGAAATTCTTGTCCATGGTAATCGCACATACGCTACAGATGTGGTGAATAGAGATTAGGCTGAAAACTGCTGGAGTATTCCTTCAAATCAGGTTGTGTTTATGCTTATGTGCTTAATTTATTTTCTATAATTGGTTGTATTGTCTCTTTCTTTCTTTTTCTAACCTTATTCTGTTGTTAATAATTGTATTATATTCAACACATTATGTTTACCACATAACACATCATTGCATTTATGTAAAGTCCAGAAGAATAGCTCATAGGAATCCGAATAAAACAAACCATTACATTAAACATTTCTATACCCAGTGGATGTACAGAATAATATTTACTAAACCAACACACAGAATGGCCTACACACTCACATAGGCCTACATAGGGGCATGCATGCAGCTGTGCAGACAAACACACACACACACGAACAGTCTATTCTTGAGCTCAGTGATATTATCATTAGTGTAGATCTATAGAGACTCTTTGTATTAGGCAAGTCCAGGGGGGACTGGAGTTTTGCTGAAGCGCATGTAGAGACACAGAGAAAGAGAAGGTGATCACACCATTTAGAACATAATTTTATATTTAAATTTATATTCAATCCTGACGCAACACGCTGTATTTAAGTGCAAGTCCTGACTCTCTCTCTCCCTCTGTCTCTCTTTGCAATACTCAGACTACGCACACACTTATACCACACTGCACGTGCTCTTTCACACTGAAAGACACTCCCAAACACACACTCCCACTAATTCACAGACACTGCACACACCATCTCTTTCTAATGCTCTTTCTTGCTTGCTCTGGGGAAATCATTAGTGGCCAGCCTCTCCAAGTGTAATTTCGTGTGTGAACAGCGGCCCTTCTTGCCCCTGGCCTTGATTAATGTGGAGCTTGTACATTCCCTCTGCGTTCGGCGGGTGCACGCGTGGGGCTCTGGGGACCTGTGGCGCAGAGGAGAGTATGTGCGAGATTGTTTCCCTCATTAGCAGAGTATTAGTAACAGGCAGAAACGGCAGCCATGCTGCTGGATAAGACCGCTGACTAGATAAGAGCCGTGTCAGCGAGGGTTCTGAAATATCTACCAACTATCTTTTATCTGTACCGCACACACCCTGAGAGAGGAGGGAAAATAAGAAAATGCAGCCAGACACAAACAATACACTGTCACAATCTCGTACTCACTCGCACACTTTCAAACACATACCTGTCCAGTCACATGAGGCATATATTGTGTGCTGGATATTTCTTTTACAACTCAGAGTCATGTAGTGTAAACAGCAAAGCAGTTAAAGGAATACCCCAATGTTTTCCAACCTAATCTCTATCTACTGCATCTGTAGTGCATGTCTGATTACCATGAACAAGAATTTTTATATATGTTTCCCTGTACTGAGAGAAGAACAGAAAGTCATTTGGGCAGTTGTTGTGTTTCAAGAAAAATTGTTTTTTTTGTTCTTTTCTCACAATTCTTGTCCGTGGTAATCGCCCATACACTACAGATGTGTTAAATAGAGATTAGAGATTAGAAACTAGAATGACTCATTACTGTATTGCTCCAGTGTTGAAAGTTAGATAAAACTACTGAAGAACAGCTTTTCTGTCTCATCCTAAGACCTCTATGGTTAAAGTATAATGGCTGTAGTTTTGAATTCACATTTTATAGTGGGGGCCAAAAGTCTGAGACCACATTGAAAAGCTGGGTTTTTTTTTTCATTTAAACTTGGAAATAAACAGTAAGTTTTAGAATTTTGAAAGGTTTTAAACAAAGAAAAGTTATGACAAGTAAAATGAAAAAGAAATATTCCAGATTCTGCACCATTTCTAGGCCACTATTCAAATTTAAGCAAATTTGTGACATTGACTATGTTAACTCCTTTGTACAAAAGATCAGATTTCCTTGAGTCTTATCCCTTCCATTGAAGCATGTGTTCAGACGACACTCAGGAAGATATGATCCACTCATCAGAGGCTTGTTGAAGTTAATCAACTTGCAGCCATTGTTCACCCATTATAAATAAGGCTGTGCCTCAGATTTTCAGCAGAACATTTCACACTGAGTAGCATTGTGACAGTGGGAAATATGGCATAAGAACTTAGTGTCAGAAGTCAAATAGTTATTCTAAGCAGAAAAGGGCTTTCCCAGCATCAAATCATGGCTAGACAGAAAGTTTCTAAGGGGGCAGTGCATGGCACTCAAACGCTTTGCCGAAACTGGATCAGTTGTATTCAAAGCACGATCAGGCAGACCAAAAGTGAGCACACCATCAGAAGACCAACACATAAAGCTTTGTTCACTGAGAGAGA
>JAOUQW010000034.1:14950086-14980170 GCA_028565825.1 Olivaichthys viedmensis | reverse complement strand
AGTGTCAGTACTCGGGTGACGGTGACCTCTGGTGGTGAGGGGAGGTAGTGCGTGCAAGATCGGGACGAACCGTGACAGCTATGAAACCAACTCTGTTCTCAACACTATGCTACGCATTTTTTATTTGCCTAGCTGAAAAGAATTGGCTCCCCAAATAAAGTTCCGTGTAGCTCCCGGGTAGTGAAGGATGAAAACCTTCAGGCTAGGCTCAAAATATCCGGGGCTTGAGCCTGAACGAATGGCGCTAGCGCAGGCACGCAGGAAGATGTTTTATGTAAGGGTGTGTGGGACGTAATAGTTTTTTTATAGCGCAGCATAGGGGCTCTATATTGTATACAAGTAAGTCGGTGAAAGCGGAATTTTAACGCTAACGTTTATTTTATACACAATACTTTGCACTTTACTTGTTTCTTTCCCCCTAAAGAACAAAGGTGAGTAAACTGATGGCTATGTGATGTTTTCCAATGACACAATGCCTCTTTCACCTAATCAGAGAGAGAGAGGAAGAAAGAAAGAGAGAAACAGAACAAAGGGGGTCAGAGAAAGAGAGTCAGAGATAAAGTGGATGATTCCTTCCATTGAATGATAAGCTGACATTTTTCAATGTGTATAATTTGCCATTCATTCACTAATGGATTGTACAGTGTGCGTGTGTGTGTGTGTGTGCGTGCGTGTGTGAGTGTGCATGTGTGTGTGTGATGATGACAGAAAATGTCAAGGTTCCTTCTGAGTCAAATGTTTGCATTTTACAATGAAAATACACACTCGCTCCACACAGTCTCTCCACATAAAAATTGTAACACACTTCAGTTTCACAGTGGCAATAAAATAGGATTTTATGTGTGATATAGGCTTTATTCATATTCTGCTGCTTTTGGACATGATGAACCTGAATGGAAACAGAAACTAAAACATACACCTGAATATCACCAATATCACAATAAATTGTGTGTGTGTGTGTGTGTGTGTTTGAGGTGTGAGAATCATGGTGTGGATTAGGAGAAAATGTGATAAAGGGGGATAGAAACAGAGTGTTTGGAATAAATGATGACGTAGCGAGTGTGTGTTCCAGTCTCTCAATGGCTATGTCCCAAACGGTGCACTACTGTACTGAATAGTGTATCCAAAATATATGCCTATGGTAACACAGTATCTCGTACTAATTTGACATACTATCCAGTTTAACCACATACTGTAGCCATCGTAGTAACTGGGAAAGCTTTGTTGTGGCTTCTAAATGTGTAGCTAGCTACCTAGCACTAAAGAAGAATCCAGGGAGTAACTGCAGTGTACTCCTGCATGACTGCAGGAGTTGTTTATTGTCTCTCCTGCAAGAGATGCAATCACCTGTGTATCGGGGAAACCAAGAGAAGACTGGCTGATCGTTTTGTTGAGCATCATCGTAGCATGCTATACCCTCTGGTTTGGATCTTTGTGGAGAAGTATTCATACTGCAGCAGGATAATGACCCAAAACATACCTCAAAGCTTTGCAAGAACTACTTGATGACCAAAGAAGAGCAAGGAGGGCTGACTGTCATGGACTTTCCTCCATAGTCACCTGACCTCAACCCCATCAAACATTTATGGGGGCACTTGAAGACCGAGATAGCCAAGCATTGAGTAACATCACAAGATATTCTTTGGAACATTCTCAAATCATGCTGGGAGAACATGGATCATCAGGTTTTGCACAAACTTGTGGAGTCCATGCCAGCCCGAGTGCACACTGTCATTAAAGCAAAAGGGGGACATACCAAATACTAAGACATTCTGAAATGTAAATATTTCAAATATTCTACTTTTCACTCTAATTGTTATGCTGATAAAATAATTTGTAATGAAAAATGTTGTATTCAATTGGAAAAGAAGGTAAAATAGAAACATTTTCACTAGTGGTCTCAGACTTTTGAATCCCACTGTATGTATATATCTGAAGAAGAAGTCAGGATAACTACAGTTTAATAATTGTGTGTATTTTAAACATCTATTAAAGGCCCTCTGACTGATATTAATAGTACATTTCTGTTAATCTGATTTTCTACTTTTTTCTCAGTATAGGGTAACTTGTCAAAATTCATGTCCATGGCAATCACACAGGTGCTACAGATGCAGTGACTCTAGATTAGGTTGAAAAACTTCTGTAGTATTCATAAAAATAACTGTAATTTAGTTTAGCCTCCTATTGGGCAAGGCATTAATTACTGAAGGCAGCAGAAAAGTTTGCCTTGAAAGATAAGTTATAAATTAACTTGAGAGTGTAAGAGAAGAGTCTGGTATTATGGAAACAAATGATGCAACTAACTAAATGTTCCCCTCAAGCCCACTATAAAACTTTCGGACATCTTTTGATGTAGGAGATGTCTGCAAAATTGGTCCACTGAGGAGTGAGTAATAGTGGACAGACATATTTTTCTCCTGTATGATGCCAAGTGGACAGGCAGAAAGCAACCAGCCTCCCTACAGCACTGCTAGCGCAGCCATCCGCATCCATCCACATCCACCTCCTTCCATTTCCAGCGAAGGTTCTGACTGTGTGTTTGTGTGTATCCCTACTTTCCTCCCCCTGAGGCACACATACTCCTTAATGGCCAGTGGTGCTCTCGCAATCACTTTCCCCAAACCCTTAAAAAATGTTTCCTTCCCCTACATCTCTCTGTCGATCTCAATTTATCTCGCTCTCTCTCCCATCCTCTCATCATCATTAGTTTTCTACTTCTGCTCAGTAACTGGTAAAAATAGTGCTTCATAAATCATGCATCCTCTCTTTGTCCCTCTCTTTCACACACACAAATGTGATAGAGAAAAAAAAGAAATGACAGAAAGAATGGAGAATTGATGAGTGGGATTGTCATGCTAGGAAAGGGCAAAATGGCTAAAGTAGCCATGGCCATGTTCAGATGTGCTAAGATGGTGTTTAAATGGGATGGTATAAAGTTAAGGGACATAATCACTCTGAAAGATGTTTAGTACTTTTCCTCACAAGCACGCAAAAGTATAACTTTTTCTTGGACCCATTAAGACCAACAGCTACAGCTTCAGGCTGGTTTCAGTGACAAAATATCAGTGTCCTGCTCAGACACACTCACTTAGTCTTGCACCTTCTAAATATGGATCATGGATCACTCCTCTGGTTACACGCTATAATCAATTGAGAGCCGTTCACTGCTTTATACCCCAAACTCTCACAACCCTACCACTTAGAAAGCTAAACCACAGATACACACATACACGTGTGCATGTTGATTCTTTTCACAGTAGGTCTATGTTTACACATTTGCACTATATTGCAGTCAAGGGCAAGGACATTGCAATATGAAACTGCTGCACTCCACTGTGAAGCCAGTGCTACTGTTCCTGTGTCCAAAATGTTACCCTATTCCTTACAAATGGTGCATTGTGGGAATTTGGACACTAACCTATTGCAGTGTATGTGGGCTTTCATGAGTGCACCAAATATTCTTAACTATGCTTTTGGACATGGCTAAAAAAATGGCAAACTCCCAAATTAGTGCACTATACAGTAAATAGGGTGCAGTTATGGACAAACCATGTGTGTTGGACAGTGGATACCAATTTCAGTCCTGGGCACCCACTGGACAATTTGGTGTCTTCCCTAATCTAAAACACCTGATTCAACTAATTACCTTATTACCAAGCCCTTTTGGAGCTGAGTCAGGTGAGTTAGAGCAGAACAAATGCAAAAATATGCTGAGCATGAGGCCTATAGGACTGGGACTGGTGTTGTGCAAGTTGATTAAATAGACTAATGGCTAACAGTGTCCGAATTACACTTGGCATCCGGGAGGGTAGGGGTGGGCTCTTTATGATGTGCTCATATTTGGTCAATTATAATGTATCATGTAGAAACATTCGTGTACGAGAGCCTTGCATTATAATGTGCTGTTTTGTAAAGTGTATTTGAAATTGGTTCAAATTTGGTACTTCTTTAAAGTTTTAGCTCTGGAAAACATATCCAGCATTTCTAGTATTGGCCTGCATGGGTACTTACAGATGTGTTGTTTAGTTTTCTACATACATCAATACTGACACATATTACTGATATGTCCTCCATAACAATACAACGTATTATCATTCTGTTAGAAAGATTCTTACATGTGCGCTCTATACTGACAGCTGCCGCGGCCAAATCACTTCTCACCAGATTAACCCACTCAAAATAGCCAATCTGATCAAACACAGATATAATGCAACCACTTTTATAACTCCTACAGATCTCTTCAAAAATCTCCCAATAAAACAATACAATACGACAGGCTGAAATACGACATTAACCGGCTTCAGCTATTACTGGCTGGTTTGGACTTTTTACAAACCAAAACGTGTACGGAGAGTAGCGTTTATGGTAGCGTTTGCCTCCACTTCAATACAAAAAATTTAAGAGACATTCAAGATTTTACTTTTATTTTACCTATAAAACATTTCATAAGCAGAAACAATTGGTCTAACTAAGAGAATGGTTAATAATATATGCAACCCCACAAATAATTAACTGGACTGAAGTTAGATAAATTGGGACTGGAAATAATCTAAACTAAACTCCACTGAAGAACTAATGAAACAGGGCCATTTGTTGGCTCCAGATATTATACACTAGGGATGCTTCCTCACACCCACTTCAACTCATGTAGAGCCTGATAATTACCTGATGTGTCGAATCAGGTGTTTTTTACAGCAGGAAAAGCCCTAAATTGTGCAGCGTGTGCCCTTTCAAGACAGGAGTGACATCCAACCACTACCTTTTAAGTTAAATAAAAAATGTTGTTACAGCAAGTGGGTTGCAGCTGACACCTCACACTTGACATGGAGCTGAAATAAAGTCAAACATATTGGATGCAATGCCTCCATCTAGTGCTCTCTAAGAACTCTTCACTGATACCTGGACTGAGTACACACTTCCCCAGTGAATCGTGCTAAAGTACAGTTTAAATATACCTCTTATCTGAAACATACTTCACATATTAAAGGGCACAAATGTGCTTGTAAACAAGTCTTATCAAATCCTTAAATCTCAACCACTGCGGGGACACACACACCCACACTCATACTTATATATTCATTATTCATTAAAATCTCAGTGTTTGATGTGTGTGTGTGTGGCTGATGGAATTCTGTCTGTGAAAGTGAATAGTTCAGCACAGTCCCACCATGCAGAAACAGGATACAGAACAAGCTTTGAGCCAGCACTTTTTCAATATTTCATGAGCAACTTGCCCTCATACACACATGAGGAACTGGAGTGTGTTATTGCTGTTTAACTCCTTGTGCCCTGATGAAAGGGTCATCGCTGAGCAGAGTGAGAAGTTGCACCTGGGAGCTTGTCAGGCACTACTTCCTGGAAAGTGCTGGATACAGTGCTGCGGTTTAAGCATTTAGGAGTGTAATTACACAATCTACAGCTAGAGAGTCACAGAGCATGGGGAAAATGGGGGCATGAGAATAAGGGAAGGTTTTTAGTCATTTAGATAATTTTGAATGTCTGGTACTAGCAAATCAGTGTTACTGGACCTGTTCAATAATCTCATATACATTTTGCCACTCAATCCAAAGGGGCTTCATCAGTTAAAGGAATAGCCCAGCACTTTTCAAACCTAATCTCCATCTACTGCATCTGTAGTGTGTGTGATTTCCACAGACCAACATTTCAACACAGTTCCCTGTACTGAAAAAAGGACAGAAAACATGTTATATCAAAACTTACTTATAATAAAAGTTCAAGGGTAGTTGTTGGGGCAGTCAGCACAGAAAATGTGTCGAAATTCTTGTCTGTAGGAAATTGCACATATGCTAAAGACGCAGTGGATGGAAATTAGGCTGAAGCAATGCTATTCCTTTAAACTGATTTTGATGCCATTAATGCGTTTCCCTAGTTCAATCCTTTGTACAATCCGTCGTCGTTTCTAGGCTTCAACTTGCTATGATTGAAAGATGGGGAAAGCTGTAACTTATCTTTTAAATAGAGACGACTGGACATCAGTAAGTAACTATAATTATATAGGAAATCTGACCCTATTGAAAATAGAAGAGACACTTTGCCAAAGCATGAGCCAAACCAGTGGAACATTGAAAAGAAAGTTGGTACACTTAACACAGATAGTGCAAGGAACATGATTGCCCTCTAAATACCTGCCCTACCACTTATAAGAAGAATGGTGTCTGTATATGACTGACCTGTGCATTCACTCTGCTCTTGGACCCCACAATGTGCCGGAGAGCCATCCGTATGATGACATGCAGCCTGAGCACCACAGCCTCGATGTCCTGCTCTCCTCTCATGGCAGCTGCCAAGGTGCCCAGCCCCTCCACATAGGCCCTCCAGTGCGGCTGCACCTCAGCTGCGCCCCCAAGACAGGTGCCCATGGTTCCCAGGCACATTGGTTTGCATGGTTGCACCTCCAGCAGCCCCTGACACAGTGGGCAGTACCACAGGCGGAGCAGCGCCCGGCCGCACTCCCTTCCTGCCTTCAGATGCTGCGTGGTGTTCACCACCTCGATGCCCAGGTTCAGTGCCTGGAGGAAGAGACGCGTGGCCAGCAGCGAACGCGAGAGGTGTGTCATCATCAGCTTAGGGTAGGAGCCGAATGCTGAGGCCTCGCGCCACGCCATTTGCATGCACTCATCCGAGAAGCCCGCTGCTGCCCCGTTGCCCAGAAGGCGCTGGTAGGCGAGAGGGAAGAGGCGGGAGAAGAAGGAGGTCACCATGTCGTCCACGTTGGCATCCGAGCCCAGAATGTAGAGGGACATGTCTAGAAAGAGCTGAGTGGCGGCGCCATTGGCAGCACCCCCCAGGCCTGGAAACTCCTCCCTCAGTAGGGTTAGGGTGGAGTTACGGCCCAAGCGTAACACCATGTCAAAGGCCTCTGAAAAGAGAGAAAAAGAAAATATTTTTTTTTTTAAACAATTTTATTTACATAATTAATCATGTTTGAAATGTTCAAATCCCATTGTTTATATGAGTTAATATCAGTATATAACACCAGAAAATGACTTTGACTAAAAGTCTTTGTGATACACAATCTCTCTCTCATGCACAATCAACTACACACACCTCTCTAATCCTGCCGCTGATGACGGACTGCAAAAAAAATGAATCTAAAGCTTCCTACATCAATTGGAAACCGCGGTTTTCACAGTGACCTTTCTGAACAACAAAGGCTGCTTTTCAACAGTCTTAAAGACTTAAAAGGAGAGCATTCATCCAGACTGGAGGCTGTTTGAGATGCTGAGCCTCAGAGATGCTGAGAGAAGAAAACAACACAAAGTGTAAGGCAGAGCTGAGAAATAATCAGATGCATTTGAAAGCTCTCAGTGGAGTCTTATCAGTGCAGAGGCAAAGAGGGACTGCTTTCCAAATCCACACCAGCAAGAGGGGCTTGCAAAGAAGAGAGGCCGATGAGATTTTGGAACATGGAGAAAGGGAATAAGAGAGGAGAGATGAGGGGGACATTTCACTGCAAGTGAGTGGTTTGGTCAGGGAGCAAGTAAGTAAGCAATATTTTGTAGATGTACAGTATATGACTCAGTGATACTGTACATATGTTTTGTTACATATATACACTCAGATGCCACTTTATTAGGTGCCCCCACCCACCTACTTCATAACTACACACACTGGAATTTACTCCATCAATGGAAAGGGACCAGCACTGATCAGATATTACTTGGGTGGTGGATCATTCTCAGCACAGCAGTGACACCGACATGGTCGTGTGTTACACTGGTACACTTAGTGGACACTTTGAGACACACCTACATTGTTACTCTACTTTGTAGGTGGACAGTTAGATAGTTAGGGATCTCATTTTTTCTATGCAAAATTTGTGTTAACCGTCCTCTAACTCATCATCAGTGTCAGTTTCTGACCACAGAGCTGCTGTTAATTGGATATTTTTGGTTGGAAGACTCTTCCAACCTAGCAGGGACAATGTCACAACTGTGCTGTAAATGAGCCACCACCCAAAAATATCTGGTCAGCGGTGGTCTATGGCGGTCCTATGTGGGTTGAGAGGGGCTGACAAATTGTGCAGAGCAACAGATGGGCTACAGTCAGTAATTGTACAAAGTGCAACTATATAGTAGGTTTACCTGATAAACTTGCCACTGAGCATTTACCACTTCATGAATAAATTCTTAATACTAACAAATAATAACAAAAAGCAGTCGTTTCAACACCAAAAAGCTTGAACTGAATCAAAATTCAACCAAGGGAAATAATACCATAGCAAGGGATTCTAAAACGAGAAAAGTAAGGGGTGGTACTCAATAAAAAAGTCTGTCTGGCTCATTAATGAACAGGTCAGAGGGGCTGAAGGTGATCTGGAGGAGTGGAGACTCTAATTAGGCCACGCTCCTGGAGTGCCGTGACATCAGCATGCTGCTAAGCAGACTGTTTGCAGCCGCACTCATTAACTGCACCATCTATCTCGACCAGTGAATCCTGCTGTCAGGGGCCCGAGCTGTTACTAAATCAACACAAGCTGGATGAATCTATGACATTCACTGATGGAGTCTAGATAGAAATCACTTAGCTGTAAATATATGTCAGACTGGTTAAGAGGTTTAATGTGGCCAACAAAAACTCACATAAACAGGGTTGGTAGCATCTTCATGCAGCCTATAGGTTTCTCAAGTTGGCCATTTTATATTTATATATGTGAAAAAACTATTTTGTGAAAATCTGCAGGCTGATGTTGCACATGTGTTTATGTGCACCCTGATGCATTTGTGCTCTATTGCTGTCTGGTGCTATTCAAAAAAGAGAAGGTGCTGGGAAAATCCGGTTACTGCGGTTACTGGATAAAGGCTGGTCCAAGTTTGGAAAAGTCAAGTTCATCACCTAAAATTGGAAGCATGTTCCATCTGAAATACAACAGTAAAATGCACCTGAAGCCTGAGGCCAGTCCCTATAACTTAATTAATTTTTGCTCAAGACTGCATCCTTTTCTTTTGGAGCCTCAAGACATTACAAAAGTAGAGCACAAGAAGAGAAGCAGAAATATTCATGACTTTATCACAAAAAAAAAAAAGAAAGAAATGAAAAAATTGTCAGGTACTGTATCAGCCATGGCAGTATTAAGAGAGAAAGTGCCCCCAGACCAGCCTCTGGCCTACAAAAGTATAATGCCATGATGATTACTGTAATGTAGTGGTAATGTATTGCTCAGCAGTGTACAGAAATTTAGTTAGTTTGTAGTGTGCACTTGGTAGTGAAAAATGGAGGATGAGGACAGAATGTGTTTTTATGAGTTTTGGCTTCACTTGACTCATGGAGTCCCAGACACGCTTCTCTCTCTAAACTATGGGCTCACTGAAGCAGAGAAAGCTCAGAAGGACATAAAGGGTAGGGAGGTAGCACACACACACTGTCCTATCTTAAAGAACACACACAGGCAAGTGCACAAGCACACTTACTCAGTGTACTCACAGAATGTTAAGCACATCCACTCACATGCAAACACATCAATTCACACAGAACACTCTTTTTAAAAAGAATAAACATTGGCATTACACATTCACATACAAATACTGACAAGCCCATCCACACACACACACACACGCACCATTCTCCATATAAAAAGAAATGCAACACGTATACATATGAACTCACACAAACACTCCTGTCTGCATGCTGGAATTCCACAGAGTGTACTGACAATAAAAGCAAGGCAGAGACACAATAAATGTCAGTTCCTTGTCACCAGGCAGGCAGGCAGTATTTCTATTATATACTATTTCTATTTCTAGAAAATACTATTTTGTAATTTGTATTTAATGGTTGTAGGAAAACTTAGCATGTAATTTGTATCAGAAAGCTTTTGTGTTCTGTGTTTTTGAATTTTTAAAATACAGAAAATACTTTGCGTGGTGACGGCTAAAAATTATCTGCAAGACTTATCCAAGGCAGCATCTTCTGTTTGTAAAGAGCTCATGAACAGTGCAGCAACTTCCAAATCCTTACTCATCAGGGAGGGAATGTAGCAATGAGCTGACAGATTCATTTTTTTTAACCAGAATGTTGCAAAAACCGTAACTGCTGTTACTGGATGTTTAATAAGTGTGTAAAGCTGTCACGTAATCGGGAATGTTATTTATTATTCATCAAACTTTTTGCCAACTAGGGATCTAGATGCTAACTAGCAGGCAAAGCTGCTATGAACTTGAAGCTAAGTTAAGCTCTCGTCAACATATGGGAGAAAATATACTTTAGCATATAGTACAGTAATACTTCAGAATCCAGTGTATAACACCAGTGTGGTTTCTGAAGGATACTTAGCTATCATCTACCAAAACACGAATATTATCCTTATCAACTGAAGTGGTACTGCTGATCTCATGCTCCCGTTCCAAAATGTATTGCTGTATTTTTAAAATACAAAATACTGTATTTTACTTTGAATTAGTCATTAATTTTGATACATTGATACATTTGATACATACACATGTATTTTTGTCAATCACTCCTTGTCACACACTTTAATTTCAGTAAAACACAGACAAAATCCATGCCTTAAAGCTCTGTGTGAAGCCATATCTTGTCCAACATACAAGAGTAGAAAAGAGAGAACTCAATTCTGTAGCTTCTCTCCTTCATCTATGTCTCGAAAAGCTTCTTAAGGCAAATCATATGCAGACAAATCATGTGTTTAAATCATTTGTAGATGCTACACATGACTAATAGAAGAGAAAAAGAGGAGAGAGAGAGGGGGAGGGGAATCTCTCTTAATGTAATGCTTTATTTTAATAAAAGGGTCACAGAGATCAGTTCACCGTTCTGCGCTCTCTCTTCCTTTGTCTAATCATGACTCCACACCCATCAGCAGGTCCCATATCAGGTGTCCTCTAATGGAGTAAGCAAAGCTGCCTGTATAGAACATATAGTGAAAAGAGAACTCATCTTTTCTAATGGATTACACATCCCCTTTGCCAGGGCACTGCTATGGAGTGACCTCATTGAGCAGAAAGCTCCGATCTGATAATGTTCTTTATAGAAAGAGAGGGATCAACTATATAAAGAATGAAGGATATGCAGTCTATGTGCGTGTGCCTGAGAAGGATTTACACTGAGAGGAAAGCATGGGACATCTCACAGGACATGTGGATCATATAACACACACTGCACTGAAGAACATGAACAACAGATTAACCCTTACCCTCGCTGTTTCAATTATTGGCCAATCAGAAGAATCCGAATCAGAAGACATTTTATTGGCCAATACAGTACACTATGTGAAGATACACTGCCATGTATAGGAATTTCTTCTGGAGTAGAGCATATAACATTCAAGTCACAAAGACAAATCACAAAAGTAAAGACAAACAATATGATACCATAAATCCCAGGAACACAGGACAAGTCAGCTGACTAAAGTAATGAAAACTTTCTCTATGGCTCCATTAACAGCTAAAAGATGCACCAACCAAGGATACTTTGCAGAGAGAGAATGTATAAATTCTACTCAGTCAGGTCATTTATCACTAATGTCAATGGATGTGTAACCAAGTAGCACTGATAGACTACCCTTGGCAAAAAATAGATGAGCAACAGCCACGACCATCCCCTCACATTGCAACCGTAATACATCAGGAACAGTAGGATGGTGTGGAGCTTAAAAGCAAGCCAAAATTACAGCTAGACAGTAATTGAAAACCTTCTAAACATGGAAAATGCTTTATTATAGATGCCCAAGTACAAGAGTGACATTTATTGGCTGGCAAATAGGCCTTTAAATTCATAAACCGTTTACATGGTCCAAGCACAAAAGATGACTATTAAAGCCAGAGTCAAAAATGTAAGTATGAGACTGTGGTTGCCCAGCAATTCCTTTTCTAAAACAATGAAGGAGACCTATTTCCCTTTTTACAAATGCCACAGGCGTGGACATAATAATAGAAAAACAATATATCAATAACAAGTACTAACAAGGAATAGGGTCACTCTTTTCTTTCAAAACACATTCAGTTATTTTCCTGCTGTCAGACAAATACAGAACTGTGTGGAGTGGATATTGAACTATGCTTTAAGAAGAAAAGCCTCCAGTTCTTTGAAGGATGAAGAAAGTGGGATGTTTAGATCTGATGACTGGGGGGGACCATGGAAGGTGTCATAATTTTGTTAATATTTTCACATTTACAATTGTGTGGACATTATAATAGAATATGGAAACATCAGTGTTTGTACCACATGTTGTATCTGATCTTCTATAATGGACCCATATTCCTTGACCACTATATGACTATGCGGACCTAATGACTCCCACATGATGGTGGCTCATACCATTCTGGATCGATATTATGTTTAACAGTTAACAACGGACATTGGCTTTCTCTAACTATAAATATATCCAGATGTGGTCATACTTTGGTAGTACTTTACACAGTAAGGTAAGTATCTAGTATTTAATAGGTATGTGGTAAGTAGCGATTAATAATGGGTACTCATGTTGTAAGTAGCTGGTATTTAATAGGTAAGAAATGTAATAATTACAAGTAATTTCTGGTACATACATTGAATGTTGGATATTATCCAAATGCGGATCTGGTAATTAAGCAGTGAATACCAAGAACTAATTAAGACACGGGTATATCCTATCTGGTTTGTTTTAAAATGCTACTTGGTAATTTCCGATAAGTAGGTAGTATTTGCATTGTATTTGACATATTGTGAGGGTACCTAGCAGTGAGTACTCACAAAGTACCTTTCCTCACTGCATAATATTCTTCTTTCCAGAAAATGCAGTCTTTGTATTCACTGCAGATCCGTATTTGGATAATATCCAACATGCAAGGTGTGTACCAGAAATTACTTGTAATTACCACATTTCTTACCTATTAAATACCAGCTGCTTACTCATCATTAATAGCCATCACATACTTACCTATTAAATACTAGATACTTACCAAATATTTACCCATTACTACTATCTACTTACCAGTGCTACCCATACTTTTTCTGTGTTTAGCAACTATCTTGTTAAATGTCCAACCATTCTAGTTGATTTTTCATTGGCGACCAATTTGCCAGTGCATTTTGTCCATGTTTGGCACATGTTGTCCTAATTTTAGATACTGTTCCCCTTACCAGATAAAATAAATTTGCAGATTCTGAAACTAACGTACCCCAGTTTGGACACCAACGGTTTAGCTTTTTTGGATCTTTGTTAGTCACCTCATTCTGCTTTGATGAACACCTGAACAAGAGTATTAATTCAGATTAGGGTTTAATCAATATGTCCTAGTGTACTAGGCGCTCGCTCTAAACAAGTTGCTTGTCCTGGCTGACACAGACGCGCTGCAGCAATCCCAGCACTACCACGCAGACCATTCGGACATCAATCAGCAGCCCGTGAACTCATTATCCCTGCTAGGGGCGGATCATCAATAAATTAGTTGTGCAACGAGCACAATCAATTTCCCTGATGGAGTGTCACCTCTAGCCGCCAGGGAGAGCAATGAGGAGGAGCAGTGCCACCTGGCCATCACCGCTAATACAGTCACTACCTGCCAGATGAGAGCCATGCTTCATATATCACCTAAACGTTTAGTGCATTCCCATTGGCTCCATTGATTAGGGCCAAGGAGCTTATTCAGAGCAAAAAGGCTGAAGGAATGATTATAATCACTTAGAGCCAGAGTGTAACCCGAGAAAACATTGGACACACCTGTGGAAGACCGTCTGCGGGTTCAGCGTGAGGCGAATTGTGTCTGGCCACCAGGGTGCCGTAGAGGTTTGTGCGGGAACACAGCTCACGCTGAGAGGGGGTTGGCGTTTCCAGTAAAGAAGGAGATAGAGTTCTGGTAAGGGCGCAATAGCATTGTTCAGGCCACAGACCTGCGCAGCGGCGGATCATCAGATGAGGGCATTGAGTTACTCACTTACTCAAGCCATTGCTCATCTCCGCTGGCCGCTATCACCCCCAGACAAATGGGCTGCTATAAACAGATGGATTTCTGACCTGAACACAGTGGCAGATCCTGCTCTCTCTTCCTTCATCCTCCTTGCACCAGCATGGGTGTTCTGATCCGAGCATGACAACTGAGCGTAAACATTGCCAAATGTCGTCTCCTTTTTAAAAATAGATTATTGTGCTGAAGTAAGGCTTTCTACAATGTTTACTGTTAAAATTTGCGTCCTTGGTTTAAATTTTTTTTTACCTCTAAAACAGAATTCCATGGTCATTTAATGGTGTTGACCTACTGAAAACCCGTTACAATGTACAGCATAAAACTGAACAGCAACTGAGTCTCACTTAGCATTTATCTTTATTAGCGAGCTCAAAAGATTGCATTATCGTTGACATGCGCTAGTTAATTTATTTGAATGTGCCTCATTAAAGCTACGGGATGTAAGATTTTGGAATTTCGCACTCTCTGATAGAAAAATGCTATTGTGAGCTACTCGCAGAAGAACATTTCGTGATGTGGGTTGTGCTGCGTCCTACTCCACCGTGCGGGTTAATCTCATGGCTGCGAGTGCCAAATAATACACATTCAGATAGAATTCAAGGCTGTGTCCCAAAAAGTACTAAGTAGTATGCCTAAATAGTAATGACACCAATGGTGTAGCAACATACTATGTGGTTTGAAATGCGGTTCAAGTATGCGACTTGCGATTACTCAGTATTACAGAAGTGTTATGAGAATAAAAAAACTTTATTGTGCACATCAACGTGACTGTCACAGTTACTGAGTACCAGATGAAAGAGCAAAACCTCTCAACAAGAGCTTGTCATTTAGCTACCATCAGTCGGTTAGCCCCCACGGTGACTGCCTGATCAAACAGCAGTACCTGTGCATCGCCAATGTCGTGATGTAACTGTGCTCATGCTGCAATTATCATAAACAGCACATAACCCACAGAACGAACTGGTCACCTAAAGTTAGCTAGCTAGCTAAAAGTTCTGGTTGAAGGGGAAAAGGGTTGCTCCACTGTAATCTCACAGCGCACTGCTCGCGTCGGACCACGGAGTGAATCAAGTTGTTTGGTTTTTTATCTGTGTATTTTTTTCTCCAGCCTCCGACCCGACACCCCTGACACAGCACTCACTGTAAATTACTATTACAGGATTGTCATGGTGACTCACAGCAGCTCAAGAACAAGTATTTTTTGATTCTGGCTCAATAATAATCATGTTTTTTTTTTGTTTTTTTTTGTTTTTTAAATCCTACTCACTGTAGCTTTAAGGTGTCTAATGATAGAAAATAGTCAACAGATGTTTGTGAAGTTTGTGAAGTTTTATTTAAGGTACAAAATGTAAAATCAGTCTGTAGCATTTCGCTGTGAGCAGGCAAGGTAAGAATAAATGGGATCATGAAATCAGCTATCACAAGACCTAAAGCTGGAGAAGGGTTTAAAAAGATAGCAAAGTGTTTAGGGATACCAACAGTGAAATTCAGAAGAAACATAAAGACAAAGAAAATACCAAAGAGTGTAAAAAAAAAAAAAACCTGAATTAAGAAGATTAGAAGATTATTATCTTTTCCAAAATAATAATCAATAAAAAACAAACATCAGGGGACTTGAAAAAGTCCTAAGAAGCAAGTGGAATTAATGTCCACATCTATACCAAATGCACAAATTGTTTCACTATAAATATCTTTACACATACTTTTGTCCATTTTTGTTACTTTAAATGCCTTGTTGGGTTTTATCATTTCAAAGTGCGGGTATGCAAACCTTTGCTCAACTGTACTTTTTCTGGACCTTACTGCCGGTATTTTATTTTCATAAATGTACGTTTCCTGTGCAACAGAAAATATATTAAAATATAACCACCTATCCAAGACATTTTCAACAAACGCTGTTTGACTAAAGCACATATTATTAAGGACCCCAATCATCCTAGCCACTCTTTCTCCTTCCGCCATGTGTTCAACTTTCCTAAAAACAAAGTATTAGCTTTTAATTTACGTGAGGTCTTTCTATATTAACTGTTACTGTTTCCTTTTACACGAGAAGGCATTTCATTATGGCACACATGCAGGTGAGGGGGGGGCAGCAAGAGCTGAAAGGGGGGAGATGTGCAGAAGGCACGGCAGCTCAGAGAACATGCCAAAACTTGCCCGGTGAGGCTTGCTTTGAAACCCTAATCAAAGGCAGCTGGAATCAAGTGATGGCAATGTCGCAGTCACATTCAGAAACACTCAATAAAACTTAAGTCACAGCCATTTCTTCAAAGTCATTTTCTATGAATGCCTATCATGCTGCATACCTCTGATGAACACACAACAAACATGCAATTGAATGGCTTTTTGTTGTATGCAGGTTTCAACACACAGTAGTACTGCACCTCTGAAAAGAGCACATGGAGGCAAAAGAGTAAAAAAGAAATATGTGGTGAGAAAAAAAAAGAAAACGTAAATCCATAGATGACTGAAGAATTCTAGATTTTGCTTTCTGGCCTGCCTCTCTAAGGATGGCATTTGTTTTTAAAATAAATAGAAAAGCTCACCCACACCTCTCCCAGACCTTTTTATCTTTCTTCCTGGTTCTGCCATTCCTAAATATCACACCCATCCATCCAATTTACTCTCTCTGCCTTACAGTGTTTTATTTCTTGTCTGGGTCTTATTTAGCACTATACACACACATTAGTGGCTGAATTCATATTAATAGAAGGCTTTAGTATGAGTAATGAAGTGATAATGAATGAAAACTTGCTTCCTTTTTGAAGCGGGTCTTTAAAGGCAGATAAAAGAGCATGGTGCTGAATTTAAAAGCGGTGTAGCGAGGGGATAGAGGTAGGTTTGAAGTGCTTGCACCAGATGTAACGCACACTGAGCAAGCGACAGTGGGAGAAGAGGTGGGAATAAGGGAGACAGAGAAAAAAAAATGACAGAACGGCACACAAAAAGAGAGGAAATAAGGCACTTTGGGGTCAATTGTGCTCAATCCATCAAAAGTGAATGTGGACATGGAGAGCTCAGTATCTTTATCTTTTCCAATTCTTCATTCTTCTCTATCTGAGCTCCTCATGCAACATTACATACATTCACTTACTGATCGAGCTCATTATTATGAGTGTGTCGGAGAGCACATTTAACACTCACCCCCATTTTAACACAATAGGCATATAGGGATTCCTTCAGTACTTGTCTGGTACATTTATTGTCATTACAAGACAGTTATGAGGGAAATTAACTAAGGAAACAAACAACTGCTGTCAGCCCATCAATAAAATGCACCAGAACCATTGGCAGCTAAACATTCCCATGCCAACATGTTACCCAGATGAAGTGGTAGGCTTTGGATCTTCTCAGTGCCCTCATAGCATGGACGAGCATTTCGATTACTCTTGTAAAGGTTGTTTTTCATCTGGTCAGTCCATGAGGCTTTTTTTTTATTTATTTTTATGCAGCCTACTTTTTAATAAACTGTAATCTGGCCATTCGGTTCTTGAGGCTTACGAGAGTCGTAAACTCGCCACAGTCATTTTGGTGAATTCTTCTCTCTCTAAACACACTTATAATGAAAGTCTAAGAACAGTTGTTGATTTCTTTCTCAAGAGATGCCTAAAATATGTGACTACATAATGTGAATTCAAAACTCCAACCTTTACACTCTAATAATAAAGGTCTTAGGGTGACATAGACATGAGAGAATGTCACACCAAAGTTGTTCTTATTCAACTTTCGAACACAGGAGCATTAAAGTAAAAAGTAATTTCAGATACTTACGCTTTACTGAAGGTTTTGTGGTATCCATGAGCAATCAGGCAGAAAAAGAGGCACTTCCTTGACTTTTGACTATGCAGTCCCATCTCTGAAGGGACAAATTATACAGATTTAGAGACTAAATTACAAAAACCTTTGACTGAAGAATTCGTGAAAGAGTTCGACAAAAATATGTGTTTCGCATAAATGTTTATTGATGCCCTAACAGCTGCCCTTACACTTCCAATATAAGTGAGTTTCGAGTGAAGACAGCATGGCTATCAGCTTTAAGTCTTGCTCGATCCCAATTAAAGTCATGTTCTTACATGCGCAGTTGTTGAACATAGGTGTGCAATGTAAAACATATATGGTTTAATGATTTAAAATTTCCATGCCCATTTTCCTGTATAGGACATATGAGAGGCCTTGCCAACCAATATTATAATCACTAAAAGCTTTACAACAATGAATATTCTTGGTATAGTTTCACCATCTATATTGGATCAAAGCCAGTTAATTTAGGTTCTACCTTCCCCACCATTATGTTTGATTTAATCTTTGTCTTCCATGTTTGCACAGGCTGAAACGCCATCACACAGGGCGTAAAAAGGAAAAGTCTTTCAAATTTAATTATTTTACCAAATGCCATATTCTTTACTATACAAACACAAGGCATTAAAACCAAATGTGAAAAAGTCAAAATTGTGCCTTAGGGTAAGCATTTAAACCGGATTGTCATCTTTCTTAGTTCCCTATCTAACTCTGTCTCTGATGATGGAGCAGGCTGCAATTGTGAAAGATCCTGTCCGGTTGGAAGGCAGCGTTGCTGTTATTAGCTCTGATCCACGGCCCCTCCGGCTCCTTCACTCTAGAGGGAGCTGATCCCCCGACTGAGTCGTACATTAGTGCTGTGCTGCAGAGCACTGCTCAAGTGCGAATGCCCAGTCAAGTAAGATCCATATCTCAACGCTGCCTTGACAGGTCTCTCTGTCAGCTGTGATAAATGCAGCACGCGTGGAAGCCGCTGCAGGTGGCGGGCTAGATCAAAAACCTCCAAATTTTCTGCTTCAATAAAAAAAACTTTGTGCAGTAAGTGCAGAGCCGAAGTCCCGCCATGTGTTCTAATTAGCAGACCTTAGAAAAGATCATACAAATCAGAGAGCACTGTGTGGCAAAAAAGCTGCTAAAGGGTTTATTTGTTGGCAGGACAGCTGCTCCGTGTGACAGAAAGAACATCATTCAAATGTTCCTGTCACACTCAACTTATCAGTATCTCTGTCTTGTCTTTAAACATTATTTCTTTACTACAAGGTGACCCTCCAAAATGAGTATTTTTGCTCAAGCATCGCCCATTTCTAGACATAGTGTGCATTCATACATGAGAGAATACCAATGGCTCTGCAGGAGCGGAGAATAATTTTCACCTAGCGGTTGGCAAGCTCTTCATGGTCATGAAAAATTCCCCCTCTGAGTCACACTTATTTACAGGCACAACTGGAGAAGTGTTTACAGTTATTTTGCCTATATCCCACCAGGAAACTGATTTCCACCACATCTGATTAAAAATGCTCAAGCTGAGCAGCTCTTTGTAATTCATGTGAGCCTGAATGAATATCCAAAAAGAGAAATATTGACTGTGAGATAGTTGGCAAAAAGTGTGTAAGGTCTGTGTGTGCATGTATCTAAGACAGATTGAGAAGAGAGAGACAGCAGAAAAACTGATCCACCCACACAGCTGTTGACTCATTAGAGTAACAGACCTCTCTGTTAGTTTGTTCGCCTCTTGTTGGGTTGATAGGAATGACATTAGCGTAGATGTGCCACGCATTGCACAACCCTGAAGCCTCTGCCTCTTCAGGTGTTGCTTTGATCAAAGATTGACCCCATGCTCTCCTCTGCCTCTCTCTCATTTCCCAACAGTTTTGTTACCTCTCCTTTCTTCTTATGTCCATTAATTAGGTTGTGATATTTTTCTATATTACACCTGATCCTTCTTTATGACATTGCAATCTATTTACTTGAGGAAAACGTACCTAGTAAAAGGAACATAAGCACTTTGCAAGCAACAGTAAAGGCAAAAGAAGTCAAAGAAAATTAATTGGTTGTGTTTGGGACAACAGTAGGTATTAATCTACAGAAGCATCTTTGGGCGCTCTATGCCTTAAATACCCAGCACCCCTCATTACATTCTCTATACAGCTTTGACCCATGTGCTCACCTCAGCACTATATGCATTATTACGTGAACCTTTCGGCCAAAACAATAACTATGTCCCTCCTTTTAATCATACCAGCAGTCAGGAGGGAGAGAGCCTCCCTTGCCCTTTCTGCTTCTCACTCTGGCTTGCATTTTTTTCTCATTTCCTCTCACTCCATATCTCCTTCTCTTTCTCGCTCCCCAAAGTCACGGTGATGAATGGGTGAAAGCTGGCATCTGGATGCCCACCGGCGAGAGGAGAGGCCTTTTTCAGTGGCTCTCCTGGATCTGGATGGAAAGGAGATTAATTAATCCAGCAGACAGGGAGGCAGGGCACTCTGGGTATAGAACTGTGTGTGCGTGCAAGTGTTTGTGCATGTGTGTGAGGAATGAGGTTGATGAGGTCTTTAAATAAACGCCACAAAGGTACATACAAGAGCAGCCAGAGGCAAGGCTGTTTGTCCTTGACCTCCCAGCGCACACATACACACACACACCTCAGACAAATCCCACCATCAGCCATTCCAGACTTGGGGGGAGGGTAATGTATAAAGGTCTATTCTGAAACCCACAGCAGGACAACTCCCCCTCATCAGCACAGCATCGCAATACTGTGACGAAGAGGTAAATGATCCGTCTGCCCTCACAACCACTCCGTCCTTCAGACCTGCCGAATATGCCCTTCCCAGCTCACTCCTGCTATGGGGAAGGAACTCTGGGGATTGAATCATCTATCCATGCCCAACGGCAGTTCCGTGCCGGAAAAAAGTTTGCCTCCCTGGTTTTACATCTTTCTTTTTTGTCCAATTCATTGAGCGTCATTTTCTCCGAAACGACAGCTGCAGGGGACAAAAGAACCTTCTGCAAAAGCTAGTCTTCCTCTTGACATGGAAAAATAAAATGTGTGGGTTAAAGGAAGACTGGCACCCAATTTGGCTGAACATCTGAGCTTGTTTTGGTACATGCTTTGATCAAATGTCATCAAAATAAATGTCCCCTCAGGAACAATTTTCATAGTGCTAAACACACGCACGCTCTTAAAACTAACCCACTATCAGCCAGTGATCCCACCATACTAGGTTATGATATTAAACATTGCCTTTGCAGGCATTGACTGAAAACATTGCTGGAGACGCAGGAAGTTGAAACAATGCAGGAGAAGACCTTGCAAAAGTGAAGGAAAGGATGGAGGGATATTCCCATCTGTCTCCCACCTCAATGGATGAGTGCAGTGACCCACATAGAGCAGACAGGAATAGCAACAGGGTTGGGGAAGAACAGAGATGGAGGAGTGAGTCAGAGAAAAAGGGGCAGTTGAATAAAGTTTTTCCTTAGCTGTATCTTCTCTTCTACTTTCAACCCACATACAGTATCTATTAGACGGGGTAAGTAAAGGGCATGTGTGCTTCAAGCCAGAGAACAAAGAAAAAGTCTGGAGGGCACAGTTCATTACTGACAGTATCAGCTGGCTAAGTGTATGTGAGCAATTTGTAGTTTCTGATGCACCAACATGGCAGCAAGGTCTAATTAGTACAGATGTTCACCATATCCAGATGATTATGTAATTACCACGGTCAATTGCCAGTTGATAAACCACTTGAGAACCACCTCCGATGCCAAATGTTATTCAAATATTTGTAACCTTGATAATAAAAAATAATAAAAAAAGAAGTGAGACCTTAGTTTTAAACCTCAGAGAGAAAATACACACTGCACTGAACGGACCATCTCAGACACATACACAGTGAATGGATTTTCTCTTGCCTTTCACAGCAGATTTTCTTTCTCTTAAGGCCACATTTATATCTGTCATATCCTTTGGTGGGGTTGCATTGAACAGCCCTCCAAGCCATATAAAAGCAGAGAATAATAACAGGAGAGGAGAAAGAAAGAGAAAGGTCGTTGTGTTCTTCTAATGGAAAGCCAGTCCAGTATTCCTCTCTCTTTATAGTGTAACAAATGCATTTTCATAACGCAGCTTTCTGATGCCATCAACAGACAAAGATAAAGAGAGAAGAAGAGAGACAGAGACAGAAAGAGATTTTCACAGGCTTCAAAGACCTTACAAGCAAGCAGGCAAACTGTGTTACCAAATATAACATTTAACTCCTAATGTGAGCACACAAAACATATAAAATACAAATCTACATTATGAGCTTTGTGATTCAGGGTCAAATAGACTTATCCGAGAAATGATGATGAAAAAAGTGAATGTCACACTACAACCGAGTGCTGGAGATTTACCTTCAAGAGATTTACCTTCCATTTTTGCTCTAACGGTGAAGGCACCACACCACACACACTATGACCTCTCTTTTATGTACAGGTAGGCCTATATCTATAGACCAGACCTTCAATTTCCTTTAAGCCACGATACGGCATTGTGCCTCAATGCCATTCATTTTGTCTGATTTAGATCTGCTACTCACCTTAGCTAACCGCAAAAAATGTCCAACAAATCCATCTTACTAAAATAAAACCACAGAAGCCACTGGTAAGATCAACTGTTATTTTCATTCATTTTGATTAAAGAGCACAGCCTACATATAGCAGCCTGACCCATTTCTACAAAGAACTTTAGCAGAACCCTAGCAACTCATCCAGAAGGTGTTGAAACAGAACACTCAAAAGCTTCCCACGGGTTTCCTGGCTACTGCAGCATAGGAAATACAATCACCTCTATTGGCTAAATATAGAGCTAAACTACACTGGGCAGAACTGGAACGAGCTCACCCAAAGGCCCTGTGGGTTACTTTAGCGCTCTCCTCCTGACTTAATGCTCTATTGATTTGGTTCCTGTTCTCTTACTATCAACCTTTGGACACTTACTTTGTTTCATTAGCAGTGGCTCTGATGACAGTTTCCACTGAGTCCCAAGACTGCTGAATACTTACATGAAACCCTAAGCGCTATGAACCAGAGGCCTAAATGGGTCAATTTAAGAAACCCGCACCCGCTCCAAACCTGCGGTACTCAGTAGTGATCCCAAACTGATATCCGCAAATACCAGCAAATCAATTCTGTAACCCGAACCCACAATCTAGCTGGAATCTGCAGTCAAACATGTAGTTACACATACTCATTAAGGTTTAGGCTACATGTTTTAAAGGAGTTTATTTATTATTCGTGGAGACTAGCTTCCTCATGTAGAGAGCCAAATGACCATTAAACTGTAATAGGCCAACAAAAGGCGCATGGCTAACCTTTTATCTTAACACTTTCTTAACACTCTCTAATTCTAAATAAAATATTTATAATGCCAGGCAAGAATTTATGTGAAGACGTATACTTAGCTGATATTAAGCGTTCAGATAGATGAGAAAGGGGATGAAGAAAAGAGAAAAGAGTGACACATATAAAGGCACTCATAATGCTCAGAGGTGGAGGTTGTGGAGTTCAAAGAGAGCTGGAGACATGATATGGGAAGTCAAAGACATCTATAAACTATCAACTTCGGCAGATAAAAAGGAGGAGATGGGGAGTGAATGTTTAAAAATTGAATAAAGCAGAGGTTCAAATATTAAAGGGAGGAAGAGATGCGAAAGAGAGAACTCGGGTGCCATATCGCTACCGGAACTGTCCATGGTGCTGAAACCTTTGACTGATAACCACCCAGCACTTCTACAGCAGAGGCCCCTCAGAGCTTTATTTGTGTGTGTGTGTGTGTGTGCGCGCGCGCACACGCATGTGGTGGAAAAGGGTAGCAACAACCTGCCAGTCAGAGCACTCCCTCTCTTCCACACACACACACACACACACACACAGCGGATAGCACTGAAGTGAAACCAAAAACCCCAAGGACACTGGGGCGCCACATTTGAAGGCATAGCTAGCCCTGGAAGCTACTCACACATCATCCAGAGTCAGTGACAGGCCACAGGTAGGAGGAGGCACTACCTAAAAGCACTGTGTGAGCTACGAACACGTTCAGCAGTCGGTAGGAGGTTAAGCAAGCTGTACCCGATGATATTCTCTCATGCATGGATCGACTGCAGCGTTCTCTATGTGTACAGCTTCAGCCACAAGCCTCACATTGGCACTAATTTGTTCCCTTGCTGTCATAGGGAATTGCAGTGTGTCACAGTTAGCCATTAGCCAGCTGCAAGGGGAATCCCAAAGCAATGGAGAGAGCAACAGAGAGAGTGTGTCCCCAGGTTTGGGGTAAGCTAACAGGCTTATCTTGTTAGTTTCTACTCGTAAGAGGGGATCTCTCTGCAGTTGCAGATGCACATTACTGTGGTGTACACCACCAGGTAGACCTGGTAAAAACAACTCTTTTAAGCAGCAGACCAACAACCCAGTCTTAAAGGAGCCACTGTCTAAGAAGTTGAAGATTAAAATCAATTTGAGGCTGATGCTGACAGACATCAGTGAGCAGTATCTACTGCAGTAGGTCTCGATCGGAGCAGCACAAGGAAATGGAGCTGTGGTAAAAGAGCTGACTGCCGAGAACAGCAGAGAACTCGTTTCTGGGTAATGGATGATTCCTGAAATGCTGATGGCAACCTCCAGCAGTGCCTAGCAGGACATTTGTCTCCAGTTCCAAACAGAAATACCGACACTCTTTCTCTCTTTTCTCTATTTGTGTGCAACAACTAATAGAGGAGTATATACCACACCCAGACACAAACTAATCTTGCCACTCTATTCCATGGCAGAACATGTGTTTCTATGTTGCTTATGTATAGAGTCTGGTTGTGGCTCCCTCTATGAAACAGATCATTCCATCTAACTGTGTGTAATTTTACATCATTTAGTGATGCAAATATTTACAGTAATATTGTTTACTGCAGTGTGATGTGATGCGGGTAACAAGTCAACACCCAGCCTATCACTGTCACGGTCAACCCCGACACCACCGACAATACCACCCCTCACCGCCAGAGGTCACGATCTCCTGAATAGTAGGCCTTCCGGTTCATCGGTTCACTCACACATTTCCAGGACACGTATACACACAAACAATATAAAATACACATACGTACAAGGACACTTTGCGAAGTTTTGCCGATCCTTATGGTAGTCATCACTGAGCGTTTTCTGGTTGGATTCTCTGGTTTTGAACTCTGCACGTTATACGGACTACATCTTTTGTTTCGCCCTTCGGATACCTTGTCCTGTGTGTTTGTTTATCTGGTTATTGATCCATATGCCTGTACTACGACGTCGACTTGGATTTTCCCTGTTTGCTGTAATAAAGAGTTCTGCACTTGGATCCGTAATGTGTTTCGGCTGATCACTCTTGACACTGGGTCAGAAGGTCAGTGGAGGGAAATTCCAAGGTTTTGAATTGTAGGTTGATACATTCTTTACTGTTTTTAGAAATTATTCCCTTTAAACTCTCAGTACCAGTCGGCAGATCTTGACTTACACTCCTCACTCTCATAACAACATACCTATCCTATTTGTATCATAGTTGTTACTGAATAATATGCTTTAAGTTGAATAACTGAATAACAAGCTGAGAGGTTAAGGGGTTAATCTCTGCACATCAAATAGTAATAAATTCCACCTGTCACTTGTTACATTTTCTAAAACTCTTTGTTAAGAAAAAAACCCTGCATAGATATCTATTATTACTGATTGATTGACAACTTGTTTAACCAAGGTCATAACCTCTTTGTGTCAACTATTTACATAATCCTACATTTTGATCTAATTGCACTGTAAATCAGTTACCTTTACATACTGTTTATAATCTTAACCTTTACAGTATTGACCGGGTCATTTTTGACCCAGCCCACCTACTGCCTCAAAGCCAAATTTTGTACCCCATATCTTTTCTTTTTTTTTATATCCAGGAACACTTTAAAAATTCAACAATAAATTGGTGTATCACACTAAATTGTTTTTTAGAGGTCAGCGGAAACTGTATTTTGATGTTTTACTTCACTTGTTTTTTGTCTTTTCTTTCTTGTTGTGAAAAATAACATCCACTATCCCAAAATAACATAGGCCTGCATAATCCAAGATGATTTCAATGCATTATGAATATTCTTGAACTTGAAAGACTTGAAGAACTACATTATGAACAGTAACTTCACACCGTCTTTACCACACCAGCCAACAATGGTTATGCAAGAGTCATTTCAACAGGTGCTTGCATGAGTTTATCATAATTTATATTAAGTACAATGTAATTGTTCATCAGCGTGGAGAACGAGGATCCATAAAGTGATCGAGAGTCAGCTGCGACTGAACGGATAATCATCATCACAATGTAATAGGGTCTGCAAGTGTCTGTTCTCCCATGGGAACGCTTTTGGATCTCATGACAGTGTCAATGCCCCCCTTGACTGTCGCCACGCTTTCCCATCTAAACATTATAGGTATATGCCCATGCACAGTTTCACTTTTTCAAGTTTCCCCCATAAATGCCCAGTAGTTTATCTCTCGACATTCTTTCTCAACAGTGTCAAAGCCCTCCTTGACCCCTTATACAGATTTCCCCATTGTCACCCTTTTCCTTGATTTAACCCTCCCTTTGGTAATTCATTCAATACATGTGAGTCAAAATTGACCCAGAACAGAACCTATCTACAAATATGTGTAGCACCTGTCCAAATATTTGTACAATTTAATTTGTTTTAATTTTTTTGTCAATTTTGGGTCACTTTAGAAAAATGCATCAAATTTCAGGCTTAAAAAAATTATTTAGGGTGGTTTCAATGCCTTTAAATGTCAGAATTTGACCCGAACAGTATGTAAGGGGTAACACCAGTTTTTGTCAGTGATAAAAATAAATGATTTTGATGTTGAAGAGTGTGCTAAGATATTTTAAAATTGTATTTATTTATTTTATCCATTCTGAATACCGCTGTGGGCAGATAATGACTCATCGAGTAGGTATGTAGGTTACCATGCGGTAAAGGCTCTGGACACAGAGCAAAGTTCGATTTCTAGAGATATGTGGTTTCTGAAGCACAGTAATGGTGTATATTGTTTTCTATTGGCTTCACTCTAGGTAGTCTTTATCCCTGTGGTCCCCAACAGGAAGTAGAAAACTAGAAAACATCTTTCCTGTTGGAAAAAAAGTGGGATCGTAAGCACACACTCATCCTGAACTCATGTGAGATAGTGTATGACTTGTGGGGTTCTTCGTTTGGCTGACGTCACATTCTTTTCTCTATGTTGATTATCTCAGAACAGTTTATTGTTCCAAGATAACAACTATATTGTCATCTTTGCATAATGCTACCAGGCAGGCATGGCTGCCACACACTGTTTACGCAGTTATGCAGTGGAGGAATCATAAATCACTGACTTTCATGTTGCAGCTTACACAAGTTTCTGTGGACAAAGAGAATTTCTGTAATTTTCCAGCATATGCAATGAAGTATCACCAGTTTTATCTTGCTAGGTTTCTCGCTACCCTTCTTCTCCTAGGAAGGAAAGAGTGGATAGGGAATGGATAGACAGAGAGAGGTAGAGAGAAAGAGAGACAGAGTGAGACACAAAATTGCGGCCTGTGGTTCTTTGAGATTCACCGCACAGGGTTATTTTCAGATTATTGACTGCAAATGTCAGAGGGGAAAAGCTGGATTTGTAAGCAGGCCAGATCAGGAGAAAGTGTATATTTTGTGTGTGTGCGTGTGTGTGCATGTGTGTGTGTTTGTAAAAGCAATGATTTTTCATGCAGAAAGTATATCCAAGGTTAGTGGAAAAAAAACAGAAAGACTGACAAAACACTCACTGTGACACTCACACACACATATAAACTCTTTGGTAACACTTTACTTAATGGTAGTGTTTATAGGACTACATTAAACCTGCATAAACTCTTCCCTGACATAACTGACACAAACCTAAATAAGCATTTATACAGGCTTATTCCCATAAGGTTGTGTTTCGACTTACATTAGAATGTCAAGGGAAAAAAATATAAATAAATAAATAAACCCTCGACTCGTACCCTCGACTGTTTTTTTTTCTGTACTTAACTCTTCTCTAAGAGGGTTTTAGCTTTATAGTATTCCTAGACCCTGGCCTATCTGTACCAGCATGAGTATAGAAACTACAAAGCACTTCTGTAAGTTGCTGTGGATAAGGGCGTCTGCTAAATGCTGTAAATGCAAGTGTAACTGGTTTTGTAGCGTTGTGTACTTCTGGTATGTCAGAGTCACATAATGGCGATGATGTGACATAGTTTGCCAAGTGAGGGTTAATTAAAAAATGGAACAAAGGTGAGCATTTCCATAAGAGGCTATACAGTGTCTCCTGAACTTGGAAACATCAACATGAAAACCTGCTGTATGTATGTTACATAGTGAAGGTTTTAACAGTGATAGTCATTACACTGTAATAACAGAGTTACATAATTGTTACATATTGTCAACCCGTAAAATGTCCTAACACAACTTTAGGTCAACAAAAAACGATGTCAATTGACTCAGGTGTTATGTCAATTTGACATCAAAACTGACGAAAGCAGTCTTTATGACAGCTGATGCATGTTGGAATAAGCCTTTATAAATGTTTAAGTTTATGTAGATTTATATCAGTTGTCATATAGAGTTAATGTAGGTGTCATGTAGCTCTATGAACACTACCCTTAAGTAAAGTGTTACCAAAATAATCTGGTGAAAGCCTTAAAGACAACCTGAAATCAAAACTGACCTTTTTTTAAGTACAGTGACTTTTTCCCGCCTCTAAATGGACTCTGATTTTTTTATTACATTATGGTAGAATTGCGGGGGAGACAAAAAAACAAAACAAAAATAATTTTATGTAATTTTGCCCCCCACCCGAGTTAGCCCGCACTCACAGCGATACCGTTTAACTTTTCACAAGCCAGTCACATCCTGATGGATAAAACCAAAGTCCCGCCCGCCCAAATATGCCGTTTTACTCGGAAATACGTCATGTTGCAAAAAATTACTTAGTGTCAAATAAAATTTGGTCCATTAAAAAAAAAACAATACAGCGTCTCTTACAAAAATAACCATGTTTTAGTTTGCAAGCTGTGGTTACTATGGTTTATCTATCACAGTTTTATTACTGAGCTGCCCCGGCATGGTGATTGACATTTTTGGGTTGTTCAATCTGTCACGCTCGGAAGTCGGGAGTTAGACATACTTGCAAAGCCGATTAACATCATTTTATTACAAGTACTCAACATAGAATAGAATAGAAAGCTCCTTTACTGTCACATATACATATATATATACAGTGAAATTGATTCTTTGCATATCCCAGCATGTTGGTAAGCTGGGGTCAGCACGCAGGGTCAGCAATGATACAGCACCCCTGGAGCAGGGGCGCCAAGCAACAGTGGCAGCTTGGCGAAGCTGAGGCTTGAACCCATGACCTTCTGATTAGTATCCCAGTGCCCTAGCCACTGAGCCACCACTGCCCCCGTGCACTACAAAACAAATAAACTGAGAGCTGGCATATAGAGAATCCACATAACACATATGATAAACGATTGAACAACAATCAGGACTGAAACACAGGGGCTTAAATACATATACTAAATAGGGGAAACAAACAGGAAACAGCTGGACACACTTCACATGACGAGACAGGGCAGAGCTAGACAGACAACACAACATTAACACATGGCACTCGTCGTTATGGTGACCACGACACTATGCAGGGAGAGGAAGACCGTGACACTAGTAAACACAATCGATTTTGAAACTAAACTAACTTTAAAAGAAATATGAGTGAAGTTGCGGAAACTTTGATAAGAAAACAATTTTTTGTGTGCTACATGAATGGTATGATGTATGACGGTTCAGTACTTTTAACTACATTATACATATTAAGGTTGCAAATGCCCCATTAATTGAGCTTTTGTAATTCATTTCACATTTCTTGCTTTCTTTCTTTTTTATTTTAATCTTGGAACAAAGTAACATCATATGTATATATATATATATATTTATTTATTTATTTTGAGCAAGCCTTGATCATGGTAAGTTGGGGGAAAAATATTAAATATAAAACCTAATCATGTCTTTCAACCATATACAGTTAACTTAAGTACCACAGTTAACATAAGTACCATTAAAACCATTGTAATGTCATAGTCAGGAGTGATAACTATAGGTACAATAAGATGCCATAGTAAAACTGTAGCAGTATCATAGCTAAATATGTAATAAAATTACAATAGTTACCCTAAAGCACCATAGTAAAACCCTAGTAATATCATGGTTGAATAAAGAATAAGGATAGTTACTCAAAAGTACCATAGTAAAGCATACTAACCATAGTA
>JAOUQW010000034.1:14932033-14945074 GCA_028565825.1 Olivaichthys viedmensis | reverse complement strand
CATAAATCTCAAACTTGGATTCATCAGTAAATAGGACTTTTTTCCAGTGATCCACTGTGAAATGTTGGTATGTCTTAACCTATGCCAAGCGTTTGGCCTTGTTTCCCTTCCTGAGAAATGGTTTAGAGATGTTACTCATCCTTTTAGACCACTACTAGATAGCCTTCTTTTGACACTACTTTTGCTGATTGCAGCTCTTGTTTTTTATTCAGCACATTCTGTATCTGTGATGAAGTTGCAGTTCTCTCTCTCTCAGTGAACAAAGTTTTATATATTGGTCTTCTGATGGTGTGATAGCTTTTGGTCTGCCTGATCGTGCTTTGGATACAACGGATTCAGTTTCGACAAAGCGTTTTAGAGTGCCATACAACGGCAATGAAAAAAAGCCCAGATTTTCAATGTGGTCTCAGACTTTTGGACCCCACTGTATCTAATAATTAGTAACAAGTTAGTGGGGGTGATTAGTTAGCTTCATGCTAGCTACACCCCAGTAACTCATATGAACCATTAGCTGCATCAACAATGTTATATCAAGTATTACCTTAAGAATCTGAAACGAAGAACATGACAAAAACAGTAAGAAATGGATTGTAATGTGCTCTCTGCTTTAAGAATACAAAAGGCATGACTTCACTTGACCCCCAGAGTGACACAGTTACCCTCATCTCCCCAGTGTGTGACTGAGTAAGTGTATGTGTGTGACAGGATGATCCTCTGAGCACCAGTGTGCCCTGCTCTTCAGGGAAGCCCAGCAGCATGTTCAGCCTCAATAAACAGCTGAAGTGGCAAGAGCTCCTTAATTATTAATGAAGGAAAATTCCCCTAGCCGGCGAGAGCTCGGGCCACAGCCCATGCCCTCAACACCTCAGTCAGCCCACCCTTACTGTAATCAGCCTTTGGTGACCATTGACCTGAAGCGAGACACAGGTTCTACTAGAACTGCTAATCTGCTAGTCTTTATGTACTTCCTGGCCAAAAGCATGGTAATATTTCACCGAGAAGTGGTAAGGTTCCTAACAATAGATGAAATACAGTAAAGTGGTAAAAGAATATTATTAAAAGGTTGCTATAGATGTATGATATCTAAAGCAGAGCAATTAGCATGGTTTGATCATCATATCATGCTTCCTGATCCACTCTTGCTATAACACATTGTTAGCAACCTTCTAACAATATTCTTTTACCACACTAATGATTTTTTATAAGACAGAGCAAAGCTTGGAAGGAAGTAGTTAATTTGCTTATTAACATTGGTTACTGAGACATTGTTGACGAGATGAATAATGCATTAAATAACACATAAGGTGCTTATAAGGCCTGGGGCAAGTGCACACATCATACACAAATAAATAAAAAAAAACCATATCTTACTTTATCCATTATCCATCTGTGTCAGTAAAGAGGGGAATGCATTATAAATGAAAGGGCACTCAATCTGGAAAATCAATACTAACAAGGTCCAAGTTAACTGCACCGGCACACGTGTCTGTGCTTGTCTGTCGTCTCGCCTTCACCGCACACACACATACACACAGATTCATCTATGGCCGAGACCCCTAACTAACATAGCACGCAAAGGCAAGCAGCTATGATACTTGCTTTTCATTGGAGACTCGATCTCACCACTACAGCGCAGGCGTTCACAAACAAGGACAGAAAGGGCAGCAAACGGCTCCTCCTCTTGCCATTTATCTACCCATCCATCAGTAAGGGTGGCTGGCGGCTGCTGTCAGGGGCCAGAATCATGAAGACAAGAGGGTGATTGAGCATGGCGGATTGCTTCCATCATCACGCCAGTTAGCTCCAGGTTTGTACTCTGAGCTCTGTGCCAGGGTGGGCAGAGACACTGACGAGTATCTATGAAACAGGCTCACCATCTTTCAAACAACACTTCAAATGTGGACAGTGAAAAGAGGAAAGAGACGCTTCTCCACGGTGGCCTCAGGCCATTGGCTGACTTCACGTGTTGCATAAGCTGTTCAATAATGTAAGGTGCCAGATGAAAAATACATTGACTGAACTTTAAATACACGGGCAGCTCAGGGCCATGAGAGGTCTTTCAGTGCCAAGGTTAGGATGATTAAAACAAACATCCACCATGAAGGGGGCCAAGAGATGAACAAGGAGAAATGCCCATGGTGCCAAAAAGCAAGCAGCTGCAGAACGCAAAACTGTCTTCCATAATATGTGAATGTGTAGCAACACCTGAGCCCACACACTCGTAAGGGCTTAAACTTTAACAGCAGAGTTAATTGTGATAACATACTAACATTGGGAAACTGTGGCACAATGTAAAAAAAATAATACAAGTATGCTTGGAAAAAGTATTTTTAAAGAAAAGCTTACTTTAAGATAACTCTGTTTTTTTTTATTTAATGTAAATGGATTTTGGATTAATCAAGATTACAGCCAAATATCTACCCCATCTACAGCCCCATAAGGTATGCTATTATATAAACAGTCTGTAAAATGAGGCACTTCCATGAAGGCAGACATCAAGCTTGTAAAAAATAATTTAGCATCATTTTAAAACCTTCCTCATTTTCAGCATTAAGAAGAATGATATGCCAGTCATGTACCTTTCAATACTGTTTAGCAGTTGAATAAAACAATCAACAATCAAAAGTTTGGGCAAATAAGCAGTCGGATATTGGTGCACATGTCATAAAGGCTTAAAGAAAGAAAATGCAGCATGTATAATTCATGTCCATTTAGCCTAGTGGTTTGTCCTTTGCTGGATGTTTCACTGGATTTTCCAAACACAATAGACTTCACCAGCTTGAACATCACTATAAACCACTTCATTATCATAGTCAAGAACTCGGCTTTGGTCTTCAATAGCGCCAGACACAGGCAAGAGAAAGTCACGTGTCCAACCAAATTTAACTCTTTGAGAGTTCCTCACTTTTATTTCTGTTGTGATAATGAGACCGCTATTGAAGCCTTTCTGAGCCACGGTTAAAATAAAAATGCAAATACACCCCCCATGCAGCGCAGAATGGTTGCTGCACTAACAACAGAGACGCAGGCGCTGAAGTTGGAGAGAATGGACCAAATCAAAACACCAGACGGACAATTACACACACGAACACACAAAATGCACAGAACAGTGGGTACGTTTTTTAGTGGAGGGGGAAAAACTCTCACCTCAAAAAGCAGCAAATGGCAATATTGTGCATGAGAAAGAGTGTGAAGATAACTGGGCAAGATAAGCTGAAAAGTAAGGAGCAGACAGCATAAATGGAGGATTTACAAGTGTCGCTGGAGGACTTGTAACACGGCCACCACTACATACTCCAATGACAGAACTGGGACGTAACATAAAAGCAACATAGTGGTAGTGGTTTTGATGTGGTACAGACCTCTGGTACAGACCTACAAGCGTAGGTGGGTATTAGAGCTGATATGCATAAAGGGAGAGATTATGAGCAGTCGTCCTGTATTACAGGACATTTCCCTTTAGCTTCACAGGTTTTCTCAGCTGCGTCTCAGGGGCTCTCTCTATTCCTCACACTCACCATCTGCTTCCTCGGGACTCCAATCCCCTGCTCCACTGCTCACTCTCATTCACAAACCACAACCATTCAAACTGCCTGCTATTTCAAGGAATAATTGCCACACCACAATCAATGCAATGTTCCTTGTGGAATTCCTAATAGACAGCACCAGGTCTGAGAGAAGATACAAACCAGTGCATTTACTTCAGTATTAACTTTCATGCAGGCGTTAACCATACAAGGCCTTAAATATACAAAGCTTTAACTCTTATGTTCTGTTTGTGTCAAAATGGCCAATTTTACATGTTTACTAAAAGTGGAAGTTTTTCCCAATTCCCACCCACTAGCTAGCTAGTTCTCTCCTATCGCACGACAGCCACCAACCAGGGAGGGCGAGGCTAACACGTGCTTCCTCCAAGACACATGAAGTCTACCGCCGCATTTTTTCAAACTGCTGCTCATGCAACATCACAGGGCAGTCCCGTGCGCTCAGAGAAAAGCGCCAACTTCTCTCTTCCGTATGCATGAGCTCACAGATGCCCATGATTGGCTGGTGCCGCTTTTGACCGACAGGAGAGAAAATGTATTGCCATCCCTTCCGCCCGGAGAGCAGGGCCAATTACGCTCTCTTAGACACAGATGGAGTAAACCTTTTTTTTTTTTTTGCATGAAAACTGTCCTTGGTCAACTTTCTCTCTACTGATAATTCAAAATTATTATTTTTTATTCTTATTTTTATTACAAATTTGTCATTTGGATTTGAGAGTAAGAAGGTGAGGTGAAAGTGTTAAAAATGACTTTTTAATGTGAAACAAAAATGCTAGTCCTGTCACATGATCTTCATCTCTTCACACTCACACACCTGCCATCAGAAATATCCACAAGCATGTGAAAGGGTTCATTTTTATAGAAAAACAAACGTTATTGTCTAGAACCTTGAAGGGTTACTCTATGTAGAGTCCTACAAGTAAAATCAAGTAAAATCTATTTAGGAAGCTAAGAACCCTTAACTATCCAAAGAACCCTTTTTTCTAAGAGTGTATTGTGTGTATATTTCTGTAAAAGCTGTTTATATTGCAAAAATTTTGATGAACATATATTGTGTATTTTACAATTGCACTGCTATAAAATCAAAAGAGACCTCCTGTATTTCCAAGTAGTAAACAAAAGAGTTGCCTGAACATGAACAAATTCCATTGCTTTTTGTCCCCAGCAACAGTGTAGTGAAATCCACCCCCACCCCTTACTTTATGTACATTACACGTTACAGTGGTGTTGTTAGCTTTGTTAACTTTTGCTATGTAGTAGACGGGTTACACAAGACTCATTCATGCACACCCCGGTTATTAAGGGATATTATCTGTTTGCAGTCTAATAATTTCTCCAAAATATACAGCATTACATATTTGTTTATTAGGTTTTATATTTGTACTATGCAAACAGCATCTGTACAATACAAACAGGTTAGCTGGTTCTCTGGCCAGCACCTGCTCCAGCACCACCACCAACCTTATGTCAGAAAAAGGCCTTGTACAGAGTCTGATTAGCTGAAGTTAGATTCATTTTAGAGCTAAATCTCTGCAGGAGGGTAGATGTCCAGAAAAAGAGTTGGGAAACTGAGCAACTTTCTAAGCCTTTCACCCCACTTACCCACCATAGAACAAAGCCTGAGGATAGAGAAATCACTCTGAGGCTTCCACTGACTAGACCCATGTCTACCAAGACCTTATAAACTCAGTGAAGTGCTGCAGAACCTGGCAATATGCAAACAAACTGCAGCCACAAAAATAACTATAAAGCAATTGAGTTGGAAAACTAATTATAAGTTGATTGAAAAAGATGCTATAATGGCCAGTCTATTCACGCTCATCAGGCAAACGATGCACGAAGGGCTTGTTTGCGAGATGACATGGCCTCCTTTACCATCATTAAGTTATTAAATTTGCCCCAGGCGAGGAGAAAACAACTTCAGAAGCCTTGCATGTCTGGCCGTTATTGGGTTATGGCAAAACTTCGGCAGAGAAGTAAATTACTCTACTGATTGAGTAAGGCAGGCAGTATTAAACCGGAGTACGGCTGGAAAAGAGCAAACAATCCAAGAAGGAAGCAAGACTAGTTTTAAGTACTTAGAGTTGAGTCATGCACTAATGAGGAAAGGACATGCAGTGAGTTAGGGTTCAAGTCATTAAATCTGACCCATTAAGAGGAACCATGTCTAATTGCAAAAAGTGTGACTTAGCATGCCTACTTGTAGAGTTCATGAACAAAATGTTTATTATAATTCAAGCTAATTCAGAAGAGAGGGCCAATGGTGTTAGCTGGCTATGAGATGTTTAATGAGATCTATATATCAGATCTGCCCTGCAAAATCTCAAGGTTTTCTAACTGCCTACACACCTAATCCAGCTCATGAGTTAATTATTAAGCCCTTCATGAGTTGGATCAAGTGTGGGAATTAGGAAACCTTGAAACTTTGCATCGTAGTGAATCCTGGAGATGAGAGCCCGTAATTAGAGTGAAACAGTTCAGCATCACTTCCTGTAGGCGGACCTGTGTAGGATAGCGAGAGGAACAGAGAGATGTTCCAAAATGCTGAATCTTACCATGTTGCTATCCATCACTGGGAACTGGGGACAGCCTACAGGAAGTGATGCTGAACTGTTTCACTCTAATTACGGGCCCTTTCTTGAATTTCATTATCTCTCTATAGAGAGAAATTGTCAAGTATATCACATTAATATGAATAGAGTTTCTAGGACATGGAGGATAGGCATATGAGGACTGCAGAAACAACACTGAAATACTGTCTAGCTTGTCTCGTCGTTGTTATCACCATCAAAGTCCAACAGGAACCTTCATGTAACATTTGATTACAAGATTTTGAGTGTCTCCAGATCTTGCAGATTTGCTTTGAAGAACATTGGGAAGATCAGACCATACTGTATCTGTCAGAATATGCAACAAAACCCCTTGTCCAGATATCCATCATCTCACAACTAAACTGCTGAAACGCTCTGCCTACCAGCTTGCACTGTTAAACCACCGCAGATGAGCCAAAATGCAGCAGCACGTCTGGTCTTCACTCAACCTGGCTCCCTGTAGCTTCTCAAATCAAGTAACCAATGGAAGTTCTCCCTCCTGCACAAGGAGTCACTTCCAAGGGCCTAAGTTCAATCCCGAACACTCTGGGCACCGAGTAAACAGAACCCGGTACCAGACACGTCTCAGTTGTGGTTCTACAATAGTGGAATTAATTTCCCAGATTCCCGCCCAACCTTCAAGAGATGCCTGAAGACTCAACTCTTCCGAGAGCACTTGGGCATTGATGCAAAACACTCTCAGGACTCTCCTTCTGATTTGTTGTTTATCTAGGTGTGCTCTCTTTTACCATGCTGTTACCTTTGAGGTGATTCATGACCTGTGTTTTTCACTTTACACGTTACACTATTTTTGTTTTTATTGTGTGTTACTATTATTGAAGATTATGTTTCTTTGATTCACAAGATTGTATCATTTGTAGTTTGACTGACTAATCTTGGCATTCATTCCAGCCTGCGTGTTTAGTTGTGTCTCTATCTCTTCTTCCTATAGCCATCTTGCACTTGTTTTTGGTCAATTGAGGAATAGGAAGTCTTGCAGCACTTGTATCATTGTCATGTTATTTAACATCTCAATGCTTGGATTGGATTCTGTCTGACGTCTAAGTTTATTTGAATAAAACTGTCTGCCAAATGAATAAATGTAATGTAAATGTAAGAGTCATTGTTGGGGCCTTGGGCAAAGCCCTTTTCCTCTTTAACTTGTCTAGAAGCTTAGATCATGCTTCTGGGCATTAAAATGGGTCTCTTCTTATGTGCCCAGTGACAAATGCATTCATATGCATGGCTATATGCTTGGATTGGGTTATATAAAAGCATCTGCCAAATGAATGAATGTAAATGTAAATTAATCACAGTGAAAAGGGTCTCTTGGTCAGATACAGTGGAACAGGGTTATATTTTTTATTTTCTCTGTGTGATGAAGGACAGGATGTTCCTGATTCAAAGGCCTGTATGCATTTCATAGCTAACAAAAAACCCACTTAATTTTTGGTGGCAATAACAGTATTTGTTGAGCAGAACTGACAGGCTAGCAACTCAAATCCTTCTAAAAGATGTGAATTTTACCACAATATGCTGGATAGCCAGCTTTAGTATATATTGCTATGTGGGCACTTATTTCTTAATTATGAATAACCTAAAATGTGTTATAACATCTGGCACATGACCAAATTAATATTAGCTTTAGACAATAAGAAAAAATCTGCTAGGATGCGGGCTGAAGCCATCTTGAAAATTATTAATTATTATCACTGTGGATTATCAGCACTAATCTTCCACCAGCAGCACATCAAGCGCCAATCAAAAGGGCATTGCGTGTGATTAGCTTGATGACATTAGATGCCGTGAGCTGAGTGGTTTTGGAGTGTTTTACTACAGTCTCCCTGAAATAGATCTGATAAGGATTAGACATGATTTAATTAATGTCAGAGTCACCACAAATGGAAAAAGAAAAGAAAAGAAAGAGAAAAATTCTATACATTCTCCGCCTGCACATGATGGCATGCCATGTCTGTTCTAAGCCCATGTGAGAACTCTCTATCCTCATGATGAAGAGGTAACTTGTCAGCAAATGTCTTACTGCTATTCCGACATCTACTTTCTCTTTTTTGGTTTCATTTCTCCTTCCTATCGCCATTTGTCACCAATTGGCCGGGTCATTTGAATAATCAATGTCTGCATGATTACAGAGCTGACTAGGATAGCGTGATTTGCTTTGCTCTTCAGACCTCATTAATATTTACCTCGCAACTTTCTTTTTATCTGTCACATTTGCTTAATTGACTAAACAATTGCAGTCTCTCTGTGTTTTTCTGTAAGGTAGAAAAGAAATACATGCTCCCGTGTGTACCCCAATTATCCTTTAAACCTGACGAGATGAGATTTTTTCTGCATGGATAGGTCGGGGGGAAAATGGATTCAAAGCATTTAACATAGACAATGGATGCCAGCGATGACAGCGCCAGTCTGTCGTATGAATAATCCACAATGCTCAGCAGTTCTGTCCAGCATCTTGTTAGACGCCATATGCTAATGCAATCTCTCACACTGTTCTCGTGGCTATAGGCTGGGCTGACATGTGTATTTATGCATTTGTAATGTACAAGAAACTGTCTATGGATTCACATGTTTGACCCTTCATACTGTATTTGATTGAATAATTTAGTGTTCGTGTCGGCTGACCGAAGAGCTGCGGTCTCGAGAAATCCCATGTGAGGCATCGGGGACCACATGTTAGCTGTTCAGATGAAAATCTGCTGGCCTTGTAAACTGCAATCATTAAGAGCTTTTTATTTTTTATTGATCACCCTTTCAATGGTGAAGGATAGATGTGTCACTAGTGGCAGAGATGCACCGGAGCCAACAAGGCTCACAGAATTGTGTCGAATTATAAGAGGCAGTAAGCTGTTTTTAAAGCTAACAAAATGAATAAAAAGTTTAATGACATTTTAATGAAAAGAAAAATGTTAAAAGTGCACAATGACAAAGTGACAAGGAGGACAATATAAACTAGGCTAAAATTTCTGATTGTGTCACCATTGCTTATTTAAAAGATAATTAAAAAAAAAAGAAAAAAGGCTGTATTTAAGTAGCTTGAGGTAGCATTTCAGGTCAAACTGCATCTTAAAATACACAACCATTGAAAATTCATGACTAATAATGGATATACTGTATTTAACAATTACGAGAGCATTTTAAGCTGATATTTATTATATGCAATTTATTTACATTTATTCAAATGAGGAAGAATCCAGTTCAAACACACAGCTGAGCAGTTAAGGCTTATGCTCTCTTAGAAAAAAGGAGTCCTCAAGGGTTCCTTTGATGGTTAACAGTTCTAGCTTTCTGAAGGCACTCTATTAAAGCCTCTGTTGTAGGGTTCTACGTAGAAACCTGTAAGGGTTTTCCAGATGGACACACAGATGAACAGATGAAGGTGGTAGATGGGGTCTTATTATTTTTTTAGAGTGTGGATCTTGCTCAAAAGCCCAATAGTGGCTCTTTGGGAGTCCTGGTATTTGAACTCACAACTTTCTTGTCTCTAGAACAGAACCTTTAGCTACTACTGCCCACAAGAGAACAACGGTGTAGCAGTGCAGGACATTAGGGTTTTACAGTTTACAAGGCTCTCGATGCCTTTAAAACTCTTTAAAAAGCACTTTTCTAACATAATGTATAATAACACTGCCAAACTTTTTTCCTGGTGCAAGTCTTAAAGCTTTGAGAAGTCCCTAGAGAGGATTTTTCTCCACTTTTGTTTTATATTTATTATTTAATAGTAATAGTACTGGCATTAGACATCTGGGGTCACATTTATCAACCGTGCGCACACATAGTTTTGTGCATAAACCGTGCATACGCATGTTTCTACGCATAGAATGTGAATTGTCAAAGTATTCTTGTGCATGAGGATGTGCGTATAACTACTCATGACCATGCATATACATAAACCCCTAGTGGTAGAAAGGTGTAATCGCAAGCTCCCATCCCACTTATTGTCCATCTTGCCAGCATAACTGACAGAGTATATGCTGACTATGGTGCTCACAACAAGGTGCGGATAGGTGACACGGCATTGGCAGTATTTGTCATCTGCCCCCATGCCAAATCTTTCTTTTTCTTAGATAAACCACTCGTAAAAGTGCCAAATAAAACATTGTTGTTTTGCTCTACTTCGTGCACCAGTACTTCTACATCATTGTCGGTGAAGTTCATCTTCTTAGACCTTTTAACATGCTTCGTGTGGTCCGCAACAAGCAGTACCACAAGCAGCCTACTGGGCTACCCTTTAAAAGGAAGTTGTTTACTATATATGGCTATTTGGGGGTGTTTCTTTATGTAAATGAGCGTGGCCGTGCACGAGCAGAGCAATTTAGAATGTGTAGGATTTATTAAAGTCCACTGTGTACAGCTGTGTGTAAGCACGTGTGATAAATGCAAATTTTCTAGTGCATACTGGCGGTTCTTATGCACAGATTTAGAACTTGTTCTACGCACGCCTTGATAATTGAGACCCCTGAATTACACATTCCAGCCATCCTCAATTTATTTCATCCATTTTCCAACCCATGAACTGCATTCGATTATGTTTATTTTGCTGGCTCTGCACTGTGCTCCGCAATATTAAATCCATAACCACTCAAGTCATTAATAATGATTCAACACCGTCCATTGAGGCTTGTTGGCTCTGGTGAAGCTCTGCCATGAGGGACACGTCTGTCCTTGGCCGGTGAAAGTTTAATCAATCATTACCATCTAGGAATAACACACTGTGGTTCATTTTAGACAACCTTTTAGAAGTTGATGCTTCATGTGTACAAGCCAACACCTACAAAATTGTAAACTACATATTCAGAAGACTTAAATCAGGCCTGAATGACAAAAACATTGAAAGAAAGGTTTGTCTTATCTCCTTTGACACCTGGATCATCTGTGTTTACTGGAGGAGAACAAAAAACGGCAGAAGAAAAAAAATTCTGTATCTTAGAGCAGCCAACTCCTAAATCCCAGGCCTTCATCTGAATTGAGGGAAGGAAAAGAGCAGTGAGTCATGATCGGGCCTGTCACTGAGGGCTCCGCTGGGTTTCTGTAATTTATCATGGCTGCCACTGGATGCTGACACGACGGCAGCTGCTTCATGCTGGAAGAGCACACTCGCACATGTGCCTCGTTTGGACCAGACCTGCAAAATGTGGACATAGGTTTGTGGAACACAATGATATTAATGTAAAAATATTACCTTATTTGGTCATCTGTGGCATTTAGTGTCCATCGTAGATGGTTATAAGGAATCTTTACCTACGCATGCAGGTTTACCATTTCCTTAATATGTATTGATTTATCCTGGTCAATTCCCTTAAAGTTCTGTTCCTGCCTTAATGACAAATGTAAATACAAATACCTAGACTGCACAATTTTGATTAGCCAGCTCCTCTGATCATAAATAATGAAAAAATAGGCCTGCCTAGTCCATATAAAATAATGCAAGTTCAGCAACCCGAAAGCTTGAATATATGTTGACTGTGGACCCTGTGTATCCTTTTTTTTAATTAATGCATTTTTCAATGGCCAAGGACAGATGTCTCTTGCGACAGAGCTGCACCAAAACTGAAGGTTGTTAAATTATTATTAATGATGTGAGTGGTTATGGATTTAATATTGCAGGGCACAGTGTAAAGCCAACAAAATTAACATAATCGAATGCAGTTGGAAAATAAATGAAGTACTGGATGGCTGGAATGTGGAACTCAGATTTCTAATACTCCTCCTTACAGTCATATAAAAGATACATATCACGGCACCATCCCTGTGGCATCCTTGGTTCAGTGTGTTTTGATTTCTTCTAAGAAATGAGCTCTATTCTGACTGGTTGCAGCAGTTACCTTACCTACCAAGGCCATTCGACCCATTGACATAAAGCGACCAATTGCCCTGCACTTCCCACATTCAGCGATTCTGGCAGCCAAGAACATTGTCTTTGAATGATGTTTCCCAAGGTGCTAGCTTTTCTTTGCATTTTTACAGCTGTGGCATATTACTCTGGATATACAGCACAGATACTTTGCTCTCATGCTTAGCTTGCCCAAGGCTTTCCTTTTTTCTTGATGCTAGCATTAACGCCTTATTTACTATTGCTGTGTTTTCGCTTGCTCAGGGTCTTGATTGGGCTCAACAGCACATCCTAGAATTAAGCAAATTAGATATCTAATCTAACTTCAACCCAACAGGCAGTCCAACAAAAACTTTAACACATTTTTTATAGTACTGTCTATTTGAGAGAAGTGCATCATAGGCTGATAAACTACCCTAGACATGTGAAAAAAGATCTCAGCCAAAAATAATGCTGGACCACATATATGCTGTCCCACAGCGCTGATGGCGTTGTTCCAGACTCCATCATTTCAAATGTAAACATGTCTTCACATTTCATTTCACTGTTCTATAAATAAATCAAAAACTGTTTTATTAAAAAAAAACGTTCTTATAATTTTTTTTGAAAGTTAAGCATTGTTAAATCTTTATGTATGTCAAACAGTGGTTTGGAAATGACAATTGTCTCCATTGAGACCACCATTTTTTGTAATTTTTAGCTAAAAAATACATGGCTAAACCAGGGTTCTGCATTAAAAGCTCAATATTATCATGACTAATAAAAAAGAGGGGAAACCTGTATTTTCCAGCCCTGGGGCCTCATTTCTAAAACTTTGCATGGATTCCAGATTAAAAGCAGAAAATGGCAGATTTATAAAATTGTGCGTACACCGTCTCATGCGTACCTTTATAACCCTTTTTATCCCCACTCAACACACTGCTGGCCTCAAACACCCACTTGGTCTGATTAAGACAGCTTATCAGCACACACCTTATATAGTCACACACACCTCTTGACTGTCACTGCACTCCTGCACTTTATTGGAGCTTTTTCTCGTGGACAGTACTATGCC
>JAOUQW010000034.1:14903857-14922079 GCA_028565825.1 Olivaichthys viedmensis | reverse complement strand
GACATCATAAAGATCATTTTTTATTTCTGAGCTGAAATGTGTCTAAATTCAGTTATTTCGGATTTATTTTGTATGATGCTCTCTACGAAAAAGTGTTTTTTCGTGTTCCTGAAAAATTAGATTTTTGGAGATACGTGTTTTTTATCGGACAGCGACGACATGCAAAAATCCAAGGACTCAAGGTATAAAAGCAAAATCGTCCTTGTCTTTCTTCTGCTTCTTTTTCCTGTGCTTCAAAGACAGAGTAGATGGGATGACATACAGTTCACCCCCCCAGTCCCCCCAAAGTGTTATTTGGGACAACAAAATAGCGGACATGCTGAAAAAAAGAAAAAAATCTAGCAAGCATTTAGTAGCCTTTGAATACTTTAACATGTTCCCAGGATGAATGAATACATTTATTATCATCAAAATTCTTCACATACCTTCCACAAAAGGAAAAATAACAAGGAAGAATCTGCCAGCTCGGCAAGCGACTTTTGCACTCACGCTGACAGGCTTAATACCCTAAATCAATACTTGCAAAAGATTGGCGACAGATACGATCAAGCTAATTTCAGACTGCGGGACAAATTTATTAAGCCGTCAATAGCAAACCGCAAGGAGAGAAAGCGCAGGTATAAAGGCAGGCTGATTTGGAAATTATCTGCAGCAAAACAGACAATTTCTGCCTGTCTTTCGTGTGGAGATGATAAATGTATTTCATTAGAAAAGTTTGGAGTGGAGAGGAAAAGTGAGGGCCTATGGGGATAGATTATTCCCCACTGAGACACATGAACAAAGACTATAACATACTGTCTAAATAAAGCCTGCTTGTGGGGACTGACGGTAAAGGGTGAAGCTCTACGTAGATGGGAAGGAGAAAGCGTCTGTACACTGTGAACAATAAGACAGGATGATTTATCTATAAGGCTTAATGCAATGTTATACAAGCTCTTATGCTTTCTTTATACAATACCTTACCTTGCCCTTCATGGACACCAACACTGTCAGGTAGCATTCCATGTGGAACCAACACAGCTCTTCCCCCTTTTATTTTATTTTTAATATCCACCACCTTCTGTTTCTTCACAGTGAGCGACTTGTTCCCATGAGCCCTCAGTGTCTCCACACTGCATAAAAACAGCTTAATGTGCATCTGGATGCATTACTAAAGAAAGCCACCTTGGCAAATCAGCAACATCCCTGTCAGAGTTGACAAAGTTTATTATCCCACCACCTGATCAACGTTAACCACTCGCCATAAAAGACACACTTCTCTCAAACGATCCATGGCCTTTCCTGAATTCACCTATCCTGCAGTGTGATCTGTGTTGCTGACTTTAGTAAATGCCCAAGCAAAGCCCAGATGAGCACAGCGGTTCCAGCTCCCGAAGGCTTGAAGAGGCTTGTGTACACATCTCATCCAGCTACTCCTCCTTTGCCAGCTGGGAGAAATGGAGGACAACTAAACTTTATGCATAACCAACTTCCTATGCACCAATTCTAAAACTATCAGCATGCATGTTAAAAGCTGTGAGGGCAAAAACAGGTGCTGTAAAAATCTAGTCTCGGCCTCAGACGCTCCGCCCACGGCTTACAGAGCATTTTTGTACACTTAGCTGCCCACAAGCTTCAGAATGTTAAAGGTTGCAATCTGATTGGCTCTCAGCACTTACATGTAAATGCACTTCTGTGCACCGGTTTCCAACGGGAAAACAAATGTTCACAAATGTGACACAATGAGCTTTTTGGAGCAAGATACAGTCACCGGATTGAAAAAAGTTCACGGCATCACGTCTTTAAAAGTTATTAGAGAATTTTGTTTAAAACAGTTTGTCGGAAGTAAATGTGGTTGGCTATTTGCAGTGCAAGTCAAATGGCCGCTTTCTGTGAAAGTAGGCGATTCTTGGCCACGTTTAGTGACACAAAGTACCAGAATCTCTAGCAAAAGCTAGGAGTTTGGCTCGCAAGACTAGTACTGTCTAAATTTGATAAAGTTGATCTAAATCTATAAAAGAACATCATTAGAAGCATAAATTACAAATGAACACTATTAGGAACGAGGGGATCTCTTGATAATTCTCTCTCAGCTTGCTAAATTGAGATTATGCATTTAAATAATTAATATGATTAAATTAATGTCAGAGGCCAGCTAAAAAACATGTAATTATTAAGAGCTGGAACTTGAGTTATAATGTGGGAATGCTCATTTTTTCCTGAGTGTGCGTACCTCAGCGTGTACTTAAACATGCAGTGAGTAAACATCAGGACACAAGAGTTAAGTAAAAATGAGGGTAAAAAGGCAGAATTTTAAATTTCTAAAATTTCTTTCCAGTTCACTCCTTGCCATAATCAGATTAAGCCCCAAAAATCTATATAGAGCTATAGTATAATTGAAAGTCTGGTTTAAATCATTACAAGAAAATACCATAGCTGCCAGGGGGCTTGTGATCCATCACCTTCACATGAACAACTTCAAATGACTTCACTCGGAGCATGATCCAAATCATTACGGCATAATAACAGAAGCTGCGGGGACATTTAGCATGATCCAAAGGGGAATGCACTACTCAAAGGGCTGTTTGGTGCACCCTGACATAAGAATGACAAGTTGCTCCACTTTTTCTTTTTTCATCCAAAGACATGAAGCATCTTGTTCCTGTTTGTTCTGTGAAACTAAACTCAGTGGGGAATTAATTATCCAATACATGCATGAAACATATTTAAGCATCATCTCTGTTGCTACAATGTCTTAGAAAACAACACTGTGGCTCTGCACATGATGAATGCTGTGTTTGTTCCAGGGCCACAAGAGCTCTAGTAATTCTATCTACAATTAAAGGCATTAAAACCAAAACATCCGCTTGTGGGGGGTGGGTCGGCTTCGTTCTAATGGTTTGGCCTGATTCATGTGTGCGGATGGACGATAACTCAACTCTTTTTCTCATTTACATGAGTCAGGCTGCTGTTAGAGAGCGGTATGGCTGTAAGCTGGATATGCTGCTTCTTCTCCGTTTCCTCTGCATGGATCCCAGGACAGTACGTCTCCAGCTGGAGCTGACCTCCTCTCCTCTGCTACTAATTACTCTACTACTAATTAATTACTAAAGGCTGGGAGGACCTTTTACAGTAGTATTAAAAGCCTTTTAAATGATGATTTTTTTTTTTAGGCATCCGCACAATAAAAAAGCCATGTCATTTTAGCTGAGTGTCAGGAAACCTAATTTGGCAACGGTGGCTGTTTTTAGGGAAATGGCACATCATGGACAGACAGCAAACAAGTGACAATAAGGTAACCATTGTAAAGCCAAGTTTTTATAAGTGTGGGTGCAAGGTTTTAAGCCTGAAAGGACAGCTGTACTCTGACATCCAGATCTCATTAATGTGTGCAACCCTTTCCTCGTGGGCAGGGAGGCTGGAACGTGTGAAGCTTCCACAGCGGAGAGAAGAGGTTAAAAAAAAAAAATCCACACTGGCTTTTTGGTTTTGTGCCCCTTGGCACCACATGCAGCATCATTAGAATTCAACTCAATCTTGCCGTGTCTATGCAACAGCCTCCTCTTCTACCAGCACAGACCAAGTGCTAGGCATCTCATCTCTATCTACCGCAAGCACATAGGGCTCCTGTTCATGACTAACAAAAAAGTCGAATGCTTGTAGTGATAAACTACTTCTTCCCATCCCACTCACAAACACTAGTGGAGGCAGCAACTGGCAAAAGTACTGATAAAGTAGTGGCCCTATATCCATGACTAGTCATCCCACGTACCACCATGGGCACCACATGGGTTTGGGTTTATCAGAATGATAGCTATGCAGTTAGATAATAAGAACAGCATGACAATATGCGATGACGGTTACACAGCTTACACTCAGCATTTCAAAGGCCGTGAAACCAACACAAAGCTAAGAGAGTCGAACCTGAGTTCTTATGTCAGAAAACGGCGAAAAGGTATCTGTACGTTTTAGCACAAGCAGGTAAAAAAAACTGCAATACTGATATAACAAAAGTGAAGAATCAAGGCCAGTGCATGAAATCCTTGCAAAACCCCAATATGGGTTAAATTCTCAGAGAAAGGAATGCAGCCCTACGATGGCGACAGCTGCACTATAGGGTCTGCAATTGCTCCCATTTCAATTAACATTAAGGTTGTCTGCATTCATTTACCACTCCAACGCCAGAGATGTGCATCGAGTTCCACTTGGGAGGTCAGTTAAATCTGTCAGTACTCTCTGGCCCCTGCTTCTCAGTTATGTGTGGGAGGCACTGAAATGTTTCACAAAACCATCTACACAGCCATTACTGATTTACAAACCTGTTAGCACAAGAAATGATTGCCCGTAATTGAGAAGGGAAATGCTGTAAATTATTATATATTTTATTATATTATATATATATATATATATTAAATATTTTCAATTTCTTTTTTATCGGTTCTGCCATTTGTACTTTGTGTACCCAAACTCCTGCATAAATTGACGTGGGTGGTGCAATTAGCTTCTGACCCTTACATGGTCTGACATGCTACAAGTGTACCCCATTAACATTTTAAGCAATATGAGAAGTGCATGTAATGAATCAAAATGCAAGTAAAAGGCTGAGTCGTAATTACGGCTGTGACTCTGCTCCACAAGGATTAGCATGATTTTAGATTGCCTGCGGCACGCAACTCTGCAAAGCATCCACTTAGTTAGTGCACTCTAAAGAATAATAAGGTTTTGTAGCTAACAAGCTACCATTTACAAGATTGCACCCGAAAAGACAATCGTTTCAGTGATGTAATTTAGGAAATGTTGAATTAACAATGCTTGTTAAACATTTTACAAAGCCAAATACTGTAACACACAGGAAGTTAATTAAAGCCACAACTTGGACAACAAATTAATTGTTTAACATACTTAACTATTTTTAAGATCACAAACATTGGGAAATTATCATTTTAAAGTCATATAAAACAACACTTATCATAGTTGTGCTCATTTGAATCACTGCGGAAAGTTGCCAGACATTAGTATATAGTGCAGGTACATCTGGTTTTATATTCGATGGATCCACTCCAACAAGTTGATGCATAATACATGACAAGCTTTTACGACAAGCATGTAGGACCACTTTGATACTCGTTTCCTGTTCCCGCAAGTTATTCCATTTCGTTCCAGTCTAACCCCAGTGAGGGTCATATGTTAATATTTCTCCCTCTGAGGTAATAGAGTAATGGAGTATGCTTAGGCTATGCAAGTTATTTTTGCCCATTTGGTGGAACCCATTTAAATTGCAAATATAAAAAATTCAAAAAAGGAACATTACCTCAATCAAATGCCATTAGTGGAAGGCTTCTTTAGTTCCTAAAGATGAGCCAGTTCCTCTGTCATTTTACACTAGCATAAACTCTGAAACAGACAATTCCTCACCACAGCAGACTAACAAAATGTCAAGCCTAAATGTGCCCCATGAAACAAGTGTTTAAAAAGCAAACTAACATCAAGTTAGGCAAATCCTTCAAGTTAGTGATTGTCGTTACCTTCATTACATCCGAGATGGCTGAAACATTAGCTATATACACACAACACTGATTTAGGACCTCTTTTGTACTGCAGCAACACTTCATACTTAGTTTTGCGGGCCAATCTTTTTTTTCTTCTTTTCCTTCTGTGCAGTCGAGGCAGGATTAACATCATCTAAAGCAAGAAGTGAGATGTCAAATAGAAGGCCACTTAACCACCACGTCTATTCATTTATCTAAACCATCTTCTTAAATTTTCTCGACTGGGAACCACCAGTGACTTCACCATCATAGTAGAGACTGGATACAGGAGAGAAATACACTTAACAGTTCTCCCCAGGCCACATTGCCAATCCCTACCCACTAACCTAGACTTGTTACATCTGGAAAAAGCTTTTTGATTGGACTCCATTGGATTTGGGTAAATATAGGACTTCTGAGAGCTGCAACTAAACACTTTGATAACAACACTCATCACTGTGGAGCAGAGAAAATAAAACCAGAAAAAAAGAAAATTTATTTTTTTAAACATGGTGATGTCGCTCTACAAGACACCACTAGGTTTGTAGGCTACTTAGATTGTTCTCACTCACTCAGAAGAAGAAGCGCATGTGAAAATCTTTCTAGAGATTTACCTGTGCGTCTGGCCGTTAAATGGTTATTAGGAAAACCAAGGATCTTTTTTATTTTATTTTCCTAACAGTGCTGGTTTACCTGAGACCGGCGATTCTGGAGCCCACTTGGTGCCGGGGTACAGAAACTGGAAGGATGCGCGCACTTGGTGGCACTCCAACATCTGGCCGCTCTGCTCAGAGCGCGGCAGAAACAAAGCCCACAAAGCCCACGACGCGAATAAGTTCACTGCGCTCATGGCCACTGGGTGGAAAGTTGTTGCGTTGGAAATGTAACGATAATTCAAAAATGACGGAGAAAATTAGAAATTACACTTAAAAAAAAAAAAAAAAAAAAAAAAAAAGAGATAAGAGATAAGTAGATGACCCGCGCGTCCTGATTCGGACTCCCATCAAGTCTACCCTAATGGTACGCGTCCTCTTGTTGGGACACAGCCGTCTCCACACTCTTCTCCTGGTGGTCTTCCTCCAGATCAGCACGGACCCTTATTACCAAGAGTTAACCAGCAGAACTGCGCTTGTCATAAAGAAGCAGCCTTCATGCGCCCGGTGGGTTTTATAAACTCGCCCTCCATTGGCGGTAACGGCAGCCGAAGGGTTGCCAGATCTATTGCGCAGCGGCGCGCAAAACGTTGCGCGCTTTAACATCGCCCTCCAGTGTGCACTCACGATCAACCGAAAAACGAGATCATTCATCTTTAAGCATTACAAATAAACGGACCGCACGGTCCCATTAAATAGCTATGAACGAGATGTACAGCTTGGCACACGAATAAGAACAACAGAAGATGATTTTAGATTTTTTTTTTTTTTTTACAATTCCAGGATTTAATAACGCATTAAAAAATAATAATAATAATAATAATAATAGGCTGCGTTTCTCTCTCTCAACATTAAGGTTAAATGGCTTAATGGCTAAAATGAAGCCTCTTGTGTAAAATATCTAGATAAAAATACCATATAATCATCTTCTCAGGAGTACTGCACACGTCCAGAAATAAACAGGCAAAAATGTATTTATTATTTCATCAGGCATCGTTTAAAAAAAAAACTGAGAGGCAGAAGCTAGTGATTTAATGTGAATACAATCAGTTTAATTAAACATTCACTGTAATTGAAAATCTAGCCTAGATTATGTTGGACAACTTAAAGCCAAATATTTCCAATATGTTCCAGGAAAGCAGATTTAGTTATAGTGTGGACTGCCATCTGGTGGTCTTACTGCTTCTTTGCATTGGTATGTACCAAGAAGGGGATTTAAAACCAGACACAGGTATTTTAAACTACTAATATGTACATAGGGAGGCTGATTAGCTTACTTAGAACCAGCACAGGTAATCAATACTGTTATATTTCCAAAACAAACTATGCCACTGTGGGGGTCATGTGATCTGGCGGATTACAGATGGATACCGTGCAATTTTTCATTGGAGATTTTGGGTACCGTTAAAATTGCAAAGTCATCCACCCGAAAACAGCAAGACAAACATTTGCATGCAACTAGAACAAGACTGATTTAAATAAATAAATAAAAGAAGAAGAAGAAACAAACAACAACTGGCCATGACTGCTTGTGTTCATCAGCTGGTGAAACAATTAACTGCACATGTGTAGCCTACTTTCACCCTTATCTTTAGATATAAAAAAGGGACAATATACACACTTAATTGGTGGCGTTTTTTTTCCTGTAACCGCCAGTTTTGCATGGATTTGCACAGCATTCTATATCAAAGCTGGATGCTATCCTGCAAAACTCGCCGTGCAACAGGGCCATCCAGTGTTGCTCCAATTGTCCTGATGCAGATGACCGGCAATACATGAAGTGCACACACTGCAGTAGATCTGCAGCCACTACCTGCACTGTGAGCACTTTGGAACTGCCAGGACCATAAGCCATAAACACAAAGTTCAGTACATATTCTGTGGAGAGTGTGTTAAAAGATAGGACAGTATGATCAATTATATAGGGAGGTTTACACATGCTTCACACAGGGCACGGCTTCAAGTTGAGTGTACACCGTCTCCTGCCGGAAGGAGCACCTAGCGCAGTAGATACTACACTACTTCACTGACTACACAAGATGCACCTTAGCAGGAAAAGCGTATAGACTGGCTCGGTTTGCTGACAAGCACGGACTCCAATTAGTGGGTTTTGTTTTTTTTTATAAGAGGCAGAATCCACAACCTGTAAAACAAAAAAAAAAAAACATCAAACCATCAAAACAAATTACAAATATTCCCAAATGACTGAATTAAAACATGGTTGCATGGTTCATCACTGGGCTATCATAAAAAGGATGACCCAAAATGAAATAAGGTCAACTTGGTTTTTCTTGTGCGGCACGAATACATATAAAGTGTACGCAAAAACTAAATTTAAAAAGATGTAAAAAAAATGTCAAGTACCAAAAACCCATGAAATGCTTTGGCAGATTAATAAAAACGTGGGGCGAAGTCAACCACGTGACTGGAATTTCTTTGGGGGGGAAAAAACAAAACAAAAAAAACCCCACGACATTTGAGTTTCGTGTTTCCTAATGCAGATGCTTAATTGACCTCATCATTTACTTTTGGAAAATAAAACTCGTAGGAAAATGGGCACGTGAATATTGGGAGGTTTGATGGCATCACGTGGCCTTCCCAATCCCTTACTGAAGACTAATCTTCAGGCTTGAAATCCGCGAGAGAAAAATTCTCACCTCGGTCAACATGTCGGAAATTCAGCTTTGTGATTAAAACTGGAAGATGAGCGTTTATCTAAAAGAGCCAGTCGAAATGAAATGCATTATTTGAGCTCGTCAGCAGAGAGTGTTCTCCACGCGTCTTGATCATCAAAATGGAGGCTCTCCACCGAGGAGAACGGAAAGAACCATCCAAAATCCAACACGAACCCAAAATCCGACCTCAGGCTTAAACCAATCTTAAAACTAGAAACAATTGGGTTATTCTCCAACTAGATCTAGAACACTGCAGAGATGCTTAGCATTTCCCTTTTGACCTCAGTGTAAAGAAGGAGAAAGAGAGAGAGAGAGAGAAGGTCCGCTCTCCAAGCGCGCCCTCGTTGTTGCAGATGAACAACGCGTGGAAGATCATCAGCTTCTCGCAATCTTCGCTGAGATTTCGTGGCGCTGCCTCGTATTTCCAAAACTGTTAGTTAAAGCCAGGTAATCCAGCACAGCCGTTCAGATGCGATAGGCCTACTACCCAAAACTTCTGCAAGATTGAAAGTGTTAACATCGGCCCAAATCCTTCTGTCCTTGCTCTTAGCTTGCAAAGGACCTAGACCCACAACACGTTTTCAATTGGGGTGGTACAATTAGCCACGTTCTTACAATTGAGAAGAACGTGTTGGAAACACCCCAGTCTTAAAGCAGGGCCGGGTCCGAATCGCCTACCAACAGCCCTACATAGTGTGTTAAAAATGGTATGGCACCATTGCTACCCTCCAACAGGATCGCATTATGGCTGCTTCTGAAAACGACCTGGATTTGACTGATGAAATTTGTCCAAGTCTGGGAACGTTGCAATGAATCCTTAACAGGCCTACCTGGACTCGAGGGCCCTCCAGACTCTGAAGCACGGATTGGATTTGAACTCGGACCCATCGAGTTGTGACCAGCACGGTCACCCAAGATCTCGGTGTAGGACCGATGGTGCGAATACCAGAGCTGGAGAAAACATGGAGACATTATCACGATCACATGTATTTGAAATAACTAGATATAGATGTGTAGTATAATTTAGTACAAATGTGATTGGTTTGTCGTTGATTGTTGTTGGGTTTTCTTCAGATCTGTGATCGCTTCTCCTAATATCTAGCAGCTCATTTAGGATTTCAGTGTTAAATCAAACAGGTGGTGATTAACTGGAGCGTTAAAAAAAAAAAAAATCATTTTATACGAGCCTAGCAAAATTCGTTCTGCCCATTAAAATAGGAGCAATGCATTTCTCAGATTAGGAAAACATTATTCTAATTTATTAGCATTAAACCGTTTCCGAGAAATGTGTAGGAGACGCACAATAGGCTTTATGTTAGACGTCGCATCATCTACCATGGAAGCGACGGTATGCCACACAAAAGCTTTTCCAACGAAAACTAGTTTCTACGCAGACCCTAAGGTCAGAAAATCACAAACAAAATAGAAAAGTAACAAAGCAATTTTTCTTAATGATTTAGTCACGACCTTTATAGAACTTAAATCGGTTCATTACCTCGAACTTGTTTTGAATCTTCAACTTGCGGGAGGAATCCAAAAGAGGCGCGAAGGTCTGGTCATGTGCTGGATTTGTGTTGGGCCCCTCCCCATCTCTCTCTCCGTGTGTGTGTGTGTGTCTCTCTCTCTCTCTCTGTGTGTGTGTCTCTCTCTCTCTCTCTCTGTGTGTGTGTGTGTCTCACTCTGTGTGTGTGTCTCTCTCTCTCTCTCTCTCTCTGTGTGTGTGTGTGTGTCTCCCTCTCTCTGTGTCTCTCTCTGTGTGTGTCTCTCTCTGTGTGTGTGTCTTTCTCCCTCCCTCTGTGTGTGTCTCCTTCTGTGTGTGTGTGTGTCTCTCTCTCTGTCTCTCTCTCTCTGTGTGTGTGTCTCTCTGTGTGTGTCTCTCTCTGTGTGTGTGTGTCTTTCTCCCTCCCTCTGTGTGTGTCTCTCCTTCTGTGTGTGTGTCTCTCTCTGTCTCTCTCTCTCTGTGTGTGTGTCTCTCTGTGTGTGTCTCTCTCTGTGTGTGTGTCTCTCCTTCTGTGTGTGTGTGTGCCTCCCTCTCTGTGTGTGTCTCTCTCTCCCTCTGTGTGTGTGTGTGTGTCTCTCTCTCTCCCTGTCCGTCTCTGTGTGTGTCTCTCTCTCATTGCATAATTACTGCATCTCCTCATTCTTTGATTCCCACTTATTAAAACAAATCAACACGGACACATTTGCACAAGCCAGCGTGTTTTCCACCTGTCTACAAAATTTGAACCCTAAAAAAAACAAATAGGTCTAGTTATAACTTCGCATATATGACAGAAGTTAACCAATTATTGAATCATCTTAAAAAAAAACACAAACTACTCCAAATCTTAGGCACTACGCACAATCAATTACGCATCGGTTCTTAATGCATGCGTAAAGAACAGCGCTGAGAAACAATGGAGGAAATAAATAGTCCCAATAACTTTTTAAGATCAGAAATGAGTAAAGGCCTTGGTAGTCTATTCCTTAAGTTTTGAATGTCTAACTTAGAAATATAGCCAGCTAAACACTCAAAAGAAAACCAAAAGGTCTACCTTAGGTTGTGCCACGTTAAAAAAAAGAAGAAGAATGAATTCATAAACTTTTTTTTTTAAGGCACTCACAAAAATGTTTCTCCTAAAGAAGCGCTCAGTAGCTGTGGTGGTGCGCAGATGTTTCATGGTGAAGCCATGTCGCCAGTTCTCGATGGAGCACAAAAAGTTATGTCATGCATGTAATTGAAGAGCATCCTTTTGTTGTTTTTCTTGCTGGGGGTTGGGTAAAAAGCAGAGAAAAGACGCATACGCGCAAAAGCTGTTCTGTCCAATTTGAACCCGAATTAAAGCCCGAACAAAACAAGTCCGTAAATGATCCAGGCCTGTAAAAACGGAGTGTTAAGTTAGCCAGGCACGTTTAGTGTGTTGGTGGAGTATTTCCTTTTTGGTTTGGCCGCCTTGTCGAATGGCTGAAATGACCCCTGACCCGTGAAAACCCTACCCCCACAACTCTAAAGAGCCATTGTGCCCTGCATCAAAGGCAGTTTCCCTTTAGCCACCAGACCCCCAATCTCACGTCACTTCTTTATTTCTGTTTCTCAAGAGTAGCCTGTATAATTACAATATGCCTACTTACTACGTCACATGGTTCATTCTGTACATAGCCTACCGCAAAAATCTGTTTGAATCAATCTCATTCCAACGTGAGAAACGACCCAGTCAGGTTTCTCCTAAGTGAAATCACTGATTCTGATTTCCATTGTGCAAGATGTGCATCTGATCTGAAACGTCCGATTCGTTGTCCAAATATGCTATTATTTGGTTTGATGGAACTTGGTAAAGATAAGAATGGTTAGGGAAGTGTTTCATATTCCCCAGAACACTATTTGAACAATTTTGCATGTATAAAAAAATATTTAAAAAAGGATTTGTTTTGTCTCATCAGACCTTTTCCTGTTCATCACACCTTTCCTAATCGGAGTCGGAGAAAAAAGAAAAACTGTTGTTCCCAGACCCGGGCAGCAGAGGGCAGTGCGCACACACAACAACAGGACCAACATTTCACAAGCTGCTTTTCCCATATACATGCTCCTTGGTCTTAAGCATACTTTGTTTTCTTTCTTTATCTGTACGCAAGGTAGTGGTGGATAGAAGACCTGCTTGTGGCAGTAAATTATATTTTGTGTTTATATATAGAAAAAGAAAAGAAAAGGGCTGATGTGCACTTTGCAGCTTCACCACTAGGTGGCTGAATTTTCGCAAACGGAACGGGTTTGCTAGAAGGTAAAGCTGTCTTTCCTTTTCTAGCTCAACAGTATAACATGAAAATATAACGCATTATAAAACTAGTCTCGTCACCGTTACATGTGCGTCATGCTCTCCCGATGGCATTATTTGAGGGTGTTGAATGCAGCCATAGTCGACCATGGTTACTGGTGTAAACAAAAACAAAAGGCATGAAGAGCTGTTCCTCTCTTGCATTAACGACTTCCTTTTCAGATCAGCTGCTGTTGTACACTTCAAGCAACCTTTACTAACGTGTTCAAGAGCATGAAGATGGAGTGCTGCGCTGAAGCGTGTGAAGAACTTGACTCCCATCACTGGGTGGAAAAGCTGTTTCCTCCTCACTTCACCTTTCAAGATTTGCTAAAAGGCAAGATTCACAGTGCTGAAGAACCAAGAATTAGTTCTACTTTAAATCTGCCTTCTGACAGGACCGAATCCAGGAAGCAGATCTATCTACGTGTGTTAAGGAGTGTCCAACAGGAAGAGGAGATGATCAAGAGGAGGAACCTGGCACAGAGAATCAGCAGAGATGACAAGCCCATGGATGGACAGAGTCCTGAAGGTGACGGACAGGATAAATATTTGTGCGAAACACTGAATCCAGACTGCAATAGGAGAACGAGGTGCATATGGAACGAGGAGGACATCTCCACATTCCGGGCAGTCCTAAATGAGATAAAGAGAGACAGATGGATGCTGAGGGAGCAGCTCAGAACTTCTGAGGAGCATCTGAGCAACGAGCAAGAGGAGAAAAAGCAACTGCAGGAGCTGCTGGAGGAACGTGAGGAGCAGCTGAACGTCGCACGAAAAGAGACATCACGTCATGCCCTGGTGGTAAAGACTCAGAAGACGGAGATTTACAAAATGGGTGTTCGGTTAGAAGAGCTTGCTAAGCAGAGACAAGAAAATGTGGAGGAGGCGGACAGGCTGAGGGCTGATCTGAGGAAAGCCAATGCCAGATATCGCCAGATCAGGCAGGAGTGCTCAGATTTAGCCCAGGAGCTGGAGAGAGCAAAGGAGCAGCAGAAGATGGAGCAAGCAAGAGAAGTGCAGGTAGCCAGGCTGGAGTACGAGTCAGCTGTGGTGAGGCTGCAGACGGAGCTAGAGGAGGCTCAGGTCCAACTCAGGGCTGAGAAGGAGAACCATGCATGGAGTCGCACAGCTCTGGAGCACCTACGCCACCACTTCGATAATCAGTGACTCAGTGAAGGACAATAAAGTCCAGTGTTCATTTTGTGTAATTTCAATTGTAGCCCCTGAGGAGCATCAAAAGTTGCATGATGATTCTTACAATTACAGCGTACGTGTCGATGTTAACATCATAATTTACATATGATATACATTTCTATATCTATATCTAATAGCCCACATGGAACCGTATCCAAACCAAACCGGAATAAATTTGTATAAATATGTTTTGCAAGAGCCTCAATTAGAACTCGTCAAGCTCTTTAAATAATATAACTAGTCAAGATGGAAAGTGAGCGCAATGTCAAATTAAACAGTAAAACTCTGCTGGTCCTGCTAGTGGTAACCGGGGGAAGGGACTTTGATTTACTATTCGTTATAGTTTGGCATAAAAAGTATTTCATTTTCTAAAGTCATGGCATTTGACTTGGCTTTGACTCCAATAATTTGCTTGTGGTGAAGCTGCAGAGGAAGTCGGAGGAGGCTTGGGCAGAACTCACAGCTCTGAAGCATCTACGCCAGCATTTTAATAACCAATGACCCCTTTTAACCCACATCACTAGTGTTTCCCCTGCTCAAACACTTAAAGGATTGAATCAGGTCTACGAAAAAACTCGAAATTGTGGCGAGTTCTGGCCCTGTGGGACTGGGAGCAAAGAACACTGAGGCAGTCTGTGTATATAGGCTATTCAATCTAGCATTTTAAGTGTTGCATTACCAAACAAGTTGCTTATTTCCTCTGCACCAGGTCACCTTTCAGCTTTTTATGGAACTTTGGCAAACATGAGTTATGCTGTAATAATGCATTTTCAGACAGAAGCGCAGGTAGTACCGATTTTTGATATTTAAAACTTAACCAGAACTCTGGTGATATCTTTAAACTGACTTTAAAATGTTGTGGTTTCTAAAGTAGCCCCCCACCAAAATGATCATTAACAAGCCGTGCACTTGTTTATTTTATTTCCAATATGCCTCCACACTTCTCTTAAAATAACCCTTATATGTACATATACAATCCTCCCATGGTGGAACATACAACAGAAAACATACAGGAAACTGAAAATGGAGTAAAGTCTAAACCTGAACTAAAGCCAACAACCCCCCCAACAATAATTTAGTAAGAATTTGACATGTAATTCTTAATCACTTTTGTCCACAACCACATATCAGTTACTAAAACCAGGTGCTACAGGCTGGCCGTGTTCACCCTAGCCAAAAATCCTACCACTCCTTAATAGAAAATATTCAGCTGGAGAATTAAATTCACTTTTGCACCACTGTTCCTGTATTTGAATCCAACATATACTTGTGCTGACCTAGAACAGAATGACTGATTTGGTGTGACGGAAGTTCATGGTCACACTGTCATTTTTTTTTTTTTTAAGGCAAAAATTTGTGCATATTGATCTTAGTCCCAGTTTCACTCACTCACTTCTGGCTGAAGGCATCACATTTTCAGAAAGGTGCAACAGCCCCTTATTCTTGTTGTACATGTTAAACGCTGCAATCTACCTTGCAGTCACATCTGCTTATCTGAGCACCCACATACTACATATGCGAGAGGCATTTTTACTCTTTGAACCCATAGAAGTACAACATCCACACACACGCACACAGAGGAATCTCATCACATTCAACGTACCATACCGACTCTTATCACAGTTCATGTTTTCCCTTGTAGATCCCATTCAGCAACTGAAGGCCTTAACTTGTTTTGTTATAGGATTTTACATTTGCTTGCATAATTGACACGCCTGCCTAAGTAATTAAACAGAAAACTGGAGAAAAGCTTGGGGGGAGAAAAAAAAAAAAAGGAAAAAGAAAAAGGAGTACACAGCACTTAAGCAACTCAAAACCTATGAGGTATATAAGAGAAGAATTTGTGCAAACAGAGTACATACATGTTCAACTCAAGGTAAACTCATGAATTCAATGAAGGGTTTTTTTTTTTTTGTAGAATCCTGTTCTGCATTTCCATTCAAAAAGACCTTTCAATAACCAAGATGTTCTGAAAAGTGCAAACTAGAACCTAAAAAAAAAAAATACAATCTTAAGATTTAACGTGTTACCACAGTTTTGGCTTATTGAAGGTCAACAGTACAGATGATCATATGAAAACAGTGTTAAATGGGGTTTTTCTGTCCATTGGAAGCATCTATTAATGGCTTTAAACGGCCTTTAGGTTTATGTGTGTGAGCTGAAATTCAAAACGCAGTAATCTGAAAAGCATCAAAACTCACACTTGGACCTGTAATCATCATTTCTACAATATTACAGTGTATGTGTAGAGGTTAAATGTTCCACATGTCATGTATATCAGTGAAGTATGCAAACCCAGAATTAGTTTCACAGCTAATAAATGTAACTATCTATTTTTAAAATCAATATCTTAAATATCCTCGCCCCTAGTTAAAATAGTGTGCTGACCAAACCAAATCAGAATAATAATATAAATACAATGCTACGTGAGAGCATCAATAAGAACCCAAGAACCAAATCAAGCTCTTTAAATAAATGTAACCAGTCAGAATGGAAAGTGAGCACAATGTCAGAAAAGAGACAGTAAAACTATAAAGTCTGCTAGTTCTGAACTATATGGCAGCTTTGAAAGGTTTTTAAAAAATGATGTATAACTACAAAACATTTCAAATTGACTTTTGAAGAGAAGGAACTTTGAGAAAACAACTTTCTTATTCCAGCCTTATAGTAATGATTAAATCAAAGTCATAACATGTGTGATGTACCTTTGCTTCCAATGCTTTGTGAACATTTGCTTTCAATGGAACCTGAAAGTAGGGTTAGCTTCAAGGGCCTACCCAAGACTTTTGAAACGTAGTACATATGACTGCACCACAAAGTTTCGTCCCTAAACACTTAACTTCCTGCTTGCAAAGGCCTTGAGTAATTGTTCAAACTTTTTTTCTTATACTACAGATTAAATCAACTGGTCACAGTCAGGAGTTGCAGAAAGACTGTCAGAAAATCAGAAGGCTTAAAATAATCCATCGAATAATTGTTCACACATGAGGGGGTGGGGGGGGGGCTCGAGTATAAACAGTGCACTTGGGTCCCACTTGCTTTTCTCACTGCAAATTCATGCTTGTTCCTAGACAAAGAGAAAGACTGAGTTTGCACATATTGACTAACATTTTTTTTTCCCCCCCATTTTGGAGGTCAGATGCAAAGAATTGGATCTCAGTGAGGCCTGTCTGTCGTTCTTTCTTTGTTATTTTCTCTAGTGCCCTCCCTCATCTGCACAAAACACATCACCACCCCAACTCTTCGGTCCTGTTCTCTTTTTCTCACTTCATGCCTCTTCAGGCGGTGCGGGCCTCTTGAGATCTCGTATCTGCTTGATGAGATAGTTCTTTTCATCGCAGAACTGCTCATCCTCCGAGCGGTCTGTTTGGAAGTGGCTCAGGAAGTCCACCAATTTTGACTGGTTCTTCAACAGGATGTCCAAAACAGGTTGTGTCTTATTTGGGTTCGCCACAAACACCTGACGGCACACCAGAAAAAAGCTTGTTTAAATTTAAGCAGATGCCACTCAATCTAGCATCACAGTGGTTAAAATAGGGTATGACCCAACACCCAAGCCAACTCTGCGTTCCAGTACTCTTTTGATATGTGCCCTCACCGACTTCCACTCACCATTTCCCCTTAGGGAAATCCCAGTCACCATGTTAAGGGATGTTCCATTAGTTTATTAGTTAAAGTGAGGTTTGTTAAATGACCTGGTGGAGGCCCGTGAAAACAGCAATAGATTGAGATTGCTTGGTAGTTTGTACAGTCCATCATTTCAAGTGTGCTTGCCCATGTCTTGCTGAAAAAAATTCCACTCAATATTATACCCTCCTTCCCTTGGGTGGCCATTCAAGTGATGTAATTGATATGCACTTCCAAATTGTGAGGGGAAGTCGATGTTTATGACTAAGGTCAAAACTGCAAAGGATGGGGAGCAATCAGCTGTTCAGTTTGGAAAGTCATTGAGGCAGAGAGGGGGAAAACCATGAAGGGCTACCTCAAGTCAGAGAAAATTCTCACACACACACACGCACACCTAAATTAAAGGTAGATTTTTTTTTTTATAACATGGATCAAGAGTAAGAAAAGATCAAATCTAAATCAAGATTTCTTTAAAAAATCAACACTGAGGCGTGTAAATATTTCAGAACAACCAATTAATATTTTCAGTTGATTTTAGAGATAGTAATAGCACACGTCAGGAATACTCCCCATGGCATTAGGTTAACACTACCCTGCCTTTTGTTCAGTGGTTGGTGACAGACCAACAGCGTATGTGTGTGTGTGTGTGTGTGTGTGTGTGTGTGTGTGTGTGTGTGTGTGTGTGTATGTATTAGTCATTTAGATGTTAACTGCTGTGGGGTAGATGGAGGTTTTTGCCCACATTCCATACATGATAAAATGTGTGTGTAAA
>JAOUQW010000034.1:14890892-14903757 GCA_028565825.1 Olivaichthys viedmensis | reverse complement strand
CATCCTGGAAGAGACCACTCCCATCAGGATAGAAATGTTTCATCATAGGATAAAGGTGATCAGTCAGAATAACTTTGCATTGATTTGCATTGACCCTTCCCTCTATATAGGGGGCAAGTGGACCCAAACCTTGCCAGCAAAATGCCCCCCACAGCATAACAGAGCCACCGGACCCTCTCACTGTAGGGGTCAAGCATTCAGACCTGTACCGTTCTCTTGGTGTACGCCACACATGCACTCGCCCACTTGTCGAGAATATGGTGAAGGATGATATAACATTTTTCCCCACATCTCTGTAGACCAGTGTTGTTGATTTTTGCACCACTGAACTCTCAAATGTGCATTCATCTTTGTAATGAGGGCTTTATGCACTGCCACCCTGCTATAATATCCCTCTCTATGTAGTTGTCGACAGACTTGCTGACAGTCTGATCATGTCCTGCATTGACATTCTAGGTCAACTGAACAGTTGCTCTTCTGTTTTTCCTTACAAACCTAATAGAACAAAAGAGATAAGGCGCGCCCAAGAAAGCATTGCTGGAATAGAGCCATCATAACTATTTTTCCCCCAAATGTCCCGGTAGCTCCAAGAGGCATGCATACTCATTTATGCATTTATTAATGCGTTACATTTATAAATAATAGGTGTAATACATTAAATGAGTGTGCCTTTGTTAGTAGGGAATAACTCAACTGAAAAGGAATAAACCAAGGGAGTCATATTTGATTTCTAGAGGCTACATCCCCATGTCAGAGGTCATGCCCTGATGTGGGAGTGTGAATCTGTTTGTGTTCATGTGAGGGCAAAGAGAGCGAGTGTGCGAGCGTGTATGCCAGAGGGTGGCCACTGCACAAGATATAACACCCATTTCACACTTCCCCATGCTTAAAAAGCAGAAAACTCCATCCAGTCAAACTTAAGAACTTGTGCAAATAAAACTCTTCTGGCCCACATCCGCTTGCTGAGAGCGCAAGAGAGACAAACTCAGAACAAGTATGTAGCAGTGTCTAAGGCTATGATCAGATAGCAGGGTGAACCTGATTCATTTTTCAAATTTGATTTTATAGACCCGAGTGTTTGCACTGCAAATTACAAGTGACCAAACCCGATTTGTCGGTTCGGACTGTAGTCACACTTGCTCGCGTGTCCAGATTGGTTGCTATAACTACGACGAATGACGCATGAGTATGCCGAGTAGTGCGAGACAGGCGAAAGTTAGTGCCTTCCAATTTTGACTGCGCGGAGGCGTCCCGCCAAAAAGAAAGCACACAGGCCACATCTTCGTTGCTCCAGGATCAGGTTACTCTCCTCTCCTGATCGGTCATGCTGGTTTTCGGCCATCCTGGTTTTGGTGTTTTTGTTGTCGCAAATGTCTGTCGTCGAGATCCAGTTGAGCCGCACCGAATAGTGTAAAAAAGACAGGAAATATGATTTGACTGCATGTCAGGAAAACCGGATTTGAAAGCACGTACAAATGTGGCTTGAATACGATTTGAAGTCAGATTTCATGTGTTTTTTTTGTTGCCGTTCAGACTGCAGCCCAAATCGGATATGCCAAAAAAAAAAAAACGGATTTGAGCTGCCTGTCTGAACACAAGTGCAAGAGACTCTGCACACATTTCAGCAACTCGACAGCTTTCCCACCTCTGAAACGCTGACTAAACACTCCATGGTTCATGTACACAAGCAGAATTTGACTTCATCTTAAGTTCAACAATTCTCAACGGGACCCGAGTTCTAGACGTCAAGTCAGAGAGAGAGAGAGAGAGAGAGAGAGAATGTCCAGAATGCAGTCTCTAAATCCTCTCCTTCTCCAATTCTGTCTATAAGGCCACTGGATGGGTATTAGCACTGCACAGAGAGAGCCATGTAGCGACTGTTAGCCCCTAATTCACACAGCCTATGGGCGAAACATAGACAAAACCATCTGAATTGTTGTGACCTCAAGAGTCATCTGGTATTTTTGTGTGTGTTGATTTTGGAGTATTTGGAGTCATAACATATCACAAACAACAATGCTGATGACTATGATGTGCCTAAATAAGTAACAAAAATTCTCTTTACACCCCAGACCACCTACACAGAGACTTAAAAAAAATAAAAAATAAAAAAATAAAGCCAATTCTCATCAGTATCCTCACATTACAATGCAATGCATGAAACCACCACAGGCTTATATAAAGTCATTAATGGATATGATAGCCTGGGGAAAAGTAGAGTCGAGAGAGAGAAAATAGAGAAAACGTACAAAAGAAATGAAGAGAGAGCGAGATGAGAGGCTTTGTGGCTAACTGCATTTCTCAGTGGAGGTCTCCAGAACCCTCTGGCTCTTCGGATGAACCCCTCTCTGCCTGCACTTGTGAGCTGTGCCAAATGCCCGTCTCTGAAGCCAAATGGCCGTTTCTTTTCCCGCTCCCACCCCACAGCTCCACAGGAGCCAAAACACTGCAGCTTAGAGAATGGAGAGGAGGAGGAGGAGGACGAAGCCACTACCCCACAAGGCCAGTGTCCCTCTGCTGTGACTCAAACTGCACAGTGCAGACTGCAGAAACCTAAACTGCATTCCAGGAGCATGACTGATAGGGGTCACATGGATTCCAGAGCAGAAAAGACCTTGCTGTTGAAAAGCGCGGTGGGAAATTGGATACAGAGTGTACTGGGAATACATAAGCACAGAGTTTTGTTTAATGGAGGAGTTTGGCCCATGGCTATTGTTTTGTCCCTCTTACGTATACTATACATACAGTTACTGTGCAAAAGTCTTAGACAGCCTACATTTTTATATACATTTTGACTTCGATGTTTATTTGATGTCTTCTGCATTAGCGTGTCATTAGAAAAGAGCAAACTTTAGATTTCCAAACATTCATTTTACAAAAAATGTAATCTTTGTAAATCATTAAAGAAAGTGAGATATTCAGTACTAGAGCAGTTTTTAGATAAAAAACAGAATGAAGGCTGTTCTGGGATTTTACCTGCAGAAACAGAAGCAAGTGAGAACCAAAGTCTGCAGAAGAACTGTGACAAGTTCACCAAGATTCTTGGAACAAGCTAGCAGCCGATTTCCTTATAAAACTGTACGACAGTGTGCCTAAGAGAATTGATGCAGTTTTAAAGCAGAAGGCTGCTCACACAAAGTTTTTTACTTTTTAATGCTATTCATAGTATTTGGAAACTTTTCATTTCATTATTTTTCTTTAAAAGCATCTTTGCTATATAGAATTATTTTACATGTGCCAAAGACTTTTGCACAGTGCTATATATGTGTGTGCAAGTGAGAGAGAGAGAGAGAGAGAGAGAGCTGCTTAATCAAAATGACAGTTTTATATAAAATGTCTAACTGTCCAACAAATAAAATATTAATAACAAATCTGTTTTGTATGCCCTTTAATAACTAACAGTAATACCTCAAATGAAATGATAAACGGTTGATTCTGAAGTCACATTTCAGAAAAGAAGGAGGACAAACAAACCACATCCATACCAGCTTGAACACCAATTCAGTCCACGCTCACCTTTTGGGCCACTTCCAGCGCGAAAAGGTCCATGTTGCAGAGGTGAGAAAACCTCTTTTTTTTTTTTTTTGAGTGCAACATTATTTAATGGTCAGCTAATAGCTTCTGTAACGTGCCAATTGTGAAGTACGTTGGCGAGATTAACTATACTGTTGACTGAAAGGCATTTTTCCTTAATTAACAGACGTTGCAATATTTTGGAGAAACTAGAAGCTTGTGCCCTGTGAATAAGCGGCTTTCCCGGGTGGAACTGGCCAGAGTTGAGCGATGTATTTGTAGCACTGAGACATTTGCCATGACTTCCGTGGTGGAACATCTGGTCTTTTTTTTCAGGTAGCCTGTTGAGCGTCATTAAATTGTTTGATAGAATTTTAATATTGCCCAACTCTGAAAAAGGACATTTGAAGAAAGAAGAAAAAAAACTGGCAGAGAGTCATTACACTACTACTGGAGATTTCTGTGTCGTACTGTCCAGTCGAAAAGCAGTGTCAAGAGAAACATACCTTAAAGACATGGAAAGCTTCAAACTGGATGTTGCGGCTGTTGTCTCTCAACATGTTCATCATCAGTTTCAGGTTCTCGGCTCGACTGATGTATTTGGTCATGACTGTAAAGTTGTGTCTATCCAGCAAAAGTTCTCCCAAAAGCTGTGTGCCAGATTATAGTTTAAATTAAAATAGAAAAGTGGCTGTAAAGAAGCAACTTGAAGCAGTTACACCGTCAGGGTTACATGCGTCTTGCTCAGTAACACGTGGGTCCTACTGTTTACATTAACATCCATTTTTGTGTTCCGATCTCAGCAATAGGTTCACAACACAGTATGGTTCTCACACACACACATTTCGGCTAAGCCGCTGTAGCGAGACACACGTTTGGATGTTGTGTGTCTTACTTGGTGTTTAAGTTGTCTTAATGTTAATTGCGTCTACAGCAAGATCTAATCACAATGCTAATGTGTCCAGATCATCAGTATGACCGCCACAATGAAGCGTGTGACCATATCAGTGTTTTATTCATAGTACTGCTGCAACGTGGACAACAACCAGATACCGGACACATTTTAATGCTAAATGTAAACAGAATTAGGGCATTCCTTCCCAAAGCAAAATACCCAAATATGTGATTTTAACATGGCTTTGTGTTGTGTGTCTATCCAAACAGGTGAACATCTATCCTGATGTCAGTGTTAACATGTGACCCTCACCTTTAGGGACTGCCGTTTGGTGACGTAATTATCAGAATGAAGCAGCTTTTCGTACTCTGTAAACACCTGGAAAATGATGTTGGAATACTTCAGTTTCAACAGATACGCACTTGTACATGTCTCTGAAGCTTTGAAGAAAATTGATGCACCATTTAAAATCATTAGAAACAGCATTTTTCCAACATTTAGCATTGTGGTTGAATTAAAGCATGAAAATGTGCTTGTGACGCTTACCCTGTCATAGTTTGTCTCCAAGAAATCTGCACACATGATCTTGTGTCTCGATACAAGATCCTAAAAATAAGAAAACCATGCAGTAAATGTCTCAGTACAAATAACACAGAAGAGTGTTTTTTATTTATTTCACTGAAGCCATGAACTGCCCCAGCAGGACAGATTATAAACTGGTAAAAATTGTGCACAATAACTAACCTTAAATGAAGCAAAGGCATCTGAGGCGATGTCAAAGGTGGAGAGTTCCACATAGCGAAAGAAGCAGTAGAAGTCCTCAGAGAAGAGGACAGTGCGGGCCAGGGGTTCGTGACGGAGACACTCTCTCAACATCATGCCACAGTTCAGAGCCACTTCTGCGCTCTCATAGCTGCAATTAACACAACACACATGGCAACCGCTGAAAAATATCACATCACTGAAGAATAACCAAGTATTGTCCAGTAGGGTCCAAAAACCTGAGCCCACTTACAAGAACTGTTTTTATTCCATCGGTTATTACATTTTTATTCATTAACGCAACTTTAAAGAAGAGGGTCATTATGTATTATAGGCAGCAAAAACATTAACCCATAATTTCAAAAAGGACCATAATAATGGATTTCACATTAGGTGTTCATCGATAAGATACAACCATAACCAAGCAAATTATATGCTACACATTCTGTACAAGGATATTTAGATCCATTTCAATTTCATACAATAATTTTTCAACCAGCTACTTGATTTGTCTCAATAATAATAGTCAACTAAGAATTTCGTATTAGTTGTTGATAATTAATCACAGTTCTTGTAAATGGATTCTGGTTATTTAGACCATACTGCATGGTTGTTTTTTTTGTTAACTCCCTGATGTTCATCTAGCTCTCCCTTATCGAACACTAGCTACAAACTTCAGCAGCCAATACATCACTTTGAGGTGCCACTAATGCAATGTCATAGCACAGCTGAATACGCCTGGAGTATAATGCTAAATGCACAATGCTGTATGCGACACACACACACACACACACACACACACACACACTCTTCTCAGCCAGTGAAATGCAAAAAGAGACCACATGCAATTGTACACTTGTGAATTTCCAGCCATGGACAGCTGTGAGATCACTGAGAATCAAATTAGGGTTCATACTGAGGGCCAATTGTGCCACTTGAAAGCCAATTATTGTTTATGTTTGTGGGACCATGTAAAGGAGAGGGCAAGTGAGATCGAGGGATAACTCTGTCCATTAACTGAAAATCGAGCAATAAATGTATTCACTATCAATTCTTCACTAAAAAAAAGGTGTCAGTTGCTTGCAGTTCTAAGAACAGAACAGTAAATGGAGACTTTGCTGCTCTAACATAGTTAAACACCCACAGCATATCAGTAATGGCAACTGGAACTGACAGCATAATCAATGCTTTTTTTTTTTTTTTGGAAAGTGCTGATCATGATCGTGCCCTGGAGCCTGGAAAACTCACCCTTTCATCAGCATGAAGAGGATCTGAGAGTGGGAGGAAATGTACTCGACTGTGGGGGTGCGAGTGCCTATCTGACGCCGCACCAAGTTGCTGAACAGATGAACCACATCCTTCTTTCCCTTTGGGGAGCAAAATTAGGTTCATTCAGTCTGAGTGCACATGCAAAACATACTAAATTTTAAGCATGAGAAACGTTGACCCGTAAATGAAACCTACATTATAGCAAGTCAAGCTAAAGTCAAAATACCTCCTTATACTATACTATAATGGCCCGGTTTAGTCTTCATTTCATTACAGCTCAATTATACTTAGATATCTAACTATATTTTATGTAATGTAAATGTTTGTACATACCAAATTGCATAAATGCATTTTCATTTTATCCTTTGTAACGCCTGATTGGATTTGAATGGTTTAAGACAACGTAATGAAATAAAATCAAAATCAAAACTGTTATTAGATCTAACTGTAGCCGACTGCAGCAATTTAACAGATTTAATAGTCAGATTTGTAAAAAAAATAATTTAGGCCAAAATTTGGAATCCCTCATGGAAATGGCCCCATAAAAAAATAAAGACTAAACAACAACACTTCTACAAATAGCCACCAGATTAAAAAAAAAAAAAAAAGCAAGTTAAAGCTACAGGATGTAAGATTTTTGCACTCTCTGGTAGAAAAACACCATTGCAAGCTACTTGCAGAAGAACATTTCGTAATCTGGGTTGTGCATCCTGCTCCACCGCGTGGAATAATCTCACAGCTGCAAGTACACACATCGAGAGAATTCAGGGTTGCATCATGTGCACTAAGTAGTATACCTATACAGCAATGACACCATTGGTGTACTGACAAACGATTTAGTATGGTAGTACTCGGTTTGGGACATGGCCCAAGTGTTCATGATTTGTGTATATATTTAACCGGTGCCCTTTCCTCAGTATTACAGGAGCATTATGTGAATTTAAAAAAACTTTATTGTGCACATCAACGTGACGGTCACAGTTACTGAGTACCAGGTGAAAGAGCAAAACCTTTCGATTGCTCGGCTCGTAATCACATAGCGCACTGCTGTGTAAATGGCTCCGCGCATCTCCGACGCCGATAGACGCAAAATTAGCTAACTAAAACGTTGTGTAGAGAACAAAAGTGTCACGTCTCATTGCTTACGACGTATGTATTTTTACTACCCGATCTATCTGGTAACTACAAATTCCACAACGAGGATAAATCGGCTGACTATCATTCACTAGCTTTCCACCAATTACTGAACAAATAAACCCCTTAGCTGTACAGCAAGAAAAAAAACTTTCAACTCCTAAATCCTTTTTCCTCTTAGACTCTCTCACTCCCGTTTGTTTCCACCCTCACTCCTGATTGGCTGCCAGCTCCCATCTGTCACCATGTAGCCAGACTTCTTTCGTGCCTGAAGCTGGAGCGCAATGACGTTTGAAGTATCTGAGCTGGCGTATGACGTGCGCGTTGGAAATTTCCCGCCAGTTCGAGCCCGACAGCTCTGACTACAAATTCCTGTGAGATTCTCAGGGTGACTCACAGCAGCTCAGGAACATCATGTTTTAGAATACATTTTTCTCCCCCTGACTAAAAAATCCAACACACTGTAGCTTTAAAGGTTATATCTCAATACATGGAATGCCATTGTACTGTTTGATCGAGCAAAAACATTTCGTATGTACTAAATGTTGTAATAAATCCAAACTGAAGAGTCACCTCAAAGTCCACCCTCTGCAGGTTGGCTATGAGGGCAATGAAGAGGTTGGTATTGTAAAGCTCCTGGGCCAGCTGGGCCACTGCTTCCGTTTGAGGCTCCTTGTCTCCAGTGCCACACAGCACCTCTTTCAACAAGGCTAGATTCTTTGAAACCTCCTCAGCAACCTGTTGGAAAAATCTGTCACCTTTCCCATTCACAATTCTATTGTCTTGATATGCACTAATGTAACATTTAAAAGGGGGACACCGAATACAATACAAATGCTTTATTGTGAATAAAGAGTGAATATTTCAATATTATTGAAATATAAAGAAATATATTTTTATAATGCTATTTACCTTTTCACATTTCTTGTTGTCGGACGCTTCCAGCTTCTCTAAGCATGCCACATTCTCCTTGAGATTCTTCACAATCTCTGCTGGACTCTTCTGAGACTTCCCAAACGGGAATGGCATGTTGTTTAGATGGTGCGGTTGGTTCTGGATGAAGTAAGAAACCTTTCACCTTACAAGGAACAACAAAATCTGATATGATACAACGTATGAAATGCAAAACAATTAGGCAGTTCACGTCAGGTTAACGATCCAGTTTTACCTTCTATATTCCAGTGAACACGAACATGGGCAAAGATGCACAGAGATGCCAGTTTATTCTGTACACCAGCTTTGTAGCTACATATCATCTATCTATTATAGAGGTGCACTTTGAGGGTAGACAGTTATTGACTGTGTTCACAGTGTTTAAAAAAACTCAACAACACTGCTGCGCCTAATCCACTTGAACCAGCACCCCACATACTATTATATAAGCGTCACCGCTGTGCTGAGAATGATCCACCACCCAATTAATCTCTGGTCAGTGGTGGTCCCTTTCCATTGATAGATGGGGGGCTAACAAATAGTACAAAAGCAATAGATGTGTTACAGTCAGCAATTATATACCGACCAGGTGCACCTATATGATAGGTCTACCTGATAAAACTGGCAACTTGGTGTAAATATTGAAACAGTATAGATCCTGCTCAGATTGATACAATATAGTAGAAATAAAATCAATAAAAAATGATGCCTCATTCAAGTAATTTCAGCACTGTAGAGGATGGGTCAATGAAACAGAAAAGAAAAAGAGGTGCCGTCTCTAAAACCATATGTCAGCACTCGCAGATCATCGATTTGCCATTCAAAAGTTAGCAACTTCTCCTTTTCCATCTTTGGCATATTCACAAATGACGTCTAAAAGGGTATTCTTTCACTGCAACACGTACATTTTAATTTTACTGTTTGTAAAAGACTCCAGTAACAAGTCTCATTGAAATTAAAACAATTTTGATACCAATTTGCACATCCAATCTTTCCTTCTGCCGCTATACTCATTAGCCGTCATGTAATAGATGTAGTAGTCACCTACATATGACCCGATTTGAATAAAGCAAATCAAATGTTGAAATGTATAGTCAGTGATTCAGTTAGCTGACGCTAGTTGCGTGGAAACTCGAACACATGCAGATCTCTCTTCAGTGTTCAGTCCAAAGCCACGCCGCCAAAACACATGCAGGACAAGGAGCTTTCTGGATTGACAGGCAACATGACTGACAGGAAAGTAGAGACGCCTCCTTGTCCTGATTAGTCCACGTTATTTGGGGTTTTTTCCTACCGTTTACAGGGCCTGGGCTGCCATGGAGATTTTTTATTGACAGCTACCAGAATTGATGCAAAATATTACAAAAAGTTCTGACTTAGAAACTACTGACCCCCACCTTTAAATATTTTATTGCTGCTGCTTCTTTGACACCCTGTTTTGAAGAAACTTGCGTCAGTTCCCAATGCCTTCTGTACATATTCTGCTTCTAAAGTCTACAGTCACAATCTCATAGCCAAAGGAGTCACGTAACGTATTTCACTTGAACTGATAAACTAGGGTTAGGTTAATGGTTAACTTCTATTGGATGGCTGATTATGATTATAAAAAAAAATAATAATAAACTACTGATTTGAAAAGCTCACTTTGTCATGTCACAAAATAGGTTCATCTTCTCATAGCAGATATGCAAATTATTAGAGGGCGATGTGGTTCCAGAAACGTTTTGCGTGCAAAAGTTAGGTAGGCAGCGAGCTATCTTAGTGATAGACGACAGACAAAATCGTGGTTGTGATGGTATATTTTGACAGGTTCGGCTACTGTTAAATAAACCTTTGAGAATATGACAACGCAAATGAAGTTTCAAGACACCGATATGCCACTCGTGTAATCCTGTGACAATTGCGAGCTAGTTCACGAGCAGTTAGGATAGCATGTGCACATGGGAGCATTTCAAATACGCGTATTCATAACGTAGAGATGTTCCTAGGTTTATTTTAGAAGCTTCTTGGGCATTAAAACAAACAAAAACAAACAAACAAAAAACAAAAAAACAGTTCGCCTGGCACCAACAATCATGCCACGGTCAAAATCACAGAGATCAAAAATTTTCCCCCATTCTGATGGTTGATGTGAACATTACCTGAATGAATTACATGAATGAGAAGGTGTACATGTTCCTAATAAAGTGCTCAGTGAGTAATATATATACACACACACATGCATATACACAAATAACGTAATTTTTTTTAATGGACTAAAATGACATGTTCAGAGGTACTTTAGGCAAAGTGAGCATTTTAAATTGTCATTTTAGTCCATTAAAAAAAAATTAAGGTGTATGCATTTGTGTATATGTATGTATGCATGCATGTATATGTATGTGTGTGTGTGTGTGTGTGTGTGTGATGTTCAGAGGTACTTTAGGACAGCGTTGGGTATTGCGTTGTGGGCAAGTCAGCAAAAATAAATAAAAAAGTGTGATTAAACAGGTCCCCAAGTGAGTCAGAACCTCACCAGTTGACTTTTCTAGCTTTAACAGTGACAGTGCTGACACATTTTTGTGTGTTGCATAATTACAAGCACACACCTGGAGTCCCCATAACCCATTATTAATACCAATACCACAGCAGGTTGCAAAGGCGAGCGAACCCTGTCATTGGGATGAACTTGAGATATTTAACAGTTCTACAGTCATTCTTCAACTCGACCCTTCGCATGGCTTTTTTAAATCAAATAAAAAAAGGTCACATGCAGACCCATAACGACGAACGCCCCATGTGCAATTTTTTTTTTATCTTTTATTTGATTTATTAATGAATTCATTGCGTTTATTAGCGTCAACAACAACAACAACAACAACACGTGGCGTTTTAAAGTGCAGAGAAACGCAGAGAAATTGCCAAATGTTATGAAATTACACCAATCGTGGCACGTCAAGCCAAAAAAAAAAGTTTCTTAAAAAAAACACGTCTTATATACACACACACACACCACGTCGGTTAGCTAGCCTGGCTAAGCTATCGGACCAGCGAGCCGATGCCTGATAGCTTATCGATCGGCGCCACCCAGCCAGGACGAGAGCCGAAGCCAGCAGGCGTCGACCAACATGTGTTTGAGAATACACTACAGAATACATTATTTATTATAAATTAAATTTTTTAAAAAAAGGTGTGTGATATACAGTTTAAGACGGTTCAAGCTGGTCGTCGTCGCGTTTGGATCCTCATGTCGGACTTCCTGTCTGCTGTTGCTTAGCAAGGCTAGGCTAGGCTAGGCTAAGCTAGGCTAAGCTGCCGCCGGCTAAAACGACATGCTAACTTCCGATAAGAAGAAAGGCGAAGTTTGGATTTTAGAAAAGAAAGAAAGAAAAAACAAAAACACGTCGAACGCAACAGTGTGTGTGTGTGTGTGTGTGTGTGGAGCTACTCAAGTTTAACAAGGAGTACCTTTTTTTGTTTTGTTTTAGACTGTCGGTACGGAACTTTTTCTCAATGACAGCCGGCGAAGGCAACTGGACTGCCCAGACAAGTCCATCTTTAAACGCCCTGATGCTGCTAGCGAAAGCTAGCACTCACACACACACACACACACACACACACACACACACACACACACTTTTCTCTCTCTCACACACACACACACACACACACACACACACACACACACACGCGCGCTGGGTTCACTTTACTAACATGAAAGCTAACATGAAAGCTAACATGAAAGCGAGGCTAGTTGAGTTAGCAAAGTTGCGCGAGACGCTGAAAGTGAGACACTCACCGTCCAGATGCCGACTTTAAAAAAAAAAAATCACTCAGCACAAGTTAGTTGAGTCGGAAGGAGAAAAAATAAATAAAAATACATATATATATAAAAAAAAATAAAAAAAACCGAGCCAAAAACGTAAATTTAGACAAGTCTGCGCATGCTAATCACTTCGAAAAGTTGTTCGCTGTTGCTAGGGGAACCGGTCGTACCCTCTGTAGCTACCTCACTAAAGCCCTTCACTCTATCAGGGAAGTTGGCGAGCGTTTATGGCCCCGCCCTCTTTTCTTTTTTTCTTTCTTTTTTCTTTTTTAAACTGACATCACATCTGACCAATAGGAGCATGTCAAGCATCGAAAGCCCCTCCCCTTTTTTTCATAAATGATCACTCAACCTGATTTTGATTCAAGCTGCTTTGATAGACTGAAACAGGTTATATGGTTATATTACACATGCAATGCTAAAAAAAATATTTTTTTTTATTGTGTTACAAATGTGGTGGGCTCAGTGGTTAGTGCTACTGGGCTACTGATCAGAAGGTCGTGGGTTCAAGCCTCAGCTCTACCAAGCTGCCACTGTTGGGCCCTTGAGCAAGG
>JAOUQW010000034.1:14877883-14890792 GCA_028565825.1 Olivaichthys viedmensis | reverse complement strand
ACAATAAATACACAGGGCAATAAATACACAGGACAATAAATACACAGGGCAATGCACGCTAAACAGGACAACAGAACAATATTGTATACGTATATGTATATGTATACAATATATATGTATATGTGACAATAAAGGAGCATTCTATTCTTCTTCTTCTAAATGACAACATCCCCACTCTTACGATAAATGCAACAAGACAGACTGTCACGTCATGGAGGCCCACAGCTCACATGTATGCAGGACGCTCCAAGTTATTTATCCAACTTACCACCAGATCTTGTTGAATTGAAATGACACCTTTGATTGCGTTCACTGTTTTTACAGTGACGTAAGGGTGATGCGAGAGTGATGTTTCAGCATGGGAGCACTTGCACCACCTCTGCATGAACATTCAAATATAACCAAATGTTTTTGTTTTTTTTAAGTATACACTTCAAATAGGGTGTATCAAAAGGGATATAAAGACATAAACCGCATACACCGAAACACGTAAGATCATTATCTGTTTTACATTTCTGAATTAGTTTTTTGTACCATTGCACCCTCGTCATGTGATGTTTTTGTGGCACTCAAAAACACATGGAAGAAGGCGTGAACCAGATAACCCATTCCCAAGAAAACACCACACCAGCAAGTAGATGATGAGTCATATATGGTCTCAGGGAGAAGTAATACAGTAATGCAAACGACAGAATAAAGTAGGTATGCATCTGGAATAAGTGCGTTTCCTCCAAAAGAAACGTTGAGTTTTTTTTATTCAACCATCATTCCAGAAACGTTGAGTTACTGACCACACGATCAAAGTGTTTTTGACATGAACTAGAAATTAACTCGAAACATTATTTGCCCTCTTTCTCAAACAAAGTCAATTTAAAAAAAAATGGTAGCAAGGATCATTTAAAATGTAATTGCATCACCAGTGCTGAGTGGTTCAACCATGCACAGTGTAGAAAGTTACAGTTACATCTCATTTTGTGTAAAATATCTTCTTTTTGCTAATCTAGATCTATATCTGAACTGAATATTTGCTGATGCATTATGTGTTCTCCATCTGTTTCTGGGGCTCTAAATACCAGGGCTTGTTTTTGGTTGACCCCAAAGGTATAATGGGAGGAAGCATGTGTCTTCCAGGGGCCCAACACTGAAACATTTTGAAAACTAGCAGTTACTTGTTTTATTAGATTTGTTGGACTTTTTAATCATGTGTTAAACTTTCCAAAGCATCAAGAAACATGACTACAGCCTGCTAGTCTTAGAGAAAGTAAAATAAAGCGAGAATTAACCTATTATGAGATACAAACACCGATATTAAACCTTAATATAACATATCCACAGATGTGTGATGCTACATATATCTTGTTATACATTCTGGGATGGATCAAAGTAATGGTTTTAGTCAGGGATTAAGGGTTGATGTCTGACGCACACTTGCATGGTAAGGTGTAGCAAAGTTGTGCCAAAAAAAAAGCATGCTTTTAAAACTCTCTATAAAATTAATTTCCTTTATTCCACAGTATTTTTCTGATTCATTTACTCAAACCCCAAAACAAGTACAAGTAAGCATTATTTTTGCTAGTGCAATGCTTCATTTACATGACAGTACAAAGAAATGTTGGCCAGTTCAGTCACATGTACCAAATCTCAATACAAAGTGTTGTCACTTTGATTAAATGCATAGATATTGTACACAGCCAGTGATGGGACACACCAGGCACTTGGAATTCATGCTGCAAAATAGGTGGGACCAGAAGCATGGCGACTAAGCCATGTTTGTGCGTAGTGCTGTTCGCAGAGGCCTAGCATTTCAGCTATGGAAAGTTACAGTCTCATACAAATGAGGAAACACTGGAGAAGATTATATTCATGTACATGCAATTACAAGTTCCCTTCGTCAATATAGAGGTATTCAATCAAGTCCTACATATGAGCAAACTTTTATCCATACGGCCTTTGTATAAGCAGGAGTGGTTTAGCTACCTATCTAGCTCCGCTTGCCAGCTGTCCTAGTTGTTGGCGTTGCAAGCAAGGTATAAACAGTAAAACAAATGCTTGTACATGCAAGCAAGGTATAAACAGTAAAACAAATGCTTGTACATGCAAGCAAGGTATACACAGTAAAACAAATGCTTGTACATGCAAGCAAGTTATACACAGTAAAACAAATGCTTGTACATGCAAGCAAGGTATAAACAGTAAAACAAATGCTTGTACATGCTTACTAGCTTATATATTTGTGACAGCTGCTTCTGCTGTTGCTTTTCTAGAAGCTTATTTTCCAGAAGTCCCTTATAGTGTCAATTGGTCAAAAAAAAATAAAAAAAAATATGATGAATGTGTTTGTATGCTTTTTTTTTCTTTTTTTTTCCATCTCAATAAATAATTTTCCTGACAGTTTTGCATTGAGGAAAACTTTCTACGTTTAAAAAAAAAAGAAGAAAAGAAAAGAAGAAGAAGTGTGTGTTAAAATATACCTGAAGTGTGTCCTCAAAATATCACTCATTGCATGTGTTATTTAATTCATTTGTTCATTTTTCTGAAAGGGTGCCAAAAAATTGTGCAACATCACAATTAATTTCTAATGTTATATATATATATATATATGTTATATGTACATATCCATCCGCCATTTTATCATCCTTTTTTTTTTTTTTTAAAGCACTAAGCACTCAAAAAATTAGTCTTCCTAGAGTAGACTCGCAGTGAAGGGAGCATAGCTAGGCTGAGTGGGAGCGTAATGAGACGCGGCCAGCTGTAGGGGGCGTGGCCTTCCAATGCTCCGCAATGGCGAGTAATGAGCTGCAGCCGGAACGCGCTTAGGCAGACGGAAGAGGTTCGCGCCGCCGGCCTTCCGCGACTAACGCGAGCGAGAACAGAGAGAGAGATCTGCGGGCAAGAACGCCGTGCACGACACGGTAAGCGCCCGTGTTAATCGCGCGAGCGTGTGCGATGAGTCGCTGGCCCGCGGTCCGGGTTGACGTAGCGCTTGTAAGCGCTTGTAAGCGCGCGCCTATGGCGGGCTCGACATGCGACGCGGCCGTGAAATCGGCTAGACGCGACGAGACGCGATTGCGCGGCCGTTTCCCGAGCAATGCTACACGCCAGAGAGTGAGTTGGCACGAGTGGGTTTTTTTTTTTTTTTTTTTTTTTTCTTCCCCCGTGTGTTGTGCCAGTGGGGGTCTGTCTCGCGTGACGCGGGCCTTCGCGTGTGCACGCGCAAGATGTGCAACCACTTTCCCCCGTTCTTCCTCCGATCTGGCGACGTCCCGTCGGAAAAGTCGCGCACTTTTCACTAAAGTGGCATTATTATTATTATATATATATATATATTTATTTTTTAAAGCCAGTCATGCCAGTCTCAAGGGTTCGAGGCCTAGGTTCTCCACACCTTAACCCCATGCACGACCATGCACGACCATGCATGCACGGCTCTGCTTGTGCCTTGCGCCGTACTTTCCGTTGCGGCTTTGGCATCTTGGTTCTGTGTGCGCGCGTGGAGCCTGCACGGCACTGGCGCGCGCGCGCGGTTCTGTGTGCGCGCGTGTCGCGTTATGGTGGCTGCAGGGCCTGGCTAGCGCGACAAGCCGAGCGGAGGCAATCATCTGACGAGGATCTAGCTGTGTGGTTTTTAGCCATACTGGAACACAAAGACGTGTTAAATTGCCGTAGCGCGCGGAGGAAGGAGGAAACACGAACCCTCCTCATCCTCCTCCTCATCCTCATCATCATCATCCTCATCCTCATCCTCCTCATCCTCATCCTCCAGGGGTACCTCGACAAAACGACCGGTTTTAACGCGCTGCGAGGCTCGTGGGTCAAACTCAAACCTGGCTTTGAGTTTTCACTTTTTGCATGCGTTTGGGAGAAAATTAAATGCATGTTCAGTTTTAATTTTGTGCCCCTTTCTTTTTTTTCTTTAAAAATTGTCTGTCGTTTTTAAAAAATATATATATTTTTTTTTATTTATTTAAATAAAGCCTATAATATACTCGTGCATGCACAATCAACATGTGAAACTTTTGGGTGCAATTAATGCTTAACATGTGGAAATGTCTTTTTAAAGACTATGGCGGATTTTTCTGTCCGTATACGGGGTGCATTGCTTTGCCCCCAAGATGAGCCAATTACTTTAGGGAATTTCCCCTACAACAATTTTATTGTTATGGGAGGCTTTAAAAAATAAAATTAAGAAAAAGTTTCATATTTATGACAAGCGTGTATCTCCTATAGGAGTCACATGCACTCACATACACTTCTATGCCTGTGTTTCCTTGCTTTTGTGGTGTATTTACAGTGGTTTTAAAACCACTAACATTTTTTTTCCCTTCTTCTTCTCTCTCTCTCTCTCTCTCAGTAATGCAAATGTAAGCTCTTTATTTTGTGCACACAAAAAGTCTGACCGCAACTGCGATTGAACCGATCCTCACTTTCTTTAAGATCACTAAAACACTCCACGCTCCTTAAATGTGCTTCGTTAAATTGTCATATTAAAGACGCACTGATTGTGTTGTGCTTTGTAAGGACGACCGAAATGTTTCTATTACTATAGTAAAGTGAGGGCCGTGACCAGATGAAGACTACTCGGGAGAACTTTTTCTAAATGTTTTGAAATGTAGATTCTATAAAAGTGCGTTTATGGATAGGTTCGACTAACAAGATGACGCTTTTCACGACGTACGCCGTTCAATATTTGATTTGTGATGGGCATAAACTTTTATTATGGCAGTATTCATAATCCATGGCCTATTTAACATATGCTCACAGTACCATTATGCTGCAGTGATATTGAAAATGTATTTAAATTGTGATTTTTAAGTGATCTTCATTATTCGGTTTCCACATAAAGGGATGACCGTTATATACCTATTGCTGGCGCCACATGCATATTCAGTTCATAATGTCTTTTAATCGTTCTCCCGTCATGGAAAACTTGTAGGAGCTCTTAATGAGTAAGATTCTTTGAATTTTGTCCGAATGAAGTTGGCTAAGAAAAGCTGTGGCCGCTATCCCTACCTCTTGGCTGGGTTCGCTCTTCTAAATTCTCAACAATTTACAAACACAAGAGCATGTTGATTTAATCACCTTTGTAAATAGGATACGAATTAAGATAACCGTCTACTCCATTTCTGTGCAGTGCTGTTTAATCAACACAAGAGTGAAAAGTCGCTGGCAATGTCGGGGCAAAGGAAAGGAGCTTCTGCCCGTCTGCGAAAATGTGCCTTCTGTAGAACGAACCGAGAAGAGTGTGGCCAGCTTCTGGTATCGGACGACCAGAAGGTGGCAGCCCACCACAAATGCATGGTGAGTGGCCCATCTACAAGCTGAGGTTGCCATCTAATGTGTTTAGCTGGACAGGAAAAAGCCCTCTTTCAGAAAAGAAACTTGTAGTTAATGTAAATTTGATTCCTGAAATTGATCTAATAATATGAAGCAATGGTTTCAGTGCATGACCTGAAAAGATCTGGCAAATCTTTCTTTGCACAGTGTGTCAGCTGTTTAATTGCGTACTTTTTCAGTGCTTTTCCATATATTTAAATAAATAAATCCTTACTGTATTCATTTTGCAGCTTTTCTCATCTGCTCTGGTGACATCTCACTCAGACAGTGAAAACATTGGGGGATTTTCTCTTGAGGACGTAAAGAAAGAGCTTAAAAGAGGAAACAAATTGGTAAGTGGCAAGCAACTGTCTCAGTAAACCCACATCAGATGTAATAGGGGCTCAGGCTTTTGAATTGCCGTGGTTGTACACCAGGTAGCAAACGCCCCGTTTACACCTGGCATTAACATGCATGGTCAGGCTTTGTCATTGATCTCGGCTGACCACTTGTGTTGGGATTTCGTGACGACTTGCATCACTTTCGCTCAAGGGTCAAAGGGTGCGGCTCACGTTTACTACGCCAGTCTCTCGGCATCTGCTGGACAAAATGTCCCACGCGCTCTTGTTCATGTACCTGTACAGGCCTTTCCAAATGTTTAGATAGAACGTACAAAGCCAACTAATGCGACTTGTGAACAAACGAGAGGGGAGATGAAGGAATAACGACGTATTTTAACGTATTTTCCGTTTAGGGCGGTCCTTCGATGTTCTCCGGGACGCATCGAGACGCATTACCGTTTACACTATAAATGCAATGTGGCCATATGCGTCTCTGACCACCTCCGAATGTGGCTCGAGCGATCGGATCACAATGCGTCATCGAGACACATGTGACCCCGTTTCCACGTGTACTTGGCGCTGACCACGATCCGATCGCTCGAGCCACACGTTAATACAACGTGGAAACGGGCCCAAAAAGAGCAGTTCTGTTTAACTGTTCTTTTGAAAAATTAAATAAAACGCGCACATCACCCACACCCCAACTCAACCCGGGACAAAAATAACAGCGCAGCACAGGAAAATAAAAAATAGGACCACACAGTTCACGGAAATGTATTTGTGTAAATAACAAAATTGAAAGGAAGTTACACAGGCGAGCATAGCCCTCGCATAAAAGCTCCTTCACAGCTTTTCATGTTTGTATGGTCTTTGGGGTTGTGTTGCTAATCCTTGCAAATAAAATGACCGTTCAAGGCAGCGGCTGTCTAGTGCAGCCAGTGATGTATCGATAATTTATGGTGAAGGATCCAATGTTGAACAGTAACTGTGGTCAAACCTTCCAGCCAGATTTTGAGTCCATTCCTTGATGGGGAATTTGGAGTCATTGACCGGGTAGGGCAGGGTCTATGGAAGCATGTGCCAGTCAATATTGTGATAGTATTGACTACTTCTACTATTGGACCACACCTTATTGCACAGCTATATGTCTATGGAGCTATTATGTCGTCTTGTATTTTTATTAACGGTAAATTTAATTCAATCAAACAAACGTATGAGAGCAGACGGTGCAACGGCCAATTATAACTTTTGAAATGTTAGATTTTTTTGTTTTGTTTTATACACGTATGCCTTTTATTCCATATATTAATTGGTAAATAGAGAGTTCACCCAGACCAATACCCAAGCGGAGGTGCTAAAGACAGCTTGGAAATAATGAAGTTAAATCGTAGTGAAATCTTTACTTCTATCTTTACTGCTTAAGTGAGATGGGACTGCAGCTTGTAGGACTGTCCAACTGATGACATCATCCTCTAGTTTTGTCAGAATTCTAGTGCAATTTATGTTTGCCACTGCTGCAACAGAGGTTTTCATATGAATCCCTAAATAAGTTACTTGAGTACTTTTGCACTTGGTTCTGATCAACTGGTGGAAACTTGGTCATGTGGCACCTTTGCTTCTTTAATAGCTGTATGGTTGCAGGCATGTGCACGAGGGGTGGTGGTGTGTGGCTACAGTGGCTCGAGTTACTTCCCCTTTGCCCTCCTTTGCTGAGATGCCCCTCTGGACCAAATAAAAATATATAAATAAATAACAATAATTATGACAATTGTTGTTTTTGCTGAACTATTTGAAGACTGCTCTGAGACCAAATTAAATTGCTGTTGTCATAAAACTTTAATGACAGGGAATGGAGCAACGTGAGTTATGTGACGCTCTATCTCCCAAGATTGATCGAGCGATAGCGAACCCATCAAACGTAGTTGCACTGCAGCGTGTAAGGGGTGAGTCTTTATCAAGCAAGTTAAAGAAATAACCTCATATTAGTCACATAATGTCTCATCTGGATAACTTTAGCTAGCTCGTTAAGGCTAAGTTAAGTGTGCGTTATTTCTCATTGCAGAGCTACCTCACTTTCCAATACGAGAGGCTAGCTATGTTACAGTTATATTTACACGGCAGCAAATTTATTACATGGCTTTTTTTCTTTTTTTTTAAGGGCCTGCCTGCAATAAAGTGTGCGAAAATTTAAAAACAGTGCACTGATTATTTGAACTTTAAATATAGGGCGGGGGGGTGTAGTTGCTTGAGTCACTGGCCCTCAAAATGTCTGTGCACAGCCCTGTATGGTTGCATTTAATTCTGTCTCACTTCTAAGTTGCTTTGGATAAATAAATAAAAAAGTCTGGCAAACGTTTGCTCACTGTGTGAACAGATGTGCTCATCCTGCCACCGGCCAGGGGCTACCATAGGCTGTGATGTCAAGACATGCCGGAGGACGTACCACTACTGCTGCGCCCTGTGGGACAAGGCCCAAACCAAGGAGAACCCCTCCCAGGGCATCTACCTGTAAGGAAACATTGCACCTACGCCTTATTTCTTACAATTTGTGTTCCAAAAACATTAAAGCTGATTCATGAAGTCTTCTCTATTTTGGCTTTTGTAGTGTTTACTGTCGCAAACATCGCAATGCCTCCCAAGATGCCAGTGATGGTAATAAATGCCTACTATTTTAAGTTGGTGGGGGAAGAAATACTATCACAATTTAATACATAATGCTATAATAATTTTGTTTATGCTGAGTTTATTGTTCATGTGTACACTCTGTCAGAGGATCAAGGAGTCGCTGCCAACGATTCAGATTCATCCCCGCCCCGGAGCCGAGGGCGCGGCAGGTTTGAGAAGAGCCGAATCAGAGGTGTATCTCGTGGCCAGTCAGAAGACGTAGATGAAACGGAGAGCTCCTCAAATGTAAGAGCCTGACTTTTATTTCTTTATTCACTTAATGTGACGTATTAGGAGTTAGAGTAAGGGAGGGTACTAAATGTCTAATTGCTTGATTGATCACTATAAGTCTTGGCTCAAAAGAAGATGTCCTGATTATGTTGACCAATTCGGAAAAGGCAGTGTTTTACGTGAATGTGTTGTGGTTGTAGCGGGACCGGTCCCCTCTGCGGGGCAGCCCCAGTGAGTCAGGCCTTCGCTGTGGTTTCTGTCACGCTGGTGATGAGGAGAATCAAACCCGCGGTGTGCTCCATTGTGATAACGCAAAAAAGGTTGCCGCCCACTACAAATGCATGGTGAGTCCCTCGTGAATCCCACGTCAGCAAACTCCTTAAAATGTACTGGGTTCTTATGTTGCAGTCTTCAGATAAACAGCTGATAAGGTTTTAAATCTTATAAATCATGTCCAAGAAATAGCCCACTGAAAATTGAGGAATATGTGATATTTTACTGTTTTTGAATGTACTTTTTTTCAAATTTTATTTTATTTATTTATTTATTATAAATGTGTACCATCAGCCCTTCAGTCTTCTAACTTTTTTGCTCTTTTGACAGCTTTTCTCTTCGGGGACGGTCCAACTCACTACCACATCACGTGCAGAATTTGGCAACTTTGACATTAAAACAGTCATTCAGGAAATAAAGAGAGGAAAAAGAATGGTGAGCTCTTTTAACTTTCAGAGCAATTCGAGCCAGAATAACTTGCTGTTGTCTAAGGCCCAGCTTCTCTAGCTTTAAGGAAAGTTTTGGGGCTTTCCACATGCCCCAAATGTCGTCTATCAGCACTTCTGCACTAGAGCTATGAGGCTAAAGTAGCTATCAAGTAACACCACGCAGACTTTCCGATGTGGTTTAGGACACAGTGTGACTTACTGTAAAAATAAACAAAACTTCATCAGGTAGCTTAACACTCTTGCAATTATAGGGGCAGCCATCTTGGACATGCACAGTTTTGCTTCATGCAATTTGGTATAATTCCACTCCCTTGGCCTTAGCCTCCAACGATTGAAGGCAGAATCTTGCCTATAAACTGGGAGTTATAGGGATGCTAATGTAGTTCCACTTTGAACTTCAATTTGTAAATACAGACTATCCTAGTATGTTACAAAAAGTTATAAACTTAATGTCATTTACAGCAAGTACATGAAGATTTGGGCCTGAATTATTTATTTTTTTAATGGAAAAATGATTAGACCTGTTAACTACGATAGCCTCATGGCTCCAATGCAAAACTAGAGAAGCCAACTACAGACCCCAAACATGTCTTGGCTGATAAACTACATTTGGGGTAAGTGGGGAAAATTGTGTAAATTTAGATTTTTGGCGTAATTATTATTTTTTATTAAGAGTTGTATTCAATCAGTAGTTAAAGTGGAGCGGTTACAGCAATGTGAACGTCTCTCACACTTGTATTTTAATTAAATTAGGTTTGTTCAGTAGTCCGTTAATACAACAATATATTCATGGAAGGTTCTTTCATTTGTGAATGATCTCAGATATGTGTGGATATAATGCATTTAAGGTTGTCTACATAACAGACTCGAATGTTGGCAATGACACACTGAATGTTTAATTTGTGACGATGCTAATGTGGTGGATTTGTTTTAGAAATGCACCTTGTGTGGTCAGCTTGGCGCTACTATTGGATGCGAGATAAAAGCGTGTGTGAAGACCTACCACTACCACTGCGGCCTGCAGGACAAGGCCAAATACATAGAAAACATGGCCAGAGGCATTTACAAGTAAATCTCAGTTTTTTTTTGTTTTTGTCTGTTTTTGTCTCCACTCATTGAGCTGAGGGATAACTAGTTAGTGCTTGTCATAATAGTTGGAAGCTTTTCTAAATTGTGACCCAATACATTTACATTTAACATGGGCCATGACAGTTAATGGAAATATATATATATATATATATATATAATGATATTATATTAGTATATATTACATCGTGGTTTTTTTCTTAGCCATGTCTAATTTAATTAATGTTTTAATGTTTAAGTAATCTTGCCTTGACTATTCAAATAACACAACTGTCATGTCAGAATCAGACTTCAAGCATCCGCTTAGCTAGGCAGTTCAATGACTTGGTACGTTTTTTCCATGAATAGACTGTACTGTAAGAATCACAGCGGAAATGAAGAGCGGGATGAAGAGGATGAGGAGAGGGAGAGTCGCAGTAGAGAGAGGGCTGCCAGTAACAATAGGGGAAGCTCTACGCCGCCTCAAGTCAATGGCAACTAGGCGAGTTTCTGTAAACGTACGGTCACTTTTCACGTGGAACGTTTGACTTGTATTTCATTATTTTGATATCTCGTTTGGGATGTTTATCATCATGTTTGTCTTTTACAGATGGTGATCGGAGATGATCGGGGGGAAAGAACAAGATATTTTTTTATTGTGCTAAATTAGAACCTAGGGGCCAGCTCACAATATGGACCGTTTCAGTTTATCTCTAATTGCCAGAAAGCCCATAACCATTGATGACTGGCCATACATTTCTATGCCTTTTTCTCAATATTTCAAGAATATCATGAATGAGAAGGAAGAGTGCAGTTTGCAATCCCACTCAAGACAAGTGAGATGTTTAAGACGCAGATTAAGCCAACTGAGGAATTTGGTGAAAGACTAGGTTGAATCTGTCTGGAAAAAGCTTTAAATGTGAGCCAGTGACAACTGAAGGCTGTGTAACTGGACCAGTGGAAGCTCTCTTCCCCAGTTTATTTCTTGACAAACTGCTCTTTGGACTGCACCTGTTCTCTTGAGACTGCCTTCTGGTTGTTTTTACTGTTTTCTCCAATCCATGAAGTTGAACAAGCCTATCCCTGTTATTTTCTGCCAGTTAATTGACATTATCTTTACCGCTTATTTTCTCTTGTACCATGTATTATATTTTACTACTGTATTATAATCATGAGTATTGTTGAATATCTGTGACTTCCTTTATAGTCTTGAGTCAGGATTAAAGATCATTGGCTAGCATGCACTTTTTCTTTAACCGGACCTGTGTGGCAGTCCTCCCTTTATACAATTCCTTTGTACATCTTTTTTTTTTTGTGGAAAAGTACATCATTTCACTGAAGACAGACCCACTTGTTTGCATGAAGAATGAACTAGGTACAGGCTGTATCACTTTTACATAAAATGCAATGAAAGACAGTGGATTACTGATGATATAATGTTATTCAGACAGTCAGAGTTTGAATTGTACTGATTACAGTACGCCAAACGGGTCATCATACTATGAAATAGCCAATGCTAACTTTTGGTTGGTTTGATTAACCTTTTTAAGGGGCTGTGAATCAACCAAGCACTTTGCCTACTTGCTTGGGAAGGAGCTTCGAGTTTGAGGATGTTATTTAGTTTTTAATATATATAACAGGCCAGAATGGTCCTTCACATACGAAAGACACTACCACTTGGCCACTTTGCCTTGAAACGTACATGATGCATGAGTCGTCCTTTTTAAAGGAATAGTTTGGTGAAAAATCAGTCACACAATTTTCCACTTCAAGTGTAATTGGTCATCCAAGACGTTTGGTGTCTAAAGTAGAGGTGTGTATCGGGACTGGGAGCCCATGGAACCCAGCAAAAAAAGTTGCGGGTACAGAATATTTTTTTGCACTCGTGGTGAGAGTGGGTGGTTGAAAATGAAAATCCCAGGACAAAGAGGTAGCATATAGTTGGTGTGACTGCTAATTACTAATTTATTTATTTTTCTTTTCATGAAGAAGACACTAAAGCCCACCCTATTGTTTTCAGTTGGCTCATGCTTTAAATAACTTTGCTTCTTCAGCTTTGCACTGGAGCTACAAGGCTAATGTTGCCTACAAGTAATAAAGGAGATATTTGGTAACATAGACTTCCCTTACCAGTGTTGTTGACGAGCAGAAGAAGATTCTGGGTGAAATAGACTTCCATTACTTGTTAGCAACATTGGCCTCGGACACCAAACATGTCTTGGCCAATGAATTACATGTGGGGTAAGGGGACAATTACGTAAATCTTGACTTTTTCGCTGAACTATTTCTTCAAGCTTGAGAAATTATTTCCAAGATGTAAAATATACACGTTAGGCCTCTTCTTACCTCGGAGTCCTCATTAGCCTCAACTGTAAACTGTTTCATATTCACAGTATTGCTTTCACTATAATGTTTTACTGGCAGTGTTTCATTAAGGCAAACAAGCTGAACGAACAACCTACATTTAATATTGGGTTTACTTAATAATAACGTCACCTTTATTGTCACATATACATATACAGTGAAATTGATTCTTCGCATATCCCAGCATGTTGGTAAGCTGGGGTCAGAGC
>JAOUQW010000034.1:14845493-14861947 GCA_028565825.1 Olivaichthys viedmensis | reverse complement strand
CCTTGCTCAAGGGCCCAACAGTGGCAGCTTGGTGGAGCTGAGGTTTGAACCCACGACCTTCTGATCAGTAGCCCAGTAGCTCTAACCACTGAGCCACCACTGCCCCACGAGCCAGAGCAATCCCAAAACCCACCGATTCCACATTCTCCAATCAGGTGTGCGATCAATAATAACTCTGTGTGGACACCAAGCTCTTGTTTGATTTCATCTGAGTTTGCAAGTGAAATCAACCCAGTGCTGTGGAGGCACAGACGTTTTAACTGCCATGTGTAAACGTTCCACACACGCCTATGGTCCCAATTGCATGCAGGCCACGTTCGTGTCAATGCCAAGGAGTTGGAGTGAGAGAAGAGCGCCCTCTGGCGGGAGCTGAGGAAACAGCAGGGCTTTCCCTGTGGGACGGGCCTCAGCTCGCTCGCCGTTCTGGCCTGGTTATAAGGAAAAGTGGCTTCCCTGGAAATAAACAAAGAGCTCTGTTATAGAGTGATGGGCTCGCTCACCGTGACAAGTTCAAATGCAGTCTTGTTTTGAAATCAACAGTGCATCCGAGGCGACATTTGGACACTAATGCAACTCTTCTAATTGATTGCGCACGTGCATAAATAACTAAGAATGACACAGACGCGAGTAAACGACCGTGGAGGCGCGTGCGACGACGGCAGATCGGACATGAGCGAACATATCCTCACACTGCGGTGTAACGCGGTTACTCCTGCAAAGTCTCAGCAAACGAAAGAAACACTGCGTAAGAAATAAATGTCAAAAGAAAAAATAACAATACTGAAGTGATCTGCAGCAGTGGTGCCCCCCACCACACCCCACCAGCACTGCTGTGCAATTGAAAAAGACCATTCAAACAAACAAAAAGTCTATTTCTTGCACGAGCTTACATGCACGACAAAAAAAACAAGCCTGTGCATGCTGGTGCTGACAAATCAATGAGTATTATTGCCTGCTCAGCAGGTACAACTTATTGCATCGCATGCATGTCTCAAATATCTCGCGGGTGGCTGTAATGCATACGTACAGACTGCATGCTCACAAATGAATGCTGTGACATTGGCCAGCAAAAGCCATCATTTGTTCTGTGGTTTCGAGGTGGAGATGGTCCCTGGAGATGGTCCCTGGAGATGGTCCCTGTAGATGGTCCCTGGAGATGGTCCCTGGAGATGATCCCTGGGGATGGTCCCTGGAGATGATCCCTGGAGATGATCCCTGGAGATGATCCCTGGAGATGGTCCCTGTAGATGGTCCCTGGAGATGATCCCTGGAGATGGTCCCTGTAGATGGTCCCTGGAGATGATCCCTGGAGATGGTCCCTGGAGATGATCCCTGGAGATGGTCCCTGGAGATGGTCCCTGGAGATGATCCCTGGAGATGATCCCTGGAGATGGTCCCTGGAGATGGTCCCTGGAGATGATCCCTGGAGATGGTCCCTGGAGATGGTCCCTGGAGTCCAGCACTTAGAACTACTGCGTCAGCGCGCGCGCAGATCAAACGCTTCATCAAAGCATGATTAAAGCACGACGTGCAAAAACAACACCCTAGTCTGCAATACGGGTGTCGTGACGTGTTAAACTCTCAAGTCGTGCTGCAAACATATTTATCACCCTGTTTGCGCTTTTCTTTTCTTTTTCTTTTCTTCCGTCGAGGCTTTCAAGAAAAGAGTGCGTGCAACTTTCGCACGCTGCCGCGAGCCTTCGCCCATTACAGCGCCCTTATTCCCATTAGAATCTGATGAGCGGGAAGTGGGGGGGAAATCATGCAAAAATAATACCCCCAAAAATCCTCAAACTTACCTCCAGCCCAATCGAAAATGGCGCCGAAATGTTAAAAAAAAAAAAGTCCGAAATTTCGTTGCACGGTCTCCTGCAAAGCTTTGTGGGAGCCCGAGTGCAGCTGCAGCCTCATACAGACAGACAGGAGGAGGAGGAGGAGGAGGAAGAGGAGGAGGAGGAAGGAAGAGGAGGAGGAGGAGAAGGAGGAGGAGGAGGAAGAGGAGGAGGAGGAGGAAGGAAGAGGAGGAAGGAAGAGGAGGAGGAGGAGGAAGGAAGAGGAGGAGGAGGAAGGAAGAGGAGGAAGAGGAGGAGGAGGAGGAAGGAAGAGGAGGAGGAGGAAGGAAGAGGAGGAGGAGGAGGAGGAGAAGGAGAAAGGAATAGGAGGAGGAGGAGCGGCCACCTTCTTACCATGCACACACTAATGTATTCCACCACGATTTATGAGCCATGGCAATTAAAAATGGTTAGATAATATCTAGTTGAATCATTGTGCAGCTTCCGAGTTGTTGTTGTTGTTTTTGTTTGTTTGTTTTTACACTTTCTGACCACTGGCATTGTGCAATTAAAAAGAAAAGATGTTTTACAACAATAGATTTTTTTCTTGTTTAGGATCACAATATAATTGTGTTTTACATCAGCATTACGTAGACCCCGTTCACACCTGGTCGTGTCATGCGTCTGGATTGTGTACCCCTTGAATAAGATTTTAACCACGTGCATTTACACTTGTAGTCAAATGCGTGCCCGGGTAGCCAGGCATTCATGGAGCCCGTGCGTCACCTATTGGGAGGGGTTTTCTGGTTGTCAAATGTGGCTTGGAGAGACGGATGCGTCTACACTTGTATATAACGTGGTTATATACAAATCTGTTTCAAATGCGTCTTGGGTGCTTTATATCCCAATCTGGATATAGACGCATGAAACGACCAAGTGTACACGGAGTCATAATTTTAGCTGCATAACTATTTCAGATTTTCTTTTCTTGGTATACAGTCATACCAGTATACTTTACACCAATAATCTATATGCTATATGTATATGTTTCGTTTCTTCTCTCTTTTATGCATGCCTCATATATCATATGTCTGACTCTAAGCTATACGGTATTGCTACGGGTTGCCCCTCTGTCCCTAAAGATGTCTGTAGAAGTGACACTGAAATAATCCAATGTTAATAGGAAAGCTTTAAAGGATAAGTTTACCACGTTTACCTCAATTCGACAGTCCAAGAACAAAGTGTAGCCTTTATGAGGGGCTTGGGTCAACAAGAACATCACTTGACCTGTGTAATGGCCTCGTTGTCTCTCATTATGAGCAGAGAAAAGAAACTTTGTCCGCTGTCAGACAGCAGGCTGTGATGTGAACAGTGCTTAAACATGTGACTCTTCCAGTTCACATAGTTAGTACGCTCTGTGTAGAAGTTATATTATGCAAAGTTGGGTTGGGAGACAGAGGGTGTTGTGTGAGCTGTGGTCAGACATGCACACAAGGGAAAGGCGAAAGCAGCACGAACCAGATCAGTATTAATTCAGCAGTCATTTCACAGAGCTTTAGTGTTTATGTTCACATAGAACCTTTGAAACCTTGTTGTAAAACTCTGGCGACCAAGGCTGGCTCTTTGACATTACAGACCAAGTACATATTAGACACTTTAGCATTTTAAGTGTTTTTAAATGTTTCTTTTCTTTTTCTTTGATTGAAAATGGTTTTCTCAGGACCATATTCCAGCAGTGCCAGTTGAATTAAAATAACAAGCAGCAAATTATTTTACCCTTTTACTTTATCTTCACAGTTTCTTTCTCAGCCCACGTCCGCTGAGCCACTCAATGCTATCTTTTTGTGAATCTTTATGTCTGGTCATAGGCTATTCTGATTTGTTTAGGAAAATGAATATGCCTACATTTTTTAAAATATTTTTTAAAAATCGCAAGCAAAGCTATAAAATGATATTATGGTTCACGTGGCCTCAAGCCTCATACTAAAAACAGATGAGATTAAAAATGAAGGGTTAAAGAAGTATACAAAAATGAGTCTGGAGTCATCATAAATGAATGAATGCACAAACAAGGCATAAACACTCCGTAGCCGAGCGAGTATTTTAAAAATAACTGGAACGCCATTGTGATGAAAAATAATGTACGAGTATGACTATGGAATAAAACAGCGTTGGCGTTGGCTTGTAGTTATGCAAAGACAAAGAACATGCACAGTCAATATGGATCCTAATGCATTATATTCCAATGCTGCAAGCAGACATTGCAGGCTCCTAACACAAGATGCACGTAAATTCAAAGTGAACAAAAAAGTTGCTGCAAGTTCTAAAAGTATAAGGCCAAAAAAAAAAAGAAAAAAAAAAAAAAAAGGTTTGGTACTTTGAAACTGTAAATGGTTAAAATGTTTAAAACTGCAGTAGGCTAGATCAGTGTGAGTAAGGAGCTGAGAAGAGAGGGTGCTTGCTGCAGGAGAGGTAAGGCCTTAAAAAATAAGAAATGTTTTTTTTTTAAAAGAGCCCCAGACTGGCTTATCACTTTTGCAGTGTCGTGTTCCTCCTGCTTTTCAGACATGACATGCAAACATCATAACGTGTTAAGAAATCAGCAATAGCACCAGGAAACAAGGCGTTTGATTGCTTTAAGATCATTGTAGCTGGATCTTGCTGTGATCATCACTGTCAGGCCTACATGCTGCTGTTCACTAGATAATGCCAGGTCTCGATAGTCGGTGTCTCCGCAAGCTTTTCTTTTTTTTTTTTGCATCTTGCAATTGTGTAGAATAATTCATTCATAAGGTGAGTCTACCAACAAAGAGCTCGAGGCACGCGTGCGTGTCCGGGAAGCGCGTGCTCGATTGGCTGCTTGTCCACGAGAAGAAAAAAAAAAACGCACGCCTACAACATCCGACGATTTGATTGGCTCGCGAGGCTGTCGGTCATCCAATGAAACCCGGAGAGCGGGAGGGGGCGGGACCCGGGACCCGCGCGCGCGCTTGGTTGCGTCTTGAGCTCCGCTGCGGCGTTCAGTAAGACGAACACAAACGACTTTCGTTATAAAAAAAAAAATGGCCGACGCGAGTGATTTAAATCCGTTGTCGGCAAGCAGTCGCGTTTGTTTTCGCGCACTAACGCATCAGGTGGCGGTTTAAGCGGCGCGTGCTAGCGCATCGGGAGCACGTCGACGGCAGGCTAATTCGCTAGCGCGCGCTGGTTGCCCCTGGTGATGGCTAGCTGAGCGTTGTTGCGCGTTGCCAGCTAGCTCACAGCGCTAAATCGTTATTACGCTTAATTACGTTGCACAGCGGCTGCATGGAGACTTGCCGGAATAGCGTCGCCACTCGGCGTTGACCGGGCTTGTTGGGAGTCGGCGCATCGAGCTAAGCTAACAAGCTAACAAGCTAACCAGCTCTGGGTAAGGGCGCGAGCACGGGGACCGTGTCGAGACGTTCGCGAGACGGCGTGGTCCTCCAGGTTTTTAAGGCGAGAAGATGGACGCGTGCGTGGACGGTGGCGTCGTGCGGGCCTGGCCACGCATGTAGCCCGCGGCTGCTTTCGGCTCCGAGCGTCAGGAAGGCGCGCGGGTATCGTTAGCCTCTGCTAGCCTCTGCTAGCCGCACGAACGCCGCGAGATGAGCACGTGAACGCGCCGCTTCCACTTGTTTTGGCTGCTTTAAGGACTTTCAACGATGTAGCGTTACAGCAGAGGAAGAAGAAGAAGAGGAAGAAGGAACGACAAACACGCGGTTCTTGCGGAATTCGGACATTAGTACGCGTTATGGACGACCACGGCATGATGGCGCAAGAGAAGATGGAGCTGGAGCTGGACATCGCGCCGGGCCTGGCGCAGAGCGACGGACACTTGAGGCGCTCCAACAGCGAGCCTATGATAAACGGCTTGAGGTTAACTGTTCATTCACTTTCTTACAGTCACGACTTCATTTCAACCGAACACCAGTTGCATGGAGTTGAGCTGAACTGCATTAAGTTGCATTGAGTTGAGCTGCATTGCGTTGAGTTGAGCTGAACTGCATTAAGTTGAGCTGAACTGCATTAAGTTGCATTGAGTTGAGTTGAGCTGCATTGAGTTGAGCTGAACTGCATTAAGTTGCATTGAGTTGAGCTGCATTGAGTTGCATGGCTGTGACTTGGCCACACTCTCGAATGTTGAAAGTATGGCTTCACAGTCTTGCTAGAGAAAAGAAAAAGCTCACCGAGTCAACAGGGCCGTCAGTCTTAAAGCACGGACTGTATTGGTAGTATAAAACTCGCACAAGTGCCATGCACAGGAACGATGCACTTGGTTTGCCTTGCTTGCATCCTCTGTGAGCAATCAGTAAACTCCTCTTCTTCTTCCCCCCCCCCTCTCTTTTCTCAGTGACAGCTCACAGGTTTTCCAGAGAGAGATTCTACGCAGCAGACGAAATAGCACGACCCTTGTTCATCATCGACCCAACATGGTATGTAACAGTGTGTGACTCTGTTTCATTAATACGCAGCACTGTTAATCACCATGACTGTGCTCAGGGTTTTCTGTGCCCATTATTCTTCATGTAACGTTGATTTAGGTTCCATCCTCCCCGGTTCGCATTCCTAGCACCAGGCTTGAAAGAATCAAACAGGTAAACTAGGTCTCTCTGTGAAAAACTTGAGTGTGTATATGTTGTCTGAATATAGATTTTTCCACAAGTGCATACAACCTGGTGGATAAAGTTTCTTTTAAATTATGTCCAGTGGTGTTTTTATTTTAGATCCTTAGTTGGACTTGCATAATGCCACACTAAAGTTGCGTGTTACTGTTGTGTAGATGGTGCTGCTTAAGTAAGGGTCATATGCATGTGTTCCTTTTTGTAGGAGGAGGGGGTAGATGTGATGAACAGGGAAGCGGCTCATGAACGGTAAATAACTGGCGTTCGTACGCCTTTATCTTCGTTATGGGTGACTATAACGCAACTTAACAAATTGTTTCAAGCATCAACTTGGTTTGACTTGTCCACAAAACAAAAAAACAGGCATCATATTAAGTGTACAAGTGCTTTAAACAACAGGAGTCATTTTTATTTTTCTTGCCTAATCCAAACGCGTGACTTCTTTTTTTTTTTTTTGGTTCTTCTCCCTGCTTGTCCAAATAGGGAGGTACAAGCAGCCATGCAAATGAGCCAGTCATGGGAGGAGAGCCTTAGTCTGGTAAGACGTATAATGTCCAATAAAGGCCGGATGTTCTCTGTTAACCACTTCACAAAACACCGGACACTTGTCTGCAGTAACACTTAAGCCCCACTTGATTTATTTAAGCATAAGCTATGTCTATTTCAGTGTAAACTTTTTAAAATGATTAAAGGCTGAAGTTTGCATGCAGTGGCTTTCCTGCCACATGTCCACCTCTCCTTGCTGATGAGATCATGGATGTGTAGAAATGGCATGCTAGAGTAACATGGAGTAAACAGGGCCACCAGTCTTTCAAGAGCAGACTGAGTTGGTAGTATAACACTCCAACAGCAAACTAGTTGCACAGTTCATTACTGTGAACCGAGGGCTAGTATCCGTTAGCTGAATGTGTGTTCTTTGTTATTCCAGAGTGACAATGATTTTGAGAAGTCGTCATCCCCAAAGCGTATCGATTTTGTGCCTGTGTCTCCAGCTCCATCCCCCACCAGAGGAATCGGGAAGAAGGTTTGTGTATATTCTACTTTAATGTTCTTCTATGGTCGAGTTTTTTTTTTGTTGGAGTTCAACTGATAAAATAATACTCCTGCAAATGTTTCTTTTTCAATGAGCAGCAGTGCTTCTCTCCATCTCTGCAAATCCTGGTGAGCAGTAATGGTCTAACTCCCAGCCCCATCCCCAGCCCAACACGTCGCTTCAGGTGAGCTCATAAACGAAAGCAATACCTGTTTATTCTAACATTATTCTAACAGCTTGTTGGATTTTGTTGGAACTTATTCTGTGTGTGTGCTTAGTAGGAGGAGTCAGAGCCCCATTAACTGCATAAGACCTAGCATCTTGGGCCCTATCAAAAGGAAAGGTAAAATGACATCTTGTGTACAGAATTAGCTTGTGAAGGCTCCTTAGTGGTGCAGCTGTCTAAGGCTGTGTCTGTGGCATAGTCGGGGTTCAAACTTTCAATGTCCCGACCATGCTACAGGAGTCCGAGGTGGCCGTAATTGACCCTGCTCTCTGGGTGGGACGGATGGTATTCCTCCCTCTCCTGTCAGAGAGATGCTAACCAATTGCAGATGTCTGTTGGCTCGTGTACAGAATGGGGCAGTTATAGCTCTCCTCCAACTGTGTTCAGCTGCCCTGTGACGTTGCATGAGCAGCAGTTCAAAAAAAAAAGTTGCAGCAAATGGTTTCACAAACGTACAAGTGTTAAACGCTTGTTAGCCATTGCCTTCCTAGGGTTGGTAATTGTTGTGTGACCGGTGGGAATTCGATATGACTAAATTAGTTAAGAAAATTGGGTAAGAAAAGAAATAAAGTGCAGTATATTTTGTTTATTATGAAATGTACCTTTTTTTATTATTGAATTAGTTTTATTTAATTGAATCTATTATATTGGCTGGCAGTTTCAGGTGAAATGGAAGCAGAAAGCCAGCCAAAGAGACTCTTTCAGGGCACCACCACTATGTTGTCCACAGAGACGGCCAACCTGCCTGAACTCAGCTCCTGGTGAGTGATCTATAGCGGGTGTATCATCGGTTGGGATTATTGTTGCTATAGTACTTAAGCACCAGTAAACACTGCATGTGACATGGTCAGAACGCCTACTTGAAATGTCTGCTATGTTGGTGCGCTCGTTTGATAAGTAATTTTATTGCAGCATTTAAACTCCTTTGGACAAAATGATAAGCCGATTAAACAGATAAATGGACATTAATATTGCGTCTCTGACAAGCTTGTAAATTTGTTCCTTTTATTGGGACCTGAAGCTCGCTGTCCCTCTCGTGGTGTTGATTGTCAGTGGGGTCGTTCTTATGTGTAGGGTGGCGAGTTCTAGCTTGATTTTTCAATTTTTTTTGTCTAGTGTGTTTCAACTTGATGTGATTTCCCCCCCCAGTTTGTCCCCAGACCTTCTCGATGGAAGCCTCAGCAGCGTTGGCTCCTCTTCAGGTTCTCCAGCTAAGATGGAAGGGATTTCGCCCTCCTCCAGCAACTCTCCTTTCAACCCCCTCCAGGATCTTTCACCCAAGTGAGCAACATATCAGCCCCATTATAAGGAGGCCACACGATGAGCGTTCTTTAGGACCCTCCAGAGTCTCTCGTGCTTCTGTTCCATGCCTTCCCAACCTTTTCGTTCTTGTTCTCGTCTTTGATTTTTCTCATGGGGTTTGCTTTTCAGTGGGACAGTGTGGGGGAAGCTCTAATAAAGGAAACCAAAGCCCTGCAGGTATTTTGCATGGACTGTACCATTAGGAGTAATCGGCAGGGGTGAAGACTGTGGATGCTGTTTGCACCAGCTGCTATATAAAGGTGTAACACATGGGGAGAGGCGCCATAACGAAACAGTGTTCCCAAGCCTTGCCATTTCTGTATGAATTTGTTACTGTAGCTCTCAAATTAAAGGGAGGCCAATATATATAAAATAAGACGGCTCTTGAGAGAGTGTAGCGTTTCCCTCTCACGCCAGTACCATTAGCCTGTCCGTGGTGTGTCTAAGCCTATTACTATAGGTCTTTAATTTGCATAAGCAAATTGCCAACAGCTATTGTGTGAAAGAATTTAACTTATTTTATTTTTTGTTTTGTTCCTGCTTTTCTTTTCTTTGTAAGTATGTACATAACGTCGTTATAGCTGTTAACTTGTCATTGATAATCTGTGTGGACGTGAATGTGTGCACAGTGCTTGAGCAGTTAACTGACAATAGGCCTTTTGGTGTCATTTTATCAGGAGTGCAATTGCACTTGCATACATTTGCACTCTTCTGAGTGTGTTTCAGCCTCTGGTCAGCTGTATAAGCATTGTCCTCTGATTGTTCATGTAGATGGAAGAGGGGGGGGGTGACAACATGGACGAGCACCTATTTATCACACTTGGCGCTTCGTTAGGTTTTTCTAAATGGAGTTAACGGCTGTCGTCGGCTGTTTAGGAATTGATGCAAATGATGGTTAAATGCAATATCAAGGGGGATGGTTACCACTAAATCCAGGATTTGAACACTACAGCACATTCAACAGCCTGTGTCACAATTTGTCTTCAGGTCTACCATCCTAGGACATGGTTCAGCCTTGCTAGCTTTAGAGAAGCCAACTGCAGTGTTTTACAGCCCTTTAAACGCTGTGGCTTCACCCCTTTTCTCTCGTCTTTGGAATATTGCACTGTGTGACGGTGCCACCCTTAAACAAATGAGTTATTTGCGTTTTATTACCTTTTTTTTTTTTTTTTTGAATGGGGTAAACTACTGCAAACCACTGTCGAAGGAATTTCAATGCTAAATTCCTGAAGCAGCTGAGATGAATGGAAGAATATAAACGACTGCTGATGATCTTTGAACATGCAATAGAAATGCTTTGTGTCTGGGGGAAGGTCATCTACTGATTTATAAAAGTAGTGTGCCATTAAAGGTCTGTATATAACGGAGAGATGTAAAATTGTACTTGTGTAAGTTGTTCTTCATTTGAGCTTTAGTTATTTTAGTAAATAGCTTTTTTTTTTTTTTTTTTTATGGTTTTATAAATTAGTTTCCTTTTAAAAGAGAAATGTCTTTATTTCCTCAGAACATATGATATGCATCATAAATACGATTTTATTTGCAAGCAAGGAAATGATTGTAAATTCTGTTGGGTTTTTTTTTATGGAAGTGAAATTAAGGGTGTGATTTATTGCCCCATGTAAGGAAAAATGATCGAGGCAAAACAGCAGTGTACATCCATTCTCTGAATGTCTTTCAGAGACATGCAAACAGGGGGGAAAAGCAGCAAGTGCGTCATGTTAGGTCCCCTTTCTGTACTGTGTTCATGATTTGAAGTGTTTGTGGTTTGATTAACCAATAAGTTAGTTGTTTGTTTTTTTTTGTCCTGTGGACTTGTCTGATCTTTTATTTAATTTACGCTGTCCTCTAGACTCGATGAACAGAGTTCTTTTAGGAGCGTAAACATTAAGCGTGTGTGTTGAGCGGGTCGAGTGCTTTACAGGATTAAATCTTTGTTGAGCTCTGCTCTAAATGGACAAAAAAAAGTATTTCCTGTCTCCTTTTATCAGTGGTCTTCAAATTATAAAATAAATTATTTGTCCAGCAATTTTTTTTTGCTATTGACATTTTATGTTCTGGCTATTTTGTAATTTTAAGATGTAACGATAAAATATTACAGTACTACTGGATCTACATTGGTATGTTTGTACCAAGTTTCATATCGTCACCTTTTGCATGACATGAACATGATTTTTCAGGAAGCTGGATCCAGACCTGAAAGGGAAGTTAGCTGGAAGGTGTTTCATGTTATCTATCGTCACTATATATGAACTAAATTCGACAACAACAAAACAAGACTGATTTATTACAAGAGTTTGAGGGTGACTTGTGCCATCAACATGCAATAATGAACTAATACGAGTTAAGGCTCCTTTGTTTTTCCACAATTGCTTACACATTATTGCACATTGGCAGACATTTCTCGTCTTTTTGCTGCAGTTCACTCTCGTTATAAACTCCTTGCACACTTCACAGAGTACTCCAGCTCTAAACACGAAGTTCATGATCAATTCCACTGACCTCAGCAGGACAAAAACGAAAGCGCTTTTCATTACACTTCTGTATCATCCTTTATAGAATGAAAGAAATGAAGTCAAAATGTCATTTTCTATAGATAGAATAACAGGCAGAGATAGATCTACATGCCTAAGAATGTACACGCAGTGGCCAGTTATTATTAGGTCAACCTACTATATAGCAGCAGTTTGTAGGTATAGTTACTGGCTGTAGCCTATCTGCAGCTATGCACAGTTTGTCAGCTTCCTCTGCCCCTCTCTATCAACGGAAAGAGAAGTTTCGTAGGACCACCACTGACCAGAGATTATTTGGGTGATAAAAAATTCTGACATGTAGTGTGTGTGTTGTGCTGGTACAAGTCACATCACTGCTGGGTTGAGAACAGTCCAACTAGAAATGTCCAGCCAACAGCAGTTCTGTGGTCAGAAACCTACACTAATGAAGGGTTAGAGGACGATTAACATAAATTGTGAATGGAAAAAAATATAGCCTCTTAACTGTACACCTACAAGGTAGTTGTGTAATAAAGTGGCCAGTAAGAATCCACAGTGCTTAAAAACTCCAGGAATGCTACTGTGCCTGATTCACTCATACCAGCACCACACACACACACGTCAGTGTCACTGCTGCGTTGAGAAAGATCCACACACCAAATAATATCTGGTCAGTGGTCCTATGTCAGTAATTGTATACCATATGGAAGGTGAACCTAATAAACTGGCCATTGAGAGCATAAAGCATTTACTCAGTTTTGTAATGCAGAAAAGCCGCACGATAATTTGTTGTACAAAATGGCTACACCTGCCAGCCAACGTTTAGCACATGCACTTTCAAACGGGACAAGCGGACACGAATACACACGTCAATAAAGAGGCCTGTGTTGGTAAATGCTGTACAATGGAGAAGGACGTGGGAAGACGATGAGCTCAATAGGAGAGGCAAGAGGATGAGTAGGAGGAAGGCCTCGCCCCAAGAAAACAGTCTCAAATTAAATTCACCATGTCTTGGCTGGAAAGAATGTTGCATGTGGTATAGAAAACACAAATGGATCAGTTCTACATTTTGTTTGGTCTCTGCGTTATGTTATGCAAGATAATCGCTCATTTGTTTTTATGTTACTTTCATACATTCACGGTGTGAAGAGGACTTATATTTTGTATTATATTACAGTTATTTCATGCGTGCAAAAACTAAAACGCACACAAAAGTAAATAAATACATAAAACAAATAAGGCATTACATCGTTGCAAATGTCTTATTAAGGCATACAAAGACACCGGCACACTGAAAGCTGTGGTCTCATCATATCAGTGCAGTGTGAGAAATTATTTTGAGGAGACTGTTCACAGAGGCAGTGTTTCATTTTGCGCTCAATCTATGAAGATTTGCCAAAATGTGTGTACGGTTTCCAGAAAAGTCCATGAGAGCAGACACTGTTTTCTAAAATGTGTCCAAGCAAACGAGAAAGTGAATAACCAGCAGTTTGAATAATAATAATAATAAAAAAAGGCTTTTACAAAAACATTGTTTATTCTCCATGAACATCTAGGAATAGATTTTTGCGTGGACGAAAACCAAACGGCACAAGAAACATGGCTGACGTGGTGAACTGTGAAGACATTCTCCTTAAAACATGCTACATGCATGTTACTTATACAAAAGACTGGTGCTCATCGTCCCATTTTCAAGACGACAACAAAACAGCGCAGACACGAAGGAAATGAAGTAAAACACATTTAATTTAACATATTCCGTATGGTTATGCACACAACCCCTTCCCGCCTTCCCTGATAGTCAGCGTGGCTCAGTCGCCAGCTCAGTCAGTGTTTCTGGTTGTCCACCCAGAGCGCGTCCCTCCCTAGCCCCGGGATGTTTGCATCTTGATTGGGTCTAGACGTGTGTAATGTCATTTAAGCAGTTAGTTCCTGTTAAAAGGGTGGCTTTTATTTTTCACATGCTCACCCATTTCTTCACAACCCTTCTGGTTGTGCAAATGTCTGTATTTTCCCCCTCTTCATCTTCTCCTTCTTCAGTTGCTCTTTGTACAAAGGCATCAGCCAGTGGCACTTCATGTGCGGAGGATAACCATTGTAAGAAGACCTGCGTACGAAGAACAACGGTCACGGATCATAAAAAAAAAACTCAGCCATTTTCAGCAGGGATCTCAAAATTAAAACAAAATTACGCTTCTTTTCAAATGTTCACAGTGCAACTCACCTAAAACGTAAGCAGCTACGAGTTTCTTGTTAACACTTAAGTGGAGGTAGACAGGCACTGTGGATTCCTGCTCTCCCAGAGTAGGGAGCATAAGAGCAGCCATACACACTAGACCCAACAGGACGGTTAGCAGGCTGGGGCCACCTGATGCTGTGCGACTTTCTGTGCAACACACCCACATTCACAAATGACTATTTGCATGGATGAAGAAAACACGCTCATGACCTTAGCTCTCTAGTGCTACCCAGTGACATAAATAGGAACTGCGGGATCATTTAGAAACATGTACAAAATACCAAATATAATTACATTATTACTATACAATAATAGAATGTAATTACTTTCTATATTAAATGTAATTACAGTATTCCACTGCATGTAAACCAAGGAATAGAAGACCAGCATGATCCTGCTGCTGCTACAATAGACAACACATTTACATCCTTACTCATCACACTCTTTATCATGTATATACGCCCGTACCCATGACTCATGCATGCCTATTCATGCCTCATGAGACTTAACAGGTCTAGTGCGGATTATGCCTACCCGTCTGGAATGCAGTCTGCTCGAAGAACATGCTGTCAGCGAGCTGCTCCTTCATCCTGCGCTCCTCCTCCTGAGGCCGGCTCTGAGGCTGCTCCTGAGCGGCTGAGGGCAGCAACGTGGCCATCACCTCCTTCCGGCCCAGAGCTTTCCTCTGGCTCTGCTCGGACACCTGCAGCCGAAACTTATCGATCACGCCATAGTGGCAGGCTCGCACGTCTCGGTGTCGGATCACACTGTGGCAGTGGAGGAAATGGATAGAGGTCAGAGACTGGGGTGACTTTAAAAGTTTTGTTTTTTTAAAGGGACAACAAATAAAGTGAAAAAGGTTCTTGCATTTTGTTTGGGCCAAAATATTCCATTGTACTAAAAATGAATGGCTGGTCTTTGCAAATATAAAACAAACAAAAAAAGGTTATTTTAGGCCCTGAGAGTTAAGAAACTCATGAAGTACAGCTTACATGTCTACACAGCATTGTGGTTTCACGGCACCCGTGGCGTCCACTACCGCATACTTATTAGGTGCTGTGCACAGAACTGAGAGAGCAAAACAAAACACAGTTACGCGAACGCACCATTCGTGGTGTACTGAAGGTGAATCGTGTAGTCGTGTTGATCTTACCTTTAAACTTAAGTGCAAACTCATATGGGTTGTAGAGGGTAAGCACCTGCTTGTGTGAGGCCTGCTCATCTGCATAGAAAACCAGCTCGGTGGGGAACACAAACACTGGAAGTCTTCCTTCCACTAGGTCGGGCTGCCGGCTCTGCTGCTGCATTGGCACACACTGAGCGCACCTAGCCTCTCAGCTTATTCTCTCTCCGTCTCTTTCTGGGCTCCGAGGGTGCAGAAGCTCCCTTACACTTCAGCCGGCCTTGCTTGCTCAGCTCCTTTGCGGCATGGTGATTAGCCTTAAAAACAACAGAACGTGGATCGGTATTGTGGCACAAAGAGCATTGCAATGTGGTGGAGCAAGTAGTACTTTCAACACGCTTTCTAACAGTTCAGAGGATCTTGCGTTTGGGTTGTAGAAAATGAAGGATTCGTGTCAGTGTGAGGTGGACATTTAATTTATATACAGTATAATACATATTTTAAAGAATATGTAAAACTCCCACCTGTCCAAGCATGTGAAGAGGGACTTTTGTATCTATTTCAATGAACACATTGCTAATAATTGAGATAAATACATGACATATTATTTTATAATGTTTTACAATTGTATTGCTGTAAAACTAAAAGGCCTGGGCCAACACCACATCTATTAGGTACCTCTACCTTGTCCTTACGGTCATTGGCCAGTTTTATAAGGTAAACCTACCATATCGATGCACTTTGTAGGTGTACAATTATTGACTGTAGTCCTTCTGTTTCTATACACAGCTGTTTGTCAGCCCGCCTCTACCCCATAAGTCAATGGAAAGCCACCACCATAGGACCACCGCTGACATGGTAGTGTGTGCGGCTTCTGGTACAAGTGTACTGGGCGCGGCAAGGAGGTTGGGATTTTTTAAACACCGTGCACACTTATTAGCCACGTTTTAAACACACACCCACCTTGTACAGTACGAGTACATATAGAGACCATAGCTCGTCTTTTTCTGTGCACATCGGTGGTTGGTCGACGATTCTCAACGCAGAAGTGACACTGAGGTGTTTAAAAATTGCTGCGCCTGATACACTCCAATGACACTTGATCATTGGACACTTGATCATTGATCATTGGACACTTGATCATTGGACACTTGATCATTGGACACTTGATCATTGGATCCTTGATCATTGGACACTTGATCATTGGATCCTTGATCATTGGATACTTGATCATTGGATACTTGATCATTGGAATGAGATATATATATATATATATATATATGTGTGTGTGTGTTATAGAAAACGCTTACAGATAGTCAATAACAGGCCGTTTTAAATAGAAGTCTTGCTAAACCTGACTAGCGCCTCCACGTGGCTGGTCACGTGATCGTGTTTACCGAAATCTCAAACGCGTGTAATAATATTTCGCAATACTTTTTTTTTTAACACACATTTGCGTCAACAACACAACAAGCATCCACAACAGCATGCGCACTAGCTAGACGTCGGAGAATTAGCGCGAGAAGCTAACACCAGATAGCTAACACCAGCTAGCGCGAGAGGCTAACTCCAGCTAGCGCGAGAGGCTAACTCCAGCTAGCGCGCATGCTGTTGTGGATGCTTGTTG
>JAOUQW010000034.1:14816640-14840605 GCA_028565825.1 Olivaichthys viedmensis | reverse complement strand
GCTGTGTTCAGCAGAGATCACCCCAAAGCTGAGTGAAGCGATGGAGACGAGTGTGTCTGTACAGGACGGAGATCAGCACAGTCAGTGTCGGAGTGGGACTGTGGAGGAAGACTCTGTGAGCCAAGAGGTCGTACCTGAGCTGTGTTCAGCAGAGATCACCCCAAAGCTGAGTGAAGCGATGGAGACGAGTGTGTCTGTACAGGACGGAGATCAGCGCTCTGACTCTGAGAACAGGACTGTGGAGAAAGACGCCATGAGCCCGCTCCTGGGTGGAGGAGGATCTCTGGCTCTGCTGAGCATGCAGTATAGAGACGAGAGCGCAGAAGACCGGTCAGACAGGTAAAATAACACAAATTACTCACATTGTTTTCTTAACCTGTGGTCCTAATGGGTGACAAAGATGCTGATACGCATAAAATGGTGGTGAGTTGTACTTCTCAAACAGACGATTAAATCAATCTTCTGATTTGTTACTTAATACAGTGGAGTGCAAAAGTTTGTGTAACCTTAAGACAAAATGAAGCAGACAAAGCAACAAGGTATTTGTTGTGTTAGGTTTCATAAATATTCCTTTATTATCACAAGTAACAAAACGCATCAAATAGTGTGTGTGTTAAGCGATTAATAAAAAATAAACCAAATGACAATCAGTTCAAAAGTTTGCATCTCTCTTTCTGAATGTGATATAAATATTCTCTAATAAATGCCCGCCTTTTATAATTCCCTCCGACCGCCTTCGTATTCTGTGAGCTGGGGGTGCAAACTTTTGCACTCAACTGCAGGCATAACTTTTTAAGGATAAAATGTTTTCGGAGATGTGTGTGTGTGTGTGTGTGTATATATGTGTATATGCACCAGTTGTTTTATTGGCAAAACAAAATATTGTGATGCAAGTGTTGTAATATGATATTTGTTTTATATCACCCAGCCCCAGTTATAGTGATTTTATGTTATGTTCTGTAACGCATGACCCTTGCCATGTTCTTCTATAATATTTTTATACACAAACAATGTAATATATAAAAACAAAAGCTGTATTATCATATATCTTATTTTTTTCTTGAGCAGTGATTCGGACTCGTCTTCCTCTACATCCTCCTCATCCTCCTCTTCCTCATCTGATCCCATTATCACAACGATAAAGGCACTCGATCAGGGCGAAGATGAGGATGGTGTTGGTCCTGGGAAAAGAACAGCACCAGTGAGGACTCTGGGTGAGCTGCTTATTGAGGTGAGGGAACGTAACCGAAGGGACGTTATGGTTTAGTTCCTGTGTGCAATTTTCAGTCTTATCAGTGCTGTATGTGCAGCAAATCATGTAGAAAACACCCTCCGGTTAGATGAAGAATCGTGCAGAATTTTACAGACTTTGGCTGTTAGCAGTGTTAGGAAGTCATTTTGGACAGTCAGTATTGGGAAAGAGGTTTTTTAAAGTGTGCTGAATTGAAGCGTGTGTGTGTGTGTGTGTGTGTGTGTGTGCGCGTGTGCAGGATCTCCCAGTAGTGGAAAATCTGACTATCAGCCTTCCCGAGGAAACCGAGATGGAGCCAATTGGAATCATCTCAAGCATCATCGATCTACTCGGTATGTTTTTTACAGGAATCAGAAAATCCAGATTGGAGCTAAAAATGATACTGCAGTTGCCATTTATGTGACCTGACTAGCTAGCAGCGTTTCCGTTAGCCGGTAAATACCGGTTTTTGAGCGGTAAAAACTCCGGTGTCCGGTAAAAAATATTCACTTAAAGTACATACAAAATCTAAAGTAAATAAAGTCTGACTCCCTCTATGTAATAATGCAAGTCTCTTAAATGAGTATAGTTGATATGCTTAAGTATACATCTAAATAAAGCTTAACGCCGCTCGCTACGTTTGTTTGAGGGACTGACTCTCGGAGAGTCTCTGGACGGTCGTATTGGCGGAACTTTCTGCTTCCGGCTTACACAGAAAATCCGGTCAGATATAATTAATTTTACTTGATGGTGTCGTTCCTGTACAGCCCAAAAGTTTAGTGTTTCAGTAGTAATTAACACCAGTAATCGCGTATAACCGGAATTTGTCCGGTAATCTGAATCGTTCCCGGACCCCGTGACGGGCACTGAACATTCCTAGCGGAAACTCTACTAACTAGATATGATTGATCAACGGAACTCTGACTATATTATGAACGTGTAAGGATCAGGAAGTCAAAATTAACTTTACCTTACTCATGTTTATTGTTTCCTTTCCTAGTTATTGTTGAGTCAAAAAGGGATACTCCACCCCTGAACGACGACAGTGTCTTATTCAACAAGGACCGGGTCTCTATCGGCAGGGTAAGGTTTTACCCCATAGACTTTATACTCCTGGTGTAGGAATTTTCATTCCACGACCACCTGTGAGCTATAAAACCATTCCTTATCCCTTTGTCTGGTTGAACACCAGTTTGATCAGTTGCTTGATGGTCAGCAAAATGTTTTTCTTTTTCTTTTAGGTGTTTGAAGTGTTTGGCCCAGTTTGCCAGCCGTACTACGTCCTGAGATTCAACTCTCAAGAGGACATAGAACAGAGGAACCTCAACATAAGGGAGCCTGTTTACTTTGCCCCCAAAATCAAAGACTTCACCGAGTACATCTTTGTCGAACAGATCAAGCAGTGAGTAACTCGTTTCGGAGAGCATCCTGCTTGCTTTATCTCGCGTGTGTAGCATTAAACACAGTTATTATTCTTCGTTTTGTTCTTTGACTGCAGAACGAAAGGATCTGATGCCTCTTGGAAGAATGACCAGGAGCCTCCACCAGAGGTAAATGACGCTACTGTACATTCATTAGCCACTTCTGAAATGTTTACCTGTGGTACAATGTGTGGCTGTGAAGAGAGGCTGCAGAGGCTTTGCTGTACACAAGCTAAGAGACAAAAGCTGTAAAGCCACCTGCAACAACATTGAAGTAACAGAGAGTGTCTCTAGAGCCGGGGTTCATGGAAGCATGTTCTGAATAAACAGTTGACATAAGATATTACAGTTTTCTATGATCGCCAGGCTACTACATGATTCAAGGCCGTTTGAAAGCTCTTTAAAGCGGAACGCATGTCTGACTCTCCTCCGACTTGTCCCATATTATGATTGAAACATGAATGTGCAGCTTAATGTATAAAAAGTCCCTAAACCACTGATTCCATAAGAAACAGCTGCGTTTACATTGACTTGAAAAATGTTACGGAATTAAAATTTTTACGTTCATCCATCAGTTCAAAAACATGTAGAATACGGATAGAAAATAAGACGATGTTTTTATCTCTGCTACTTGCTGCTATGATCAATAGCTGTTATCATATTGTCCTGTGCTCATCCCAGGACTCTTACTTACAATACGGTCATACCCTTTAAACACATTAGTGCTGTTTGTCTTTTCCCCTGGTGATTTTATAATCTCACTATCGGGTGTCACCCAGAAGAGGACGGGTTCCCTTTTGAGTCTGGTTCCTCTCGAGGGTTCTTCATGTCGTCCCAGGGAGTTTTTCCTTGCCAGTGTCACCTCTGGATTGTTCATTAGGGATCTAGATCTACATCCGGATTTCTGTAAAGCTGCTTTGTGACTATGTCTAATGTTAAAAGCGCTGTACACATAAAATTTTATTGAATACGTGGTCAAAAAAATAGTTTGACTATTTACAAGCTACTTGATTTAAAAGGAACAACGCTTCCACCTCACTATGGGAAATGTAGTTAAACTGATGGATACATCACGACCGGCCAATCACTGCAGAGGTGGGCGGGCAGTTCGGACAGTTTTTCATTGTTCTGAACTGCCGCCCCATCGGTCCGAAGGCATCGGAAGAAAGCATAAATCAGGCGTTAGTGCTACCTGGACAGAAGTGGAGGCCTTATTAATCCCTGCTGGGTCACCTGAGGGAGGGTGTATGATTTGAAAGCCCTGAGGATCTCAGGAACATCGCTGATGTCTCCAGGTGCATCTAAAAATCACAGTTTCATTGAAGTCACACTCTTTGTGAGATGTTATACTTTTTTTTAGCCTATTCAAACTCCCATAGGCATTTAAGTTCTTGTTAGAGCAGAAGCCCTAGACGAGAAGTGCACTTGTTCTCTTGATGTACTGTTCTTATATTCAATAGGTCGGCACATGCATCATTTAGCTATAAATCATCCTTACTGCAGCTTTAATCTGATTTGTAATTAATTTGTATATCACCATCAGCCAAGAATTATGAGTCCTGCTGATTAGTGATGAGTTTCCATCTCTGGTTCCTAGACTGAGCAGCTAATAGAGTCGGCTCTTCTGCTCTAATAGTGTGCTGCTGTGGTTTTATTGAGTTGCTGGCTCTGTGTGTGTTTGTGTAGGTTGTGGATTTCAGTGATGATGAGAAGGAGAGGATGGCCAAGCAGAAGCTGAAGGCACAGAGGAGACCACAGCAGCAGAAACAGGAAGAGTCAGATTCTGGTGAGCCACAGCACCAATCACTGCTTTTTTCCCCTTTGTTTCTACCAATCGATGCCCTATACCACACCTCTCATAAGCCCTGGGCCCGTATTATTTATTTATTTATTTTTTGTACATACCAGATTTACTAATCGTGATCATTCCGAACAGGTTAATTCGGTTCTTCGACTGCATGTGCGAACTTGATGATTAGGACTGAGTTGTGTGAGATTATTGCGCGCTCCCAGGTTGACTGAAAAGGACAGATGTACCGAGACTCGAAACCAGGATGAGCAAATCAACGTTTGGCTAATGAGAATGATACGGAGAAGCCACTGTAGGATTTTATTCACGCACACAATTTAGTTTAAAGGGGCAACGAGTTACTAAATCGACGTCACAAAATCATAATGCGTGCGCACAATTGACTTTAGTCGTGCTCTGACTTTGCTATTTCGAGTTTAATCGGTTAATTTGTTTAAAAAAAAAAAAAACGTACAAGTGTAAGTAGTTGTACTTCAGTCTCTGTTATGGATGTTATGCTAGGTGAAGGCAACGTGTCAAAAGTGTACATTTTAATAAAAAATCTATATCCATAGCAGAGACTTAAACATCTACTTAAACTGAGTTGTAACCTGCTTGTTCAGTTAAATCGTGGGCGCGGTTTCATAGATTAACCAAAGTGATTTAATAATTTGATTTATAATTTGAGGACTTTCATTAGAAAAATGAGAAGCTCAATAAAGTAAATCATGTACACGCATTTGCGACTTCGTGACCTCGATTTAGTATCCTGTGGCCATTTTAAACTAAATAAGATGTATAAGGCTTATAAATGCGTGATCTAATCTTGTTTATGTTGAATAAGCCTGACTCCTGAGCAGGTATGAGTTTATGGACTTGTTGTCTTGGCAACCTTGCTCTTTTCCTCCCTATTTATTTTCCGTACTTGTGCTCGCAGATGAAGCATAAAAGCCATAGATGCGTTTAACGCTTCCACGTTCTATACTCTGTGAACGTTATTTATCTTCAACAGTGTCGTGATTGTGCAGCCTGTAGTATTTTACAGTGTGATACTCATGGGGAACCAGAAAAATGCACGTATCTTGTTTTACTGTCCCAATGAGTCATGTCATGTTTTCATTGAGCAGTGTTGTAATTACAGCCTGCCCAACTTCAACTGTCCTCATCCCCCATTTTTAATGGACACTGTTGTATATATGGGTGTCAGTTATCTTGATTTAAAAAAATTAAGCACATGCGGTGTGGGTTTGACGGACGCGCACTACACTATGCTTACGCAACGCTGACGCAACACTTTAGCGACGCATCCGTCGTAAATTCAGGGTCGGACTATTGCCAGGTGTTGCTTTTTATGCCACGACACTATATATTATTATTTACCTCACCTTTACCAAACACTATTCCTGACCCTATCTCAAGTAAATCCCCTTTAGAAACTAGAACTATTAATCATCCAAAGAACCCTTGAGGAACCCTTTTTCTAAGGGTTCACCAACCTCAACTCTTCACTTCCCTTCCCTCAACTACAACTACAACTCTTCAGCATCTCCACCTTCTGTGTATAGTAATAGTAATTGTATCTGTTTATTCTCTTATCAGACAGTGAATCGTCTGCCTGTAGAGCTCCACCTTCCCAGAAGCCCCCAAGAAGAAAACCTCGCCAGAACAGAAACTCTCCGCGCGGCCGGCCTGTGCATCACGAGCCTCATGGGGGGGGCTTCCACGCCAACTATCACGCCAATCCTCACTTTCAACAGGACTACATGCGCCCTCCCCCCGGCCCCTACCAACCTCCCTTCCGAGGTCGCGGACAACCTCTCTACCCCCGAGCGCCCCCTCCTCACATGGGCATTGGCCCCTGGAACCCCTGCCCCTACCCAGGGCCCATGTTCTACCCTCCACCACCACCTCCACCAAATTAACAAAGCTCTCTGTTTAAGGAGGACTCTTGGTGCATATCCTCAAACCTTCCTCTGAGCTAGACTGACTTAGGCTATTGAAATGTTCTGATACCTCCTTAAGATGAATTTGAGAGGTTCTTGCATCACTCTTATGAAAGCGTCATGCTAATGAATTTGTATTGAAGAAAACAATGTTTTTTTTTTCGTAATTAATTTGGTTGTGTTCCAATTCACACAGCTTTATAAATCAGACGATCTGTGAATTGGAAATGTGCAGTTTTTTTTTTATTTTATTAAAAAAATTAAATAAATAAAACGATAAGACCTCATTCCAAGTTGTGAATTCTTTTTCAGATGTGACATAGTCTGTTGCAAATGGACCATAGCGTGATTCTTCTGATGTAAACCAATATTATTCACTTGTACAAACCCTCCAACTCTCTTAAAGTCATACTCCAGTGTTTTACTAACTAATCTCCATCCTATCTGTAGTGTATGTCTGATTACCACAGACAAGGACCTCGAAATGTTTCTCCGTACTGACAAAATAATCAAAACCTGTTTACTCTAAACTCTCTTATAATAGAAGTCTAAGGGCAGTTGTTGAATTCTGTCAATAAATGTTTAAAATGCACAACTATATAATGCAAATCCAAAACTACAACCATTACACTTTAACAGTAAAGGTCTTCGGATGAGACCGGCTGTTCTGTACTTTCATCCAGCTTTCCAACAGTGGATCAGTGCAGTAACATGTAATTCCAGTTACTTATGCTTAACGTAAGGTTTTGTGATATCTATATGTGACCAGACAGAAGTAGGTAACACACAACTACACATTCTTCCACCAGAAAAAATAATCCGATCTCGCAAAGGCTTCATTTTACAGATTGGGAGCTTAATTTCTAGAACATTGAGTGATTCGCATAGTCATTTATTGTAACTGCCATTATATCTAGACTTCCATTATAACCAAGTTTTGAGTAAACAGGTTTTACGTTTTTGTGTTTTCTGTGGTAATCACACAATATGCTACACGTCTGGCTTTCCTTTAGGGTCCTGCCTAATGCACAGGGTTATGGAGAGGTTCCAGTTCACTCTTCAACCATTTTCAAGCAATTTTAAACGCTATTGCCTTCATGCCTTGTGGAATAAAATTTTTTTTAAAAAGTGTTTGTTCGTATGTTTGTTTTTCCAAACTTAATTTTTTCGAATACTCACATTTTAAATGAGTTTATTCTTGCAAAAAAAAAAAAGAAGAAGCTTTTTGCTGTTTGTAATTTTGCATCGTGTTTTTTTCCACTCAAACCTCTTGTATTAAACATGATAAACCACACGGCGTGCCATGACATTCAGGGAGGTATGATCCCTGGATTCGACATATTTTCTGATCCGATCTACTTACGTATTTTATGACGTAAACAAGTGTGATCACTGAACACAGGACACAGCTTGTCTTTAAGCATGCTGCCATCACACCTCTGCTGTTTCGCATAACTCGGCAACAAAAGCTCGGTTACTAAGAGGATGTCAGAATTGGCTCGGTCTTCGGTGTCGGATGATGCTCAGAGCTCTGATGTTGGTATTCTATCGAAAAGAAATAAAAAAGATCTTGCTTTGTGGTGGTGGTGTTTTTTTTTGTCGTGTTGTCCATTGATGCCCCAGGTGTTAACTATATCATGGTCAGTGGGACATTGTGTTTCCAGCAGCCCAGTTGTGTGCAGCTGGAGATTGGCAGCAGATTTTCTCCATACCATGGAATCTGGGCCACCGGTATGGAAAGTGGGCAGTGTTTGTGATGAGAGCCGTTTGAAACAGGAAGGAGATTAGTACTGTATATCTCATGACAGCATATTGACTCTGTGCTTGAGAGGACTGGGTTTGGATTTAAACACTATAATGAAGTGTGTGCATGTGTGAAGGTGGCTTTGAGCTGAAATACTGATCCATACAGGCCTTTCGTATTTGTAATATCACTTTGTGAGTGTGTGTATGACAGAGAAAGCAGTAGATATTTTTGAAGGCTGACACTGATGTGGCGCTGGTTTGTCACCACCTGCTGTTGTGTGGATGTGGGTTTGATCGTGGGTTGGTGTGAAGCCTCCCACTGTGTAAACACTGCTGAGCTGGAGGAAGGCAACACCTCTGGATGCCTAATATATTTGTCTGTTTTTTATCAGAGTATTGCCTTTTACAGTAGTGATATTGCCAGAAAAGGGCTGCATAATGTAAATGCCACACCTTTCTGCATGCTGTGAGCAATCTTGGATATTAATACACTGTTTTTATTTTAACCATGGAACATTTAAAGAGTCTTGGATAATGAAAAAAAAGCTGCCTTAAAATACATCATCTTTTTGACTGCTATTCCTCCCCGACTAGCCAAGAAAACATCTTTCCATGTCCTTTAACCAGTGAAGCTTGGCCTCTGTGTTTGTGTGCGAGACCGCATTTATTTAGATTAGAATATCACTTGCTATCCAATCAACAATTACGATGCTATTTTGATATTTCGATAGCTTAACACGCATGGACGCTGTATTGTTTTATTTTAACACAACACTTATTATTATTTTTTTTTACATAAAAGTTTTCTTAAGTAGTGCATTTTTTTGTTGTTGCAAAAAAATGGTTTCAAAAGTATTGGCGCCCCATGAAAAGAATAGCAGCACTGAGCCTCCTGTAATGTCTAACAAGGTTGGAGACACTTGTAGAGGATCTTGGACCCTCCTCAATGCAGAGCTCAAGCTCCTGTATATCCTTTACACCAGTGGACCGTCCTCTTCAAATTCAGACCACAGGTTTTCAATAGGGTTCAAATCCGGAGACCGAGATGGCCGTTGGAAGACATTAATTGTGTGTTCCGCAACCATTTCTGTGTTGATTTGGATGTATATTTGGGGTCATTATCTTGTTGTAAGATCCATCCTCAGGCCAAGTCTTAACCTCCTGGCAGAGGCAAACAGGTTCTGGGGTAAAATATCCTGGTATTTAGCAGAATTCAGGATGTCATCAATCTACACAAGAACCCCTGGACCACCAGCCATAAAACTGCCCCAAATCATCAATGATCCACCACCATATTTTACAGTGGGTTTGAGGGCTTTTCCTTGTTTGCAGTCCCTTTTTTCACCCAACGTGCCGATCGTGTTCATGGTCAAAAAATTTGCTTTTGGTCTCATCTGATCACAAAACATGATGTTAGGAGTATGCTCATGGGTCCAGTTTGTGGCAAATTTCCAACTGTTCCATACTTTTGATTTTTTTTTATTATGGCCCTGATTGTGTTGTATTTTTTATATCCATTATATCCATTGTCTTTTTTGTGTTGAAAGCTCTTTGGTTTTCCCCATGGTGATGGATGACGAAGGGATTTTACATGTGTGCCACCTCCTGTTTATACCCCAAGGAGGCAAGAAATTGTCAAGGGCAATATGGGCAACATCTTTAAGGGTGTCAATTATTTCGAGTGATATGGTTTTGAGTAAAAATACTATTATTTAAAAAATAAGATACGAGAGTGATTTTTGTTAGAGGAACGGGAAGTATTTTCTCCAATAGTTTGAGTGGAAAATTTTAATAATTGTGTGTAATGTTTATTTTGCTCATTCTCTTAAAGGGTGCCAATAATTCTACACTGATTCTCTAAAAATACAAATTCTATATTAATGATAGACATTGATCACTGATCATTGATCACATAATCAAGACATATGAACAAAAAGTGAGAAATTCAGGACCAAATCTCACAATCAAGGATTCATTTTTTCAAATATAGCATATATTTTTGTTTATGTAATTAATTAACTGCATTGTTATTTCTCGCAGTTACAGATTATTCCTCTAGCAGTGTCTATGACTAGAATATCCCTTTCCATGCTAGAGATTTTCCATATTTATGTTTGCCCACAGAACACACATCTGTTCAAGGACAGCATGTGTTTGGATGTGATTTCTGTTTTTGGTTCCTTCAGATGCTGTCTGAGTGACGTCAGTTGCGTGGCAACCCCATAAAGTGACAGTGATGCACAAGGGTGAACCTTGTTCTATTTACGAGCTTCAGTGACTGATGCGATACGCAATACGCAAAAATACACACTTGTATAATTTTTTTGCTGTTATAGACTACTGTGAACTCCAGAATTTTTGGCACCCTTTAAGACGATGAGCAAAAATTATTGTATGAATTAAAAATTGCACTCAATAATTCAAATTGTCCTTACCTTACCTTTTCCGTAACAAAACAACAATTCTGGTATAAACTTTTTTTTTTTTTTTTTTTATAAATAATACTGTTTTCTCTCAAAAACATATGTAGCAAAATTATTAGCACCCCCAAAGAATATTTAAAATAAATGCAAACAAATTGTCCTGAAGATTGATGGAATCATGTATTCGGCTAAGTGCTAGGATATTTTAGCCCCAAACCTGGTTGCTTCTGCCAGAAGGTTAAGACTTCGCTGAAGATGGATCTTTTGACAAATTAATGACTCAAAATCAACACACAAATGGTTGCCGGAAAACAAAATCAATGTTTTGCAACAGCCGTCTTGGTCTCTGAATTTGAACCCTGTTGAAAACCTGTAGTCTAAATTAAAGAGGGCAGTTCACATGCGCAAACCTAAGAATATAAAAGGAGCTTGAAATGTTCTGCATGAAGGAGTGTATAAAATCCCTCTACAAGTGTCTCCAACCTTGTTAGACATTGCTGGAAGAGGCTCAGTGCTGTTCTTCTCTCCAGGAGAAGCTTCACTGAATAATAATTGTGGTGTGCCAATAATTTTGAAACCATTGTTTTGCAAAAAAAAATAAAAATTGCACTACTTACTTAATGATTGAAAAAATAATATTATGTTAAAATAAAACTGTGCTGAATCCCCATACGTTTAAGCTCAAAATGTCACTCATTGAATGTGTTATTCTTTATTCTTTTTATACAGTATATTCGTCTTAAAACTTTCATGAGGGGTGCTAATAATTCTGGAGTTGCCTGTATTTTGTGTGATGCTTCTTCAGTTACATTTAGCTTCTATTCTGATGTCCCTGTCTAGAACTAACCCAAAAAATTTAGATTTTTATGTTGATCTCAATGACCTGAAGACTTGAATGTCCCTTACTCACATGTACAGATGGAGGAAACAGGAGGAGAGATGGCGTTTGGATGACAGAGGGCAGCAGAAAGCATGCGAGGGTTAAGTAGTTAACACGTGAAAAGAGGAGAGGAGAAGAGCAGGGAGAGGAAAGGGGGAGCAAAAGAGCTGAAGGGAGGGAGAGAGTGAGCGAGAGAGAGAGCGGGGAGGAGAGGAGGATACTGGGGGAACAGCAGTAAGGTAATGAGCACCGAGCTGTAGGAGTATTAGCTGTCAGCGACCTGAACTGCAGATCTCATTAAAGGTGAGTATGACAAAGCTATGTGTGTGTGAGTGTGTGTGTGTGTGTGTGTGTGTGTATCGCTACCAAGCAGTCGATGATACAGTACATTGTTTGGGCTTTGTTTTGTCAGAGGGACTGGATGGAGAGAAGAAGGGCTTAGAGCAGAAAGAAAATAAATCATAACTGTGTAATTGTGTCTCTCAATAGTTCCAGCTCAGACATGGAGAGATATATTATCTAATTCTGTTTATCTGTGTGTGTGTTTATGTGTGTTTGTGCGTGTGTGCGTGTGTCTCTCTCTCAGGATGAAGCGACAGTCGAGGCACGGTGTGTGTGGAGCCTAAGGTTCCTTGCGAGGCGTTTTGTGCACGTGTCTTCCTCAGACCCGTGTCTGTGCTCCTGCTGTGTCGGCTACACGTGTGTGTGTGTGTGTGTGGACGTCTCTGATCCCCCCATCCCCCCTCACGTTGCTACGACAACCATGGACTGCGGACTGCGTTTGCCTCCTGTCATCGAGGAGGTCATGGACCCTGCAGGTGCGTACATGTGTCTGAATTTACAGTGTGAGTTTACAGGTGCATATTATTTTCAGAGGTGTCTACTAAGTTGTCTGTGGGTGTTTTGTAATTAAATCATTAACGTGCCTTTGACGTGACAGCCTAAAAAATTACTGAATGCCCGAAATTTAACTGTGGAACATCACAGGTTCACCAGTTCGGTTTAATATGTTGCAAGACAATATAATGACAACATGCAATTTTTGTCCATATCGCGCAGCCCTAGTTAAACGGCTAGAAAAGGAGAAGACTATGAGAGATGGACACTCTTTCACAGACAGAGAGACAGCCGGAGAGAGCCAGACGGCCAGTCAGTCTGTAGTGACACGTCTGTTGACTATGACTCAAAGCAGATGGTTTAGCATACTGAGTGTGACACGACGTAAACTGTACCCTGCATTGTAAAAGAAAATATTGGTCTTCAGCAATACACAGAACCCACACCATGCTGTAGTAATCAACGGGATTGGAGGACATTCTGCCTTATCAGTTAGTCTGCACACAATATGCATGGATACGTGCTGTTGCTCCTGCTGTGGGGCCGATTGGACTGATACCCCGACGTCTGCCGATATGTGTCTGTGGTTGAAATTATGCTGCTGGAATTATCGTAAATCGAGTTCCTCGATTTCGACTTAAGTGTTGCACATTAACTCTTAATTCATAATTACAGTCATAATTACTGTAGTCGGAGCTTTGGAAACAATTTTAATACCAACTTGTTGCTTACCTTTACCGGTTCATCATGGCGAAGGAAAGGATGGTTTCAGTGGTCAATGATTGGTAATTCTTTAGTTCTCTAAATACTTCTAGTCGTCTCTGTTTGGGCCATAGACACTGGAGTACATATGTAATTATTGGTTGCAGGGGTGCTGTAAAGGGGAGGTGTGGGGTGGTAATGATTCCTAGGGCCCTGAGTAGACAGGGGGTCCAAGAAGACCTTATTGTGTAGAAGAATGTAAATTATACGTGGCAGGAGGCCCAGTGCATTAATTTACAGTAGGGGAAAATGTTAAGGAGATACCAAAATAGACTAACTAGCTAATTATCTAACATTGAATACAGCCAGCTTTGTGGAAGTTGGTTCTGAATCTGATGATTTTTAGAGCAGAACACAACTCGCTTGTTTCTTAATTCTCGTGCTCACAGGAATTTGGGTGTTACAATATTGAAGGGGTCTTTGGATAGTAAAGTGTTCTTAGCTTGCTAAAGGGGTTCTACTTGGAACCCTGCCCAAAGGAGAAACCCTTATTGTATGGTTCTACAACAGAGACATACCGAAAAACTTTTAAAGGTTTTAGATTTAACCTTTTTATGTAGTAGTGCATGTAGGGTTGTGGCCGTTTCCAATTTGCATAGAAACTGGATTTCTTGTTGAGGGTTAAAGTGTAGGCGCTTCTGATGTTCCTTTTTTTTAACCATCAAAAATTTATTTCTTCAAAACAAGTTTTGGGTGACTTTAAGAATCCTGCTTAACAAGCTATTCTCTGCATACAGCAGTTGTGTTTCAGTTTAAACTATGCCTTAAATCAAAGGCAAAGCTCCTTTATTTAAATCCCCTGTGAGCTGAAACTCGACCCTCTCTTTCTGCTCTTTCTCAATCCCATGTGATTTCTATTCCATCCCATTCAACTGCACTGACGTTACCCAGGCATTACACTGCATACATTATACAACCTCTTCAGCATAACTGAGATTAACTGAGAAGTATATGGGAAAGACAGACTGAAAGAGATGTTGAGGGTGAAGGTCTAGAGAAAAGAGGAACAGAGAGCTGTATCATTGTTGTATTCACTCAGTCCAATATATGGCGATTTATTTATAAGTCACGATCAGTAATGAATGTAAGCACAAAAGAAAATGGCACTGGACAAGTAAACAACAGACACTTTTCCACTGACACGGTGCCATGCAGGTGCTGGAGCCAACATTAGTTCAGGAAACCAATGGTGTAGCACAGGTTTGCAAACTTTGACCTCTTAACCCAAACAGTAACTGTAGGGGCCTGTCCACGGTTCCTTCCTCCCCTATCCCTGCGTCTTCCTCTTCCTCCGGGCCTCCCTTCCTGCTGCCGCTGCTTAACTCGCTCTGCGCTGTGTGGCTGCTCTTTAGAACGTTCTGGAAAAGCAAAGACACGGCATCAGAGTTAACAGAGGCAATATTTAAGGAGTCAGGGAGCCTAAATGCAGAGAGAGGGAAGGTATATACACTGTGCTGGTGAGTGTTTCACAGAGTGCTGACTCTAGTGACTATGTAGCGTTTGCTTGGTTTAACTCTTTGAACTTTTCTTTTGTTCTTTCTCGATCTCTCTCGTCCCCTGCGGCTCTCTCTCTCTTTCTTTCTCCCCCGTTCTTCTGTTTTTGTACTCATGTGGGCTGAAGTGTGCTTGCCTCCTGATAGAGGTTTTGTGTTAGCATGTGTCTGTGACTTTCCCAACAGGGATTGAAGCTCCTTATTCTCTGTGAGCCCTCAACGGTCGATGAAAGGCGAGAAACCTGCAAAATGGAAAAATTTAGCTTGAGTCTCATTTGTCTCGGGTTTTCCTATCGTGGCCGGTTTGAGATTTCTGATCCGGAGATACCAACTCACTAAACTGAGCCAGTGAAAACCACACATCAGGTTGCTACCTGAAGGACTCACAGTGCACTCGTTAGTTCTGGTGTTCATTTTGGGATGGGTGTGTTCTTGTTTTATGGATCGTTGATGCTGAACCTAGAGACCAGATGGTGATTGTTGAAGAGAAAGTGCGACGTCTTTTGCTTTTAGAAGCAGATGATCATTATAACTGGTAGATTCATGGTTTGGGCAGGGGCCTGTAACCATGGCAACAAACAGTGTGTCAGACATGCACGCTATAACGTCATACAGCCTTTTTCTCTGCATGGTTGAGAGAGAGAGAGAGAGAGAGAGAGTTGGATCACATTGATCATGCATGTTAAAAGCAGCTCTCTCTTTCTTTCTCTCTCTCTCTCTCTCTCTCTCTCTCTCTCTCTCTCTCTTTGTCTCTCTCTCTCTCTCTCGGTCTCCTGTTACTCTGCTGCTGCAGGGCCAGGATGGAGGTGATGTGAATAATTCACGCCTCTCCTCACTGCGCCAGAAATCTGACGCGCTCTCTCGTTCATTCTTTCTCACTCACAAATCTGCTGTCTGTCATCTGCACACCTCTGGCCTTTTTCAACAGGTTTTAAATACCCTGTCTTTAAAATGTACATACCGCTCTTCTTATTCTCTATGTGTTCAATGCCTCTTCCTCTCTCTCTCTCTCTCGTACCTTAAACGATTAAATCTGATACTGAGAATCTTAGTTCCAGTTTCCACACTAACTCCAGTCCAGGCTAAGTGCTTTAGCAGATATGGTGCACTACATGCACAGCTATATCACTAAAGAAGCCACTCTGTTGTGGGGCTTATAGGGGCAGCAGACTGAATTAACAGAGAAAACGATGAGTCTCATTAAGAGATCATCAAAGTTTGATGAGAGACAGCGAGCTGCAGTGATGCCTGTTCTGCTGTTCTTGGCTGGGAGAGACATTAATTGAGCTTAGACTGAGAACAGGAGGGCAGAGACGTGAAAAAAAAAACCTTTTTATAAAGCACAAACTGACATCTAATAGAATAGAATAGAATAGAATTTTGTTGCGCTTTTCACAATACAGATTGTCTCAAAACAACTTTACAGACATCAGTGCCTTAACCCCAAAACACTGATAATAGAGCAGGAGGTTGTAGGCCTCAGGATATCAGGAGCAGGGGGTCGTAGGCCTCAGGACGGCAGGAGCAGGAGCTTTTAGGCCCTCAGGATGGCAGGAGCAGGAGGTTCTAGGCTTCAGGATGGCAGGAGGTTGTAGGCTTCAGGATGGCAATAGCAGGAGCTTGTAGGCCTCAAGATGGCAATAGCAGGAGCTTGTAGGCCTCATGATGGCATTAGCAGGAGCTTATAGGCCTCAGGATGGCAAGAGCAGGAGGTTGTAAGCCACAGGATGACAGGAGAAGGAGGTTGTAGGCCTCAGGATGGCAGGAGCAGGAGCTTGTAGGCCTCAAGATGGCAACAGCAGGAGGTTGTAGGCCTCAGGATGGCAACAGCAGGAGCTTGTAGGCCTCAGGATGTCAAGACCAGGAGTCTGTAAGCCACAGGATGACAGGAGCAGGAGGTTGTAGGCCTCAGGATGGCAGGAGCAGGAGGTTGTAGGCCTCAGGATGGCAATAGCAGGAGCCTGTAGACCTTAGGATGGCAAGAACAGGAGGCTATAAGCCAAAGGATGACAGGAACAGGAGGTTGTAGGTCTCAGGATGGCAATAGCAGGAGCATGTAGACCTCAGGATGGCAAGAGCAGGAGGTTGTAAACCACAGGATGACAGGAGCAGGAGGTTGTAGTCCTCAGGATGGCAATAGCAGGAGTTTGTAGGCCTCAGGATGGCATTAGCAGGAGCTTGTAGGCCTCATGATGGCAAGAACAGGAGGTTGTAAGCCACAGGATGACAGGAGCAGGAGGCTGTAGGCCCTCAGGATGACAGGAGCAGGAGGTTGTAGGCTTTAGGATGGCAGGAGCAGGTGTTTGTAGGCCTCAAGATGGCAATAGCAGGAGTTTGTAGGCCTCAGGATGGCAATAGCAGGAGCTTGTAGGCCTCAGGATGGCAAGAGCAGGAGGTTGTAACAGACAACAATAAAACATGCACTTTCCCATATTACTCCTTGCTGTTAACTACCAGCCCCCCTTATTTGACAGACAACTTCACTGAATTATTACAGGTGTAGAAACACTTTTAAAAATTACAAACTGCACCTTTAAAAGAGAAGAGAGAAAAACATTCATAGAGAGACAGAGGTACACAGCTGTGTTTGCGTTTCTCTCCTCTCATCTTAGGCAATTTTTCAGTATGTATTTCGTTGTGATCGTTTTCCTACCCTTGAGTGCAGTCCTGTGTTGAAAGTGTATGAAAAAAGTGTATGTAACAATACACAACAGTAATCAGGTTGAATGTAGGCATGTTTGCTTCTGCAAGTGAGCGTGTGTGTGTGTGTGTGTGTGTGTGTGAGGGGGGGGGAGCTATCAATAAGAAAATGAGAGTGCATTTCTATCATTGGTTTTTTGTTTTGTTTTTTCTTCTTCCTCATTGGTTAATCTTTCATTGACTCTTGTGTTGTTACAGTCCAGTGCTTTTTTTTTTTTTTTTTTTTTTGGAACAAGCATCAATTTTCCTACCTTCTCCATTCACTCCTCTCCATTCACGTACATAAATCACCCTCCCATTTTTGAGACTGTTTCTCAATGTCCAATCCCATGAAAACACATAACAAATGGGCTTTAACTAAAAGGTGCACGGTTCACATCAGCCTGTGTAATAGGCAGCCTGACAGAGCGCACACGTTCACATTGCAGCGTGTGACCTGCACAAGGTGATACCGACAATGCATCGTTTTGGTGTGGCTTCCCTTCTGTAGTTTTTTTTTTTTGTTCAAATCTCCCAGATCTCAAGCTGAACATCTCTTAGAATTTATAAAGCCCACCGAAACTTTTATAATTGGCTAACCGTAAAAATCAAACGTGTAGCTTCACATGTAGCTTTGATGAACAGAAAACTTTATTCAGCAGCAATACCAAGGGAAAGGGTATGCACAAGTGATCATAAACACCTTGATGTTTAATAAAAATAAAAATAAAAGTATAGGGACATTTCCCACAAAGCATTGGTGTGTCCAGAGTTCTCCCATAGATATTTCTGCATATACAAAATTATGTCTGTGCATTGCATAGTGACATATAAGCACATGCACAGGTACAGGTACATTTCGGTTCCCTAAGGTACAAGCAATGTAATTGTACCCTCAAAGGCACAACAGTGGTCCAATTATGTACCTTAAATGCATACACTACATTTACTTTCCCTGGTTACTAAATGTACAAATATACCCTTTAGGGTACCACCCCAGTGATAAGCATTTGCACCCTGAAAGGGACAGTTTGATACATTTCTTCTCTAAGAGTGTAGCACGAGTGATTTCTATGTTTGTCTGCTTTCCTTTTACACCTCTTCAATCACATATTTAAGGCCTTAAACTCACAGGACCTGTCAGCAGGCCAAGACTTTTTCTATTAGTTTCACAGTAGTTACTGAATAATTCATCGTAGTCGCTGAGTAATATGCCTTAGGACTAATAACTGAATAATAAGCAAAGAGTTTAAGGGATTAACAAGGACATGTTAATTCTCAGTATTTTCTTTCTTCTATCAGTGTAACACTTATTGTCATGTGACCCTTTTTTTTTCTTCCGTGCACAGTGTGGTGGACTGTATGGAAGTGTTTATTTATTAACTTGCACACGAGAACTAAACTTTCTGCTTTTGTCCTGGGTGGGATTTCAGGACCTGTCGATGTGACATGCTGCTGCATGTGCGATTGCGTCCTTTATTCGCTGTTTGACATTGACAGTGAGAGTGGCTTCATTCCCAGGCAGTTCATTAGTGTTTTCTCTCTGGCAGGTGGCCAGGCACTCTCTTGGGGGCTTTTCGTACCCCACACTCCTTTCCAGGCTTATCCTAGAAAGCCTAAAACTGCTTTTTCTTTGCCTCTCGACCTCATGACGTGCAGTGCTGCAAATATTTAAAGTAGGCCTCCATTTTAGCAAAGCTATTTCCTTTTCAGACCTCGCTCCATATATATTCTCTACACCTTCCCTATTGTTGCTTTTGCGTTTGACATCAGAAACGTGCAATTGGTTATTCCTGTTCATTGTTTGTAGTCCCCGAAGGCCTCTGTTTCAGATTGCTATCAAGTGTTATAAGACGCAGCAGCTCACTAAAGCCGTGAGCTGTGTGTGTTTGTGCTATTCACGGCCAGTTTGTCCCACCCACCTGTTTAAAAACACTCTTCTCAACCAAGCTTCATCATCTCTGAATTAGTCACCATGCTAACCCAGTTCTTAACAACCATACAGCATGTCACAGCCAGCAGAGCAAAACAGAATCTGCCTACAGTGTCTGAGAGAGTGGCTTTTTAATTTCCTGTCAATTATTCATGAGATTAGCAGCAGCTAGTCAGTGAGAAGTTGCAGTGAGCTTCCGGCCCTGACAAAGCTCTCTTTTCTGGGCTGTGTGCTTCACTTGTTGTCTCATTCTTGGACGAGCAGAACATTATTCTTAGCCCTGCCCATTTTCTGAAGTTGTTTTCTCATATAGTTTATTTTTTTCTCAACACTCCTTTCTTAGCCTGGAGGTTGGTGATCATGTTGGTGCTACTTACAAATGAAATTCGCAGATATATTTTTGTCTTCATTTGTGTATTGTATATCCACAGAGATAGGCAAATAAATGTAGCAGCTGTTTTGTGCAGTGAGATAAAACGGACAAATGCTTGCACAGGGAAACCCTTTTGCAGATGATAATTAAGTTTTTTTCCAAGTTGATGAGCAGACCTCAGAAGAAGCTTTAAAATACCTATGGCAATTAAACATTTTCAAGTGACGGCTGTATTTTGCAAAATGTCTCTTGCATGGGAGAATTCCGATAGTTTGTGGCTTTTCTGTCTTATCTTACTCTGAATCAGGTTCCTGGAGGAGGATTTTTTTTTTTTTGCATGCTTGAAATAAGCCCAACATAATTACTACCACTTTTACTCTTCACCTTTCCCTCATTCTGTGGTCCAAGTCCAATCTTTAGAGCTTTATGTGGTTTGGTTAAATTCTTAGTACACCTCAATCTGTGTCTTAAGTGCTTCCAATCCAAGCATGGAGAAGACAGGGAATGCTGGGAAAAATCCTGTAATGTTGTGGGGTCGAACCTTGTTCTCTTGTGGAGCGCCACAGATGCAGAGGAGCTTTTCACAAGCGTGACTTTTGCTGTGATTGGCACTTTGGCTGTTTAACCATCCGTCATTACATCTGAGTGACAGCTTTGGCCTGCATATAACCTTTATCTCTCGACAAATGAAAAGCACCTGCAGGTCATCAACATTTTCTGTTACAGACCAGGAGGTTGAGCTCAACTAAATGTCTGCTTTGTGACCAGTTCTGCCCCTGTGGAGATTAAGAAAAAGAAAAAAAGGCAACCTGATCCTGGAACAACACCAGACCCACAGGGGGAGTCTCTCTCAGTAGCACTTACCCTGATAATCAGTTGTACAATATACTGCGGTATCTAACACACACTGTATTGTTATTGTGGTCATTTCTAAATATCACTACCCTGTGTTTCATTCGAGGGGAGGCTGCCTAGCTAGGCACCGTTTTTGGGCAGGGATCATAGAACGTTAAGGACAGGTGTCTGCTAAGGTTGCTTATTTTGGCCACATTTGAAGGCAGCATAACATGTATCCTGCTTGGCAAAGGCAATCCCATAATTCTGTTCACCAGATGAGATTTCAGTGAGAGTTTGCAACATGGACTGTCACTCTGATCACTCCTTATTCAGTTTAAATGCTGATTTACAAGACAGACACAGCTAAACGCGATATTTTAATGCAATATTGTGATATTATAAAGTGTGATGAAAGTCTAGGCAATTTTATTATATGAAAAGCGATTGCCTAGGACCTTAGTTGTGTGAGTCCACCCCAGGCCTTCACATTTCTGCTTCTGCCAAGATGATTCCTGCTGTTCCGTCGCGGGAGCCGTATTTATACGGGCGCTGGTTTCCTCATAACTGCGGCTTCACAGGGAACAAGTCCTTATCTGTCAGTAGATGTTGTGCAGCTCGTTTGTTCTGGCCACCTGTCCTGCGTTTGGATAAGTGTTTGGGTCCTCGTGTTTGGGTTGTATTTTATTGGCACTGCGCCTTTGGCCTGCTCTGTTTGTGTTTTTCTCTGAAAGAAAATTTATTCTAATTCTTCTATGAACTGCAGGCGCTGCTCTGTTTTTTTCTCATTGATCTTTGTCGATCTGAGTCGTACTCGGCATTGCACTGACACAAAATACACGCACGGTCTGAAGTGTAGTGTATTTGACATAAAACACATCAAATACAGAGGAATTTAATCACCAAACGTGGTGCATGGAAGTCATCCACATAGAGACATATATTTGGGGAGTATGCAGGCCTTTTTTATTCAGTTTATCCCTCTCTCGTACTGTCTCCCCTTCGCGCCAGTGGACAGGGCAATCAGTGAAGGTAAGGACTCTGATTGCAGTCACACTTCTACAGAGGCGACGAATTGTCAAAGTAGATGAAAAGAAATATAGGATGGGCAGAAAAATTAGACTTACTCCTAGCTGAATTATTGAGTGCCATTAAAGACACCTCAAGTCTTTTTGTGTGTGTGTTCTGAACATACTGAAATGTCAAATATGTCTTTGTTTGATTCTTATAGTAACCACCCCCATACACAGCAATGTGTTGAGACTGAGCTGTCTCAGGCTGAAGCAATGCAGGATCTGACCTGTTAAATAGGGCGCTCTCGTGCGGGTTTACCATACATGCACATTTATATCTAATGCGCTGATGTACTCTTATGAGTCTTACACTGAACGTATGGGCCATTCAGCACATGTCCATTTCCTGGGAAGTGAATGATGATGTCCATTTTCTTCTTTTGTGCGCAGTACAGTGACATCTGCACTGTGCTGTAATGAAGGCCAGTGTGGGTCAGGAACATTTGCACAGCAAAATTATTTTTCAAGAGATGAAAGCAAATCAAATCATGGGCTGTATCTCTGGACTGTATCACTGAACTTTAGGCTGCCTACACACACACACACACACAACAGTTTATCCTGTCTCTCATTGGATCCTGTCCACTTTCTATTCCTCCTATCTCTCTTTGTCTCTCTAAGTCACTCCCTCATTCCCATATGTGCTTGGTAAGCCTGCAGGTCATCTGTAGATTAAGCATAATGCTGTAACAGTGAGGCACTTGACCTCGCTGGAGGAAACAATGTTGATTTGCAGAAAGGAGAAATGAGGAGTCATAAGCTTTGTATGCAGAATATCAATCCACAGGCAGCCGGATTCGTTAGCCTGTGTTGTCCTGTGTAAGCTTTAATGGCGTTTAGTAGTAAATGTCACCCGATACTGTGTGTAAGGCTGCATGTGTTTGTGTCTTCACAGCACTGCAGTGTGACCTAATGCTCTCTCTCTGTTCGGCCATGCAATGCTTTCAGTGTTGTCTAACACCTTTTTCTCTGTGTGTGTGTGTGTGTGTGTGTGTGTACCTTAGGCGGGCTGGAAGGAAAACCATGCCACCTTTATGAGTGAACTGAAGAATCTGCAGGCATCTGGACTGACCACTCTTGGTAATGCTCTCCGAACTGCCTTCGACCTGCTCAATCTCAACAGACTGGTGTCTGGCATCGACAACTATGGCCAGGTATTAATGACGTGCTCGTTCATCTTCTGAAGTGGAAAATAAACGGTGTAGCCAAAATGAGGCCGGGTCTGAGCTTCCTAAAAAATCGGATGTAATTCCTTTGGGAATATTTAGCCACACACATTCATTTTCTCATCTATCTACATTGTAAGTTCTTTCTTTAAACATGAAAGTGTACTGGATTACTGCAGTGTATGTAAGGAATGCATTATAGAAATATTGCTCAAGCAGTGTATTAATGCCCCTACTGACTGAATCACAAAATGCTCCTTATTGAACACATAGTGCACTACCCAGGTATTCATTTATTAATTAAGGAAACCAAAAATCAGGATCACGATTAAAATACAATTAATTGTGCAGCCCTGGTTCATACCTTATATAGTGCGCTTACATATAAAGTAAGGAGCCCTTTGAGATTCAGCCACTGACCTCACTGTGTGTCTGAGTGAGTATGTTAGGAACCGGTCACCCCTTCAGTACGGATATAGAGAGAACATCAGATTACAACACTGTGTCTATTTCCATTGTAGACCTGCTGTAGCTATCATCCATCTCATAAAAAACTGCCACACTCAGCAAGACTGCCTTAAATATATGAAAGTAAAAGGCAATAATATTGTAACTTTAGGGCTGCTGCACTTGCGAGTGCCTTCCACTTAGGAGTGCTCTTATTTTTATAACCCCAGAGGCTTGTGGGTAGATGATCGCGGGATCCCACAGTCTGGGTTGCAGCGTAAATGGGCTGCTCCTACATAGCACTGTTGATGGTTTTCGGTATTTAATCAACGAGGTCGCATGTCTACATCGTCGGAAAGACTCCACCCTGAAATCGCACTGTGAAACCGGAGCGTGGAAAGTATACTTCAATTGGAATTCACAATTATGTGATGCAAAGTATATTTTACTAATACCCTTACACTTAACTTTCCATTTTTACAATCTCTGATGTACTTGTGCCTTCGTATTCCACCATTTCCTTCACGTTTTCGGAAGGGCGCAGGGAATTGTGGGCTTCTGAAGGCCCAGAAAGATACACCGGTTGCGTTCCTAAAAACTCTTGAAATGTAGGTTGCAATTCTCGGCTGTATTCAAATGATGGAATGATGATGTAACAGGCGAGTAATGCAGCCCACATAGGATGCAGCCTAGACTTTCGGACGCACCTGATGTTTAGTAAAGGGGTTCGGTCATACTTTGAATTAGCTGTTGTGTCTATTCCTTGTGTTAAGACCAATTTTCCCATTAAATGTTTCTAATTGGCTATGATCTCTGCATGTTTTCCGCCCACAGTTTTTGGTCCGTATTTTATACTAAAAGTGTGTTTATATATAAACTTATACACTTACACTGAGTGTATTACTTCAGTTGCGGCCAAGTGCTGTAAGAGTGTT
>JAOUQW010000034.1:14803028-14816539 GCA_028565825.1 Olivaichthys viedmensis | reverse complement strand
CTGTAAGAGTGTTTTTCTTTCCCTTCAGGGTTGGAATCCATTTTTCCTGGAGCCGTCAGTCATAATTACCATAACGGACGGGAACAAGCTGACGCACAGCTCTGGAGTGCCAGACGAGGTGAGGACCGGTGACCCACCATTTCGACGTTCTGTATTCAAACTGCGTCTTGTATGATTATGAAGGTTTTCGATCATCCAGGTCATTTTGAATGTCTTATAATAGTATGTCAAGGAGACTGACCTCATTGTATAACCTCTAAGAAATTTCTCCTTTAGTTTTGCTGATGATACTGACATTTTCCGGTTGACTATCTCACCAACTCTTGTGTGCCCTTGTCTCCGTGTCTCCTCAGCTTCACCTGCCTCTGAACTCCCCACTCGCAGGAAGTGAGCTAACCAAGGAGCCTTTCCGCTGGGACCAGCGTCTCTTTGCCCTGGTGTTGCGCATGCCTGGTGCTGCCATACCCGACACCGAGCAACTTGGCAGTGTGCCCAGTGACGAGTCGGCCATCACCCAGATGTGCGAGGTCACCGGAGGTACTGGCACAACTTGCTCAAAGCCACATGAAGGCACCTTTTCTCTCCGTCACATGATTCAAAGCTAGCAGAGGAGAGCCAGAATGCTAAGCCCTCACTGACTTCCATGGAACAAGGGGAGAAGGAAACACTCTTTCCTATAGAAACACACTTCTTGGCAGCAAGAACGTTGTACCCAGTTGACGCGATCAGCACATTTAATTTCCTTTTAACTATACACAGAGTTATATGGTCTTATAAAGTTATATACAGATGGAGAAGTTACACAGCAAATCAAATGTTATAGATTTGAAACCTTGCGTATTTTATTCGTTCTGCTTACAATTATAGATAGCTTTTTTCCACAATTTGTCATGATTTTGAAAAAGAAATTTTATCAGATCGCAATGGCTTCTGGGCACGTTCTTCTCCTGAAGTTTACAGTCATGTTGACTTGATCGATCAGGCCTCGATGAGGTCATCTAACAAACCTGAGCTATTCAAATAATAAAACGACCCCTAAGATGGTGACTGGGATGTCATAAAACGGCGAGGGAAAGTCATTTAGGGCATGCTAAAATCAGTAAAGAATCAAACTTTTACAATTAAGAACCGTTTTTGATTTAGTAGGCTAGAGTTGGATCATTCCCACTGACCTTAACTCATTTCAATCTGTTATTAGTCAAGCTACCAAGCTAACAAGCTACCTAGTAGGATATAGTCTTAATTAATTAGCATGGTAATTTTAACAGATATTATGAGTGCACAGCAGGTGATCTAAAATGCTAAAAATATATCTGAATTTGTCTTCCAATTGGACACCCAGGGCACTACATGGGCTGTAGAAATCATTATATGTATATCATACCCTGTATTGTGCACTTATATAGGGAGTAAGGAGTCATTTGGGATTCAGCCTGTTACAATCAAGATCAGGAATTGCAGACAGTGCGCTGATCCGGGACCATTAAGAACTGTCTGCTAACTTTCATTATTATAATTGGATATTCCATGAGTGAATTGATACTGATAGTGGAGCAGGTAATTTGAACTTGTCATGAGCGAGTGAAAAGACATAATTGGATTGTTTCCAGTCAGTACATTTACATTTACAGCATTTGGCAGACGCTCTTATCCAGAACGACTTTGTAGTCTCCATCGAATAAACATATCCTCATGCTAGTACAAATGGGCCAGGGTTTAAGAATACCATTAAGCTAAAAGCCTGTTAGAGAGGAGTTAGTGTGGGGAAAAACAGAGTACAAGTCGAGGATTTTTTTCTTTGATATTTTTTCGTCCTTTTAAAAGTAGGTTTAGTTTCTCATTGCTCAGTAGATATCAACACTGCCATGATTTTCATACAGACTGCCAAATATAAACTCCATACTTTTTGTTGGTGTTTTCAAGGTCGGTCGTATTGTGTTAGGACACAGAGGATGTTGAACCAGTGCCTGGAGTCTCTGGTGCAGAAGGTTCTGAGTGGAGTTGTCATTAATTTCGAGAAGACAGGCCCAGATCCACCTCCTGTAGGTGAAGGTAGGCATCCGAAGACTGGCACTGTAGAGTGTTATTACAACATGGTAAAGTGAAAGTGGATTATAGGAACTTTTTCGCTCTACCTGTTTGAGACGCAGGAGAGAAAGAGGAATTAGGTCTGCATAGTTGTTTTATATTTATCATTTATAATTATAAACAAAATACAATTGAATGTTGAAATTAAAATCCATTGCACTCCTGTTGAAACATACTTGTTTTTCTTTCTTCTTTCTTCTCCTTGTAGAATTGTATGTATATACATAAAAGGAACTACAAGGACATTGTCTATGGCTTTTGAAGATGATTATAAGAATTTCACAATGCATTTAAAAGCTGTCTGTGTGCTGTGTGCGGTTTCACTATAATGGTCGTTTCTCTCTGCAGATGGTCTGGTTGATCCAGTACGGCCTCTGTCAACCTTCAGCACTCAACCTTGGCACAGCTGCCACAAGCTCATCTACGTTCGGCCGAACCCCAAGACTGGTGTCCCTGTGGGCCACTGGCCGATTCCAGAGTCCTTCTGGCCTGACCAGAACTCTCCCACCCTGGTGAGTTATAGAGCCACCAAAACTTCATACATCTCATTTTAATTGCCCATGCACCATTAGTACCACATGTTCTGCCAGTGTTTTGCTTTGTTTTATGCCAGCCAAACACCATGACAGCAGCAATCAATTAGCCTCTAATCCAGTTAGTACACAACGACAGTGTATTTCCTCTCTGTAGTCAACAAGAGGTCTGTTGTCTGTTTGAGAAAAGCATTAACCATGTGCTCATCCTAATTTGGACACATCATGATGTTAGAGTGAAATTAAATAGTTTGCTTATTGTAGTTGAAGGAGGATGTACAATGTACAAATCACTGTATTATTTCACTCTGCCAATATCATTTCACACTCTTAAATTTGGCTCATCTTGCACATACGTACATATCCAATATTCTTTCATACCCCTATTCCATTGCACTTCTGTAGCTTATACTATTTATCCTATTTATTTTAGGTTAGTTTTACTCTCTTATCTATTTCTTGTACCTCTTACATGCGTGTAAATTGTCCAGTGTTGTCTGTTTAGTATGTTACACTAAGACAAATTCCTCGTATGTGTAACATACCTGGCGATAAAACAGATTCTGATTCTTGAAAACGTTAGGAGGTCATGTAATCATATTTCAAATCAGAAAAGGGGTTAAATGGTCTATCAAACAAGGCCGGTCTTTCTGAAACTTGGAAGGTTGACTCATGTTATAGAACACTGACAGAGAGCCGATCCTCGATCTGTAGTATTAGCAGTAGGGATATAGAACACTAAAAATAGCTAAAGCTAGATCACTAGTATTGGGCATAATGTTACAGAAGACTGACTTAGAAAGCTGAACCCAGATCAGTAGTAATGGGCTTAATGTTAAAGAACACTAAGAGAGTAGAGTAGTATTACTGGCTATAATAGAAATCTGTCTCTTACTGCACTATGCTTGGTGCCATGCCTCTCCTCACTGAGAGTGTGAATGCCAGCTGATTGAGACAGCAGCATTACTCGACCTCTCAGGACTCTTCTCATTCAGCTGCAGTAGTCCTTTACTGCTCGCCACTTGACTTGAGGTTATTTCCACCTCCCGCCTCTTCCTTCCTTTATTCTTGTCATGTGCCAGGGCTTGCAGTAGTGTGACGTGCGTATAAAGCGGCTCAATGGGCCGTGGGTGTTGGGTGCACTGCTGCCTGTGGGAAACAAAACTCGAAATTAGCATTTGATTAAAGCAGTGTTAAAAGCTATCTGCTGTTTTCTCGTTGATTAGGATTTTACAGCAAACACGGACATGTTTACATTGCGTCTTTTTGTTCAATGCAGTATTGCAGTTTCCTGCTCGGGGATTGAACAGCTTGTGCTGTCATGTGCCTGTAACACATGGATCGATACCCACTGGTGGTGTAATGTAAAAAATTGGAGGGTCCTCTTGCACCACACATATTCATTAAATAACATCCTCTTTCTGTCTTTTACTCACTGTCTTGTAGCCTCCTCGCTCTTCCCATCCAGTTGTGCGCTTCTCCTGCGTGGACTGTGAGCCCATGGTGATCGACAAGCTGCCCTTTGACAAGTACGAGCTGGAGCCGTCGCCTCTCACCCAGTACATTCTGGAGAGGAAGTCCCCTCACATGTGCTGGCAGGTGGGCCTCAACTTTCTGATTATTGTTATTCCATCTACATTATCCCTCATGTTCTGTTCACAACTTCAATCAATGCATGTCCCATTGACCCAGTAATACAATTGCACGATTTATCCTAAAATACCCAATATATCTTATCTTCGTATGCACAGGTGGGAGTGAAAATAATAATAATAGGAGTCATGCAACGGGACTAATATCAGTGAAAATGTTTGTTTCATATTTACAAACACCAGACATTTTTAACACTTTTATTTTACCTTATTACTCTCAATTCAAAGTGAGCTGCACATAATCAGTGTAACAAAAAGATGATTTTTAAAATATATTTTTCAGGCTCAATAGAGAAATTAAACCAAGCACAAAGTCATTTTGACCCAAACACCACATACGGTTTAATGAAGTGCATTTGATGTCATCCGTCTTATACCACAGTATGTCTGTTCGTTGGCTCCTTAGACAACAACAGTAGTGCATTACTCACTTAAACTCCCAGGACCCGTTGGCGAGTCCAGACTGAAATTCCTCACTCTTGTATCTACATACCTTTCCTTTTAGTTTCACTGTAGTTACTGAATAATTTATAGTAGTTACTGAATAATAAGCTGGGAGTTTAAGGCGTTAAGTGCATTAACACATAGTAACATGTTGGGCATTAAGTGCATTACCATTAAGCTGATCTTAGGGCTTGGCGATATGACGATATAACATCGATATCGTGATAAAGTACGTTACAATACACTTCTCTGAGATATTGCGGATATCTTGAGTATTTGCATAACACTGACCATCTCCATCGTTACTCACAGTAACAAGTAGCTGATTAGACGTTAAAAAATTGGTACAAAAATATACTTGGCAATAAAATCACGGTTCTTCAGTTTTTTTTAATGCTACTGTTTTGTTAGCAAACCTAAATATTGTGCTGCGTAGTAAAAATGTCTTCAAGTGTGTTGATATGATATTGCCACATCACCCACCTCTAGCTCATTTGGAAGAGGAGGCAAGCGAATACGACATGTTGAAATGTTTCACTTGAATGAATAAGCACATCCGGCAGGGTTTATCCTGACGTACTGCCATAAAGGATGAAATGTGTGCGTAATTGGGACTTTGATGCTAGGCACTCGAGTGTCAGTAGTTAGCCCACAAATGAGGCTTCCAAAAAGGAAAGCTTAACAACTGAAGAAAGTATTGTTTAGAATTTGTAGCCATGTGGTATGTAGATTGTCATGGGACCTATCCATCTCAAACACCCTTACACGGTGGCACTATCTTTCAAGAATAAAGAGGAGGCTTGTTTGTAACCATTTTTAGCTTGCCTCTGAGGAGCACTCCACATAATGAGGCACTGATAAGCCACGCTCAGAAGAGGCAGAGCTTTCCTAACCCCTCTCCCCTGCCGCCCAGGTGTTTGTGAGCTGCAGCGGTAAGCACAGTGACGTGGTGCAGCCCTTCGGCTACCTGAAAGCCAGCACCGCTCTCACCTGCGTGAACCTCTTCGTCATGCCTTACAACTACCCCGTCCTATTGCCACTCCTCGGTAAGCGTTTGTGTGTATGTGTGTATGTGTGTGTGTTTTCGGATGCCACTGGAGTATTTACAGGAGTGGAAAACTCCCCAAAATGTGTTCTTTAGATCTCTGTATTTTACTTTGTCCCAGCACCCATCAGCAGGTCCAGACTCACATTCTTCACTCTGCAATGTAGTTACTGAATATGCCTTAAGATTAATAACCGAATAATAAGCCAAGACTTTAAGGGTTTAACACATCAAAAAAGGAAATACATGTTGTTAAATGACGTATAACAGTGTCATGTTTATATGTTCTGTATTCCTATGTTCACACTGTGCCGTAAGATGTCTTGGTTACAGACATAATGAAAAGAATTGTTGTCTTCATTTAATATTCTCTTACTTTGTTGTCTTAACAGATGACTTGTTTAAAGTACACAAACTCAAGCCAAACCTCAAGTGGCGACAGGCCTTCGAGGTCTACTTGAAATGTATGCCTCCTTACTTTCTGCTGGTAAGGTTTGCACTGCCACCCAGGAATATTTAGGTGAAAGACGCGAACAGAAACCGGCATTCCGAAAAAATGAATAGGATTTAAAAATATATATATATAGCATAAAATTATATGCACATAGGTCATCAAAAGTGAAAGTGTAGAGTGGGCTAGACTATCATCAATGCATGTAGCAGAGCAACCACTTTTATACCATTAATATCACATGACCATTAACCCAATCAACAGGGTTGCCAGATTGGGAAGTTTAACTCCTAAATTGAGCATTTGTAATCCCATTGTGATAGGACGGGAAGGCCTGGGGATGGTGGACATAAATTAACATACATAATTAATTCCAGTTTGGGAATGGTTTATGGGAAATTCAGTGGATTTTATACCGTTGTTGGGTGGAAACCTCTCTCAAATCTGCCAACCCTGCCAACTAGTGAGCCCTGGTTAATCCTTACATCAACAAAATATGTAAATAGGTAAATAATTAATCCAACTACACAATGACAGAAATGTATATATTATATACCATACCAAATGTCTTCATGGCATATTAGTCATGGAGTAGTTGTGGTACGACGTAAAATTAAACTAAATATATAGTTGGGTAGATATATGGGTAATATCTATTTTGATTTATGTCGTACCAAACCTACATTCTTACGTATCTCTCTGTAATCTGACCCCAATTAGCACTGTTCTTTTGCGTGTGCTGTAAACCTAGAAGTCTATAATGAGGTTGAGATCTTGTGACGAGAATGACCTCGTTTGTCTGTCTCTTTTGTACTCATCTCTTTCTGTCTGTCTACAGCCCTTAAAGAAGGCACTAAGGATGATGGGAGCGCCGAATCTCATCTCTGACAACATGGACTGTGGCCTCAGCTACAGCGTCATTTCCTACCTAAAAAAACTCAGCCAACAGGTGAGCGTTCCCTATAATTTGGCTTTGAAGTCAGCATCAGCCAAATGTTGCATAAATCTGAACGCCCCGGGGAGTTATTTATTTATAGTACACTGAGACCAGTGCCGTTAGTATTACACCTATTTGACTGCTATATGTGCGGTTTAATGGCTGATTTTAAATCAATAAAAATTGTAATTCTCATAATGTTTACCTATTTTGATATAGTACCTGACTCACACTTGTTCACAATGTTGTGGAGCTGAGGAAAAACAGTTTTAGTGAGTGGCCTAATACGGGGTTCATAAGAGACCGGAGAATCAAAAATGATCCCAAGGTAGTAAACACTAGAAGAGGGTCTAACAGTAACCCCGTCAATGTTAAAGGAAAGTTTTGGGCCCAAAAAGCTAATTTTCAGTTTTGTCCATGTAACCACATTTGCTCTTTCAGGCAAAGATGGAGTCGGATCGGATGATCGTGTCGGTGGGTAAAAGGCCTCCTCAAGAGACGGGCCTCAAGGTGAAGAATCACTCGAGTACGCTGTCTCTGGCCCACCGGCGCGACTTCAAACAGCTGCTGCAGGGCATCACAGGCGAGGTGCCTTTCCGCCTCAACGACATCAACCTCAAGGAATTCGCTGGATTCCAGATCGCTCTCCTCAACAAGGTACAGCCTGTAGCAGCGGGCCTAAGCCAGCCCAAGGCCTCCGTCCTAAATCATTTATGTCTCAGATCATGTTTTTCGGGGCAGAGGGTAGCTGGTCTGAGGCAGGCATGACATCTTTACATGTAAACATCACATCTTATTTCAGTTTATGTATATTTTATCTCACTCCTAAAACTTTGGCTAGCTAATATGTGTTTCTTTGTTTCATGAATGATGTAACAGTGTAGAAGGTTATTATGATTCTATAAAGGCGAAGTTTTATATGTGCAGCTGCCATTTTATTATGTAAGAGTAAGATATTGCTTTGTATTACAGTCTCTTCTTGTATTTCCTGTCCAGGATGTAAAGCCCCAGGCCTATCGGAATGCCTACGATATTCCACGGCGGAATCTTCTGGATCAGGTCACGCGAATGCGCTCCAACCTTCTAAGGACCACTCAGAAGCTCATCAGGAGCCAAGATGAAGGCGAGCTCAACAAAGACCTACAAAATATTTGCAATGTTTTCATGTTGACTATCAGTCAGGGTTTCGTGTGTGTTTTTTTTTCTTCTTTCTTTATTAAATGCAGAACTAAGGACAAAAAGATGCTACATGTCAGCACAAAAACAATTCCTGAGCATTCAAGCTTCGCAGTCACAACAAAACTAAAAACGTCAACTGAAAAAGTGACAGTTGTTTAACGATATAAACGATTTGTGATTTTGTAGACTATTTGCATAGTATTCCTGTGGGTCAGATGGGAAACTATCAGGAATATCTGAAGATGATGCCATCCCCCCTACGTGAGATTGACCCTGACCAGCCCAAACGCCTGCACACATTCGGCAACCCGTTCAAACAAGACAAGAAGGTGCTTCCTAAACACACCCTGTCCTCAAGTATCAATTACACTTGATACAATTAACAAACACTCTTTATTCTTTGGCTAAACATCACAGTTTTACCGTGGCAAAACACTTTATTGGAAACAAAACAGTATTTTTGTCAACTCATGCTTTTCTCCACATGATCCCCTCTGGTATCCATTACACTTGGTACAATACACAAACACTTGATATCTTAATGAGTATGTTGTCTTCTGTTCTTTTGCTGCAACTCAACAATTGTCTCATGGAGACATCCCAAAGAGAACAGTTTTCAGGCAACTGATGTTTTTCTCTGCACGATCACAGGGAATGATGATTGACGAAGCGGACGAGTTCGTCACTGGCCCCCAGAACAAGAAAAGGGGAAACCTAGTGGAGCCCAACTCGGGTGCAGCTCCAAAGAGGCGGCGGAGCATGTCCCCTCTACTGCGCCGGCCCCAAACTCCACCCATCATTACCAACCACGTGCTGGGCAAAGGGGCCACGGTGGTCCCGGGCCAACATGGCCTCATTAAACCCATCCCACTGCACAAAGGTGAGCAACACAAAACTCAGAGGTCAGAGTAGATGTTGTTCTGTTCACTACCTAGCAATGGATGTTCTGTTGACCCGGTCCATTTTATTTAATTTTATTTTATAGCAATACAATTGAAAAAAATGATTTCTTTTCCTCTGAATGCTTAGCAATATAAACAGTATATTAATATATTTATGTAAATATAAAACCTATTCACCTGATGGCAGGTGTGTGAACAGGTGTGAGTGAAAATAAGACGTGAAGGTTACGTAATGGAGGTCACAGTTTTGTTTCATTTTTACAGAGACCAGTCATTTTTAAAACCATGTTTTTACCCTAAGGTCAAAATGACCCGAACATAATCTCAGAAATATAAGCGCATAAAATTTCAGGTTTATTAGATATTTAAAATGGGTCATTGTGATGCAAACGGATCATAAGCAATAAGCCCTGTTCATGTTAGAAAGGAAAAGGTTTCTGGGTTTGGCCCTATTTTGTCTCTTATGGGTGTAGCAGAACCTACTGTTGCTGCTTATGGCAGTACAGTGTCCGGCTTTTTGAGGTTCCGATATTGGACTTGTCCAAATGTTTTCTTCGATGAATTCTTCGATGAATACTTTTAATTACATTAAACACTAAATTAAATATTCAAAGTAAAATGTTCATGGTAGATATTTTGACCCCTTTATTTAGGACATTATAACACTGGCTGTACTTCAGGGAACAGCTGTGCTTTAACTGTGCTGGAATTATCCAGTCATTTAGATCATTGCTTTACCACGTCTAATGCATATGTTGAGATCACCGCATGTTTTCTCTGGGTGTCTCCCCCTGTAGGATCGGAGGGGAACAGCACGGTGGGTGCAGAGAGCAACGGTGAGAGCACGATGAGCGGAGAGTCTGGAGACAGCTGGCCTGGAGAAGTGGATGGAGTCGGGGGAGGAACTGTAGCTCTCTCTCTGGAGGAGAGAGGAGGATTGAAGGTCACTGACGAAGGAGAGGAAAGGACGCTGCTCGAGAGCATGCTGGGAGAGGAGTGTGTGGAAGAGAGACCCTCTGAAAGGCCGCAGAACTGTGAGAATCTGAGTCCTCCAGACCGAGAGGGAGTGATGGAGGGGGTTGAAGAAGACTCTTCCACACGGCCCACCATAGTCATGGTTCCTCTGGACGGAAGCAACGCCGAGCTACGCACTCGAGTCATTAAAGAGGTCCGAAAGCCTGGCCGCAGTGAGTGTCTATATACTTTTATATCCGGATGATTCTTCCACAAAATTGTTGTACAGAGTTTTAGTAGTTCTTTGTTCAAATATCCCAATAACCTCTGCCTTTGGTAGATTATGAGGCGATATTCAGGCTGCTAGAAGAGGTGAAAGGAACAGTGTCAGTGCAGAGGTACTTTATCCATCATGCCATCAAAGAAGCAGCCAGGTGGGTGTCTATTGATTATTACGCCAGGCTATAGCTCACACACACAGCCCATTTAAACACCTATACACTTTATTTCTCACCGTTGGCTTCTGCGCACCATTTTCCAAAAGAGTGATCGACTAAGCACAGTAGATCATGTCTACCGAGTCATCCGTGTCTTTTTGAATGTCTAGTAGAAGTAAGTCAAAGCGACTGGACTTAAATCTTCTGAGGGGCTTCGCCAGTTCTACCCACCTGAATGTCTGTAACCAGAGGACTTCAACTGCACGCTATAGCTCTTTCATGAATACTTCTAATGCTATGTACGTACGTGTCCGTCTCCCTCTCAGGTTTAAGAAGCGTGTACTGATCCAGCAGCTGGAATCTGCTCTCGAGAAGATCGAGGAGAGGCAGATGCTATCGGCGCAAGTGAACAACGTCCATGGCAGATAGTAAAACACCCTCGCTCGGTCGTGAAAGAAAAACTTGTACACACAGGGAGATGAAAGAGCGTGGCGTACATGCACGCCTGATAAAGGTTAACACTTCAGAATGGAAGAAAGAACCCAGGTAGGGAGAACTTTGCTCTACCAATGACACAGAGTTGTCATGCATTAGAAAGCTCTTGCACAGAAAAAGATATTAATTTGACGATATAGAAGTGTTTAGTGGAACGCCATCGTCCCTGATCTTTTGAGCACATCAGACAGTCCATGAACACACACCCTCCAGCAAAGGCAGGTCTCGCCCACTGTGTCGTGAGAGACGTCATGTAAAGCATTTGTGTTTGTCTGTAGATGTCTGTCCACTGTCATAGACATCAGTACAACATGATGGGTATGCTTTTGCACAAAATACCTGTAGCTCATAAGGTTCAAGAACAGTCCAGGGACCCCAACCAGCATCGACTGGCCACCATACAATATTGTAGACCATAAAGGAGCAATAATCCTGATGTCATCAGTAAACCAGGCTCAGTTTTTCTACGCACACTCTTGAGAATAATGCAGTCGTAGGTCGCACTTAACCATTCTCAGTACAAGCTGATGCCCTCATGAGATCATCGTAAGCAAGAAGTGTTGGTATGGGATCTCTAAAGTTGGTTTGTCTCCGTGTTTGTGGTAACAAGCAATGCTAAGCAACACAACAGGACCAGTCAATTTGATATATAGAAAAGCTACTCCAGGCTCTGTGCAAATTAAACTAGCAACATGCAACATATCTTTTAAGCAATAGGATCCAATAAACGCCGGGCCAGCTGTTGTAAATAAAGTCTGCCAGCTGGCACCGCAATGTCACTTTTATTCAGGCCGAAGGAGAGATGTAGTTGTTTGGAAGCTCTACACGCACTCGACATCACCTGTTCCTCACTGGAGCATTTGCTAAACTGTCATCGGCTACTTTTCACATGCAAAAGCTACCTTAGTGACCACATGGTTGTTCATTTTGTTTATTTTGTTAAGCAGATGTATACGACTTTTTGACGTTCATAAATAATATAGATTATTTTTGGATGGTATTCTTACCAGAACATAATAAGAATATTTTAAGAATTGTATAAAACATTTTGTAACTTTGTTATTATATATGAAATGGAAATTTTTATGATTTTTTTATGAAAAAAAAAAAAACTATGAAAATGAAATAAACATTCTAAACAAAAGATCATTAATTTTTTTCTGTTCACTCTGCACGCATGTCAAGCGCGAGCTGCATGCTGGGCGTTGCGGAAAGGGGGCGCTATAGCGGGCCATACTCTCCGTCCTCCTTCTGAGATCGAGTCAGCGGCCGCACACCACCTCCTTTTTATTCTTTTGCCTATGCAACAAGTACAAAGGCACACACACTCCTCGGCTGTCCACGTGTTTATTGTTGTGGCTATTGTAAGATACGGTTTACTGACACTGATGAGTTCTCTATCGCTCCTTTAAGTACCGCCTCAGTAACGTATGAACGCACTAAGTATGTACTCTGACCGCGCGCTTGCAATGCGTTGGCCGGGGGTTGTCATTTGTGGTCGTGTACTTAAACTTCATGTTTAAATGCAATCACCTGCAGATTTCTGATTGGTCAGGAGAGTTGTTACATGATCAATAACGTCGCGGTGATGCGCCTGCGCGGTGTGCATTTGCATATCCGATGAGCCTCCTCGGTTGGAATGAGTGTTCGGTGTAAAAGGTGGAATTGTGGGATTTGTTGTCCGTGCCGGCCTGTGTCGAACCAGTTACATGCGTGGAACCGGCGCGTTAGATGTGTCCACCATCCGCGGCAGTCGGGTGTACAATAATATTACAAACAACATGTTGTGTGATGTGGTTTTGGCAATTGTGTCATTTTGACCTGGTAAATGGGAAAAATGTACCTAATGATAACAGACTGTGAGGCAGAAATTTGCAGCGGTCCCTTCATTATTTTTTGTTAACGTAGCACATCCAATAAGATAAGCATAAGCAGCATGAGAAAAATGTTTCCTTAAATCTCTGCTCTTTGTAAGGCTGCTCTGCTGGATCTCATTTCCATCCAAAAGACTTTCAGCATCAGTCAGCTTCTTAGTTACAGACTTCTTTAAAAAAAAAACGATGAGCTTTTATAGCTCACAAAACAATAAAGAGCAAGTGACAATTCTTATGCAAACGATAAAAGATTGGCAAACCATATATCGTAATACAGCTATATCTTTTGCGTAGCGGTCACTTTTTCTTTTCTTTTTACTTTTTGGTTAAGCGTACAACTGAAAAGTTGAGTAAAACTGATATTTTGAGTAACATTCATTTTATTACTTTACATACAGTGGGGTCCAAAAGTCTGAGACCACACTGAAAAGCCAGCAGCATGGTTCACTGTGGTATCAATCTCTCTTCTGTTCGTCTCCTTACATAAACCCTTCTGTTACTGCCATAAATCTCAAACTTG
>JAOUQW010000034.1:14738771-14769733 GCA_028565825.1 Olivaichthys viedmensis | reverse complement strand
GTAGAATAAGTCTGTAATGTAATGAAATGTGGAGAAGGTGAAAGGGGTGTGCAGACTTTCCGGCTTGACTGTATATCATAGTGTCTACCTGGTAGATTTCTAGGTCCTTTTCCTCTACAATAGTATAAACATCTCTTACCTGTGAGTTACACAGATACCTAGTTTTCTGCATTCCCTGCTGAAACCTCTTCCCTTTCTCTCGCCAAAGTTTTATTTCCACCTGCAGCACAAGCTTCCTGTTTCTCACTCTGATTTCCTGTTGGCATGCACATACTCATTCACTCCCCTTTATACTCTATTTGCATTCTAAACCTTGGTAGCCTAATTAATGTAACACATAGGTCTATAGTTTTAGTTGAGCAACCATATTACATATTAGTAAACTAAATATTAAGTATTTTTTTTGGCACAGTTGCAGTCGTGGAAAATCTAAATAAACTAGTCATTAAGTGTTTGTGCTTTTGCTTCCAAGGTAAAATATCAGTAAAAGGTGTCTTCCCTGGAAAAGAAGTTCTACTAATTGTTCCTCCAAAACCTTTTGTACTTTAGTTCACAAGTTCAAGCACAAGCCCTACCGGTCCTGACAATAAAATACTATCCTGACTCACAACACAAAGTGCCCGATCTCAGTAATGAACAACAGAACAGGATTTTGGTTTCATCTTATACATAGAGTTGTTCACCCAGTTCCAAAATACAAATATAGGCGACTAATCAAAAGAACTCCAAAGAAAACCAATTCAGCCACTGCCAATGTTGTAGCTGCAAATGGATGCAGGCCAGAACACCATTGATGAATTAGTTTTGTGTTTGAAAATGAAAATAAAATACGGCTGTTGGTTTTGCATGAGTGAAAATACAGGTAACAGTTTGAGAATTTAGTTTAAGCAGGCGAAAAAGATGCAAGATTGAATCAAAAGCAGTGGTGTACTGACCTATTTGATATTTAGGCTTTTAAACAAATGTAATTGAAAAATCTATTCCAGAAAAATACGTAGCCTAAACACCATGGTTCTCAAAGTGGGGTCCAGAGAACCCCATGGGTCCTGTAATGTTGTTACAGTGGGAGAGATCACAATCAACCACTATCAAAGTTATTATACTAATTATTATTATTATTATTAAGTGATTGCAGTTCTACGCCTAACTGACGAGTCGCCTAAATTAATTGGGTTTAATCCAAATCTTGATAACTTAAAAAAAAAAGTATAAATAATCTCAACTTTAGAATTTTCATTTTGGGTTTGGGTTCTCTGGGTGGAAGGTCCAGGGAATAAAAAAGGTCTCATCCAAATAAATATGATGGTTTGTCTAATGTGCCTAATATGTGAATAGTTGGATCACATTGATATCTGTGCAATCATAGAGTGGGTCTTCTTCTTCTCTTTTCATTTGAGAGCCTCCAGCTTAACATCATGCGTTTGTAGCGAGGCATCATCAGCTGGCCTCATCAACAAGGCCCGGGACCCCCACTGACACGGACTTTCACCCCACTTCCATGGCCACTACACGTTACAGTAACGTAAAGCCTCCACGTCTGTCAACACGTTACATTAACGCACATGCTCTCACACATCGCACTCTTTGGACAACTTGTTTGCACAATCTGTACAGCTCCTCTTATCTCAAAAACAGATATATTGTACATTGCACATTTTTATATTTTATTTGTACTTTTTTTCTTTTTCTATATTTACGTTCTGATGGTACTTGCCTTTTTATTTTAATTTTATTTTTAATTCTAATGTTTATTGTTAGGCACCAACACACCAAGGCAAATTCCTTGTATGTGAAAACCTACTTGGCAATAAACCTGATTCTGATTCCAGCAAGATGTTCCCTAACCTGCACTATGCTACAGATCAGCAGATAGATGAATCATCAGCTGCGGGTTGTTTGTGACTTTGGCCTGTTCATGTGGGGGGGTCTGTCTCACTGAGCCACCTGAGCCCACCTGCGCCCACCCAGCCCATGCTGCCCACGCTGCCAGTGCGGTTAGGCCGAATTCCACAGTGATGATCTCTGAATGAGGTCATGGCTAGTCTGCGAGCTGGCCGATTTATCACAGCGGCAGCCAGTGGGAGTCAAAACACGGCCTTTCCACGTGGCAGCCAGGACAGTTGTTTGCACAGTTGTTTGCGGAGACTAGCGAGCAGTAAAGGGTGATCGTAGCCGTAGCGGGCTCGGTGCGATATTTGCTGTCGTGATTGTTGTCATGAGACGCGACCGCCCCCTTAGGACACGGCGGTGACGTCATCGCGCATCCGCCGATCCGCCGAGAGCCTCGGAGCTGCGCGCGCTCACATACACACCCCGCTATGGCGTCAGGATTAGGGGGACAGTGAGACAGACAGAGAATAATATATATATATATATAAATATAAATATATATATATATATATATATTCGAGGACACCTCCAGCGAATAAACCTCCGCATTGTGAAATTGCACAGAGTGGTGCGGGGCGCGGCCTCCTCGCGGACGGAGCAGGATCAGCTCGGGGGAGAAAGATGGCGGACCCGGCGGAGTGCACCATCAAAGTGATGTGCCGCTTTAGGCCCCTAAACAACTCCGAGGTGGGAAGAGGGGACAGATATGTGCCCAAGTTCCAAGGAGAAGACAATGTGGTGATCGGGGTAAGTCGGCGGAAGAGTCGGTTGTACGGTCCGGACACCTCTTATGCTAGCTGGCTAGCTCGCGCGCCGTAGCCGAATCACGGAGCGTTAGCTCGCGCCGTTGCGGGCCGGCTTTAGCTCGCGCTGTTCGCTAGCGTCACGGCCGTAAATGCGGTTTGGACTTGACATTCATTAGCGAGATTTGGCGCTTTCCAATCCATCGCTCATTAAAATCAATCATTTCGTCATTGTAACCTTGAGTAACGCTACACCGATTGGCTAACGTTTAACCCCCACACTGCGGGCTGTCGGCTAAAGCGGCTAAAGCGGCTAGCCACCGCAACGTTTACCCGGCAACGACTGTGTTCCTAAATGACCTGATGGCGTGCTAACTGTGAACCGTGTAGCTAAGCTAAGCTAGCTTCCTATTTGTAGCATCATCCTTTGGGCCCTCCCTTTCGAAGGCTGCGACGAAACACGAGCAATTGCAGTGCGCTAGGCTAGGCTAGGCTAGGCCAGGCTAGCTAACATTAGTTGCGCTGCTGAACTGAAGCTCAGGGATGACACGGCGGGTTGAGTTCTGGCTGTAAACGCTCACAGTGTTGTTGTTTAGCTCTCCAGGTGGAGATAACCAGGCCGTTATGTGGCCTTTTCATTCATTCGCTCGTTCTTGGTGCATTCTCGGGACGCTGCCAGCGAGCACACAACACGGTTCCTGAGGAAATCAAGTGTTGGAGCTTCGATCAGCAGTCAGTGAAGGTGAACGGTGTCGTCGACGGCCATCGTTTGATTGTTTTTACTCGGTTTATTTTCAGCCGAGCTCGGTTGGCACAGCATCTCAGCTGCGGCTGGTCCACGAGCGAGCACTCGGCCTGCTTTACTCACATGGCCAGTCAGACAAAGGGCAAAAAAAAAAAACCCAATCTCATCAACTCGCGTTCAGATCCGTGGCGGTTCGTGGGCCGCCTCTCACTAATGGTCAGATGCTTTTAATGAAAGCAGAGGAATGCATTTGGACAGTTGAGTGGTAAATCCGTGTGGGTTTGGGCGTGGGACCATGACCTATTCAAACGTGTTTTAGTATGGGCAGTAAAGTGCAAAAGTTTGTGCACCCCCTCCCTCTCCCTCCCCTCCCTCTCTATAGTTTCCTGGTGGAATATAAATGCAATTTATCTGCAAAAACAAGAAATGAAATTCCAAGAGGTTTAAAAAATGAAATGTGGCTGTATCCTGCAACATGAGACGACAATCCAGGACACGAGGCAAAATCAACAGGAAAATAGTTGGGGGGGAAAGTCAAAGTTTTGCGATGACCCTCTGTCTGAAGAAAGCAATGTTGTCTGTGTAACATCTGGCAGAGCTAGAAAAGATTGGCCCGGTAATATAAGAACAGAGATGTGCATATTACAACTGAAGTGATCCAAAAGCTGCTGAGGGAACGCAAAAAGGCTTTGGGGGTGATTTTTATTTTTTAATAAAGGCAAAAAAAAAGTGGACGCACATGGGTTATTAGAGATTATTTGTATCACATTCAGAAAAGAAAAGATGCAAATGTTTGAACTGATATCATTTTGATTTTCTTTATTATCAAACTCTTTAAATACAAGATGGGACCATTTTGTGATGATGAAGGAACTGAAACTAGCGATCTCTCGAATACTGCAGCTATTGTTGGTATAAATAAAAGTACCTGTCCTAGGGGTATGCAAACTTTTGCAATCAACTGTACTAAAAAGCAAATCAGATCATTTTCTGTTACATCAAAAGCATTTTGGTTGAAAAAGAAGAAGAAAAGCTTCCTGTTCGTAGGCGCGTGAACCTTGCAGCAGTGTATGGGTGTGTACTGGCCGCTAGCTTGTCTCTCTGATTTAGTTTCTGATAAGGTCTGAATTAAAATCTATGTTGTAATTCTTTGTTTATACTGGAGCATGATGTCTGTTTTCTCTTATTAACGTCAGGTCTTCCCATTTCAACATATCTTTTTCATGTTGCTGGTTGATGCCTTCCAGTGTTACATGTACTGTACTACTATGTACCATATGTTGAAGTTGAAAGAGGTTATGGACTCAGTGTAATGCTTAGAACGGGGTTCTCCATGGCTGCTCTTCAGGAGTTATTCTCCAGTGGAGTTTAGTTTCAGGTCTTTTCCATCACACTTTGTCCACCTAGTTATGGGCTCTAGAAATGTTGTTGTATAAGGTGTTCTTGATTATAACGGTATTGATGAAGTTTAAGACTAACAGCGACAAGTGGGGAACTCTTGGAGATATTCTTACCGACGCTAAACCATCATGTCTTGTCGAGAGCCGACTCCGCCATCTCAGCTGTGTTTTGCAGTGCATGCAGTCTGATATTGGGTATCGGCACGATTCTTTGTACTTAAGTATTCACCAGAGACAGCAATGATCAATCATGACAACAGAATAAATGTGTCAATGAGCGTTTATTTAATGTGATGGTTTTACTGTGCACAAGTCTCAAATATGTTTTACACCAATTGAAGTCCAGTAACAAACAAAAAAAAACTTTCAGAAATGGAGCTGTAATCGTAATTTATGTTTGGTATTGGTTACAGTGGCATTTTGGGCGTGAACTGCAGTCTAAGGCCTGTTTCACACATACTACCTCTGCGTGGCGTGAGCTATGCTGACTGCTACAGCTTGCACACATTGCTTATTCACACATGCAAAAGTGCATGGATTTGTTTATACTCTGCAGTTTTCTGACTTGTGACTGGGCAATCTTTCAAGCCCACAGACCTGCGGATAAATCTTAATGTAGCACGAAATATTTAATAACGTAGAAATTACAGAATTCGCTTTTCAGCGTTTTTGTTTGTCATTGGTTTTCATAGTTTATTACACTGGATTTAGCTGAAAAAAATAGGCTCGACGGTTATTCTCTAGATGCAGCGCCGCGTCTGGGACGTGCTGCTCGCGTAGGCTGTGTGAACGCTCCAACCTGTTAACGTGAGCGCCAAAATGAAAAGCAAGACTTTCCGTGTCGCTCACGCCACGCAGGAGTAGTGTGTGTGAAACAGGCCCAACTCTAATGGCATTGGGGACAGGAACCTGTAGTCTACATAGAGCAATGGTGCCCTTTATTTTATTCCAGGCAAAAGTTATATCGCTAGCTAGCTGACTATGGCTTCGAGAATGTGCAGTGATGCGTAAATACTGGCAAATCTGAGCAAAATAGCAGTACAGAGCAAGTTATACAGTGCAAAGCTGCCATATAACCCTACTACAACCCTACAACATGCTATCACCTCACATTTAATTCAACCAATGATAAAAATGCTAGCCATACTTGAATACCGTCTTTTACCACAGGATGTATGCGATGCTTGAGAGAACAACTACTATTGGCTGAAATGTTAGCCAAACACTTGCTGCTGTTGTACTTAACCTTCAGATATACTCCAGATATACTTTTGTCAGAATCGACTTTATTCGTAGTTACTTGTCGGTCACATGTTGCTGATATTAGTGGCGGTTTATCCAAGGCTGTCCTGACTGATGTAGAAAACAGATTGAGAAGTACAATAAAGCTTCCTGTTACTATTTTGCCAACGTTGATGGAAAAATTCAGTGATCAGTCTAATATGATGATCAGAGGTCATCAGTTCCCGTCCCCCGTCCTGGAGAGCCAGAGACCAGCACAGTTTGGTGATTTTCCTGCTTAAAGACACCTGATTCAACTCGCCAGTTAATTGCTAGGTTTAGCAGCCATGTTTGAGCAGGGTGCTCCATGACTGGAATTGATGACCTCAGATGTGGACCAGAGCGAGCACCATGTGCCACACCAAACATATGTATACACGAACACGCATCGTTTAAATTTTCTGTGTATATACACTTTATCTCTCTTTTTACAGCTATGAGCTGTTTGTTTTTTCTCAGATTAGTACAAGTTTATGTCTGGCTTTGTCCTGTTCCTGCCAGTATTAACTGTTCTAGACACATCATCACCAACGCCTTTTGTTTCCTACCAGACTGTGTGTGTGTGTGGTGGCTATCCAAAAGTGTAGCCAGTGATGGGAAGTAATTCTGATACATCTATTTGAAATACAAAATACTATCTGGCAATTTGTATTTGATGGTCGAAGAAAATTAGCTCTGTAATGTGTTGCAAAATGCAGAGCAGCTCTGTGACTAGACCAAACACTTTGTGAACATTTAATAAACAGCACAGCAGCATAAAGTTTTGAAGCTGCTCTCTGTCGACTATGCTTATTAGGCGCATGTCTTTGCATTTAAATGTGGGTAGTGTTATGTGATTTTATTTTATTTTTTCCTGCTTTGCAGCAGGTACAGCCTGTGCTCGTGGAGTGATGTATGGGCTCTCTTGCGAAATGTATTCCCTACAATGTAACCCCAAAAAGTGTTGCACTGCATTTTCTAAATTTGTGGGTGTCATCAGGTTCTTTCCCCACAACTCCACCATGTGGATGAAGTCGTTCTAACCGTTAGGAAATAGAAGTGTCGATGGATAGATTCGCCAGAAATATAATCATGATGAGGTACAAAATTCAGCTGCAATCTGTATTTAACACTGGTTTAAACACGCAAATGGACTTTTTCTACGTTCAGATGTGCATTTTATTTCCATTAAATGAGACGAATATTTAAATTTAGCTTTCATTGGGTTTATCTGTTTAGGTGATGCATTTTTTTTGGCTTGGTTAATCTCCTGTTGTACAGATAGGGCACCATGCACTATTACCAAAAGGATTAAAGGAGTAAACTGGGCAGCCCTGAATTCAGAGCTCTGAGTATCTGCCAAATCCATCACCGTAGTTACTCTGCATCTGCAATGAGATTAAGCAGGGCGACCGGTCAGCGTCAGCTGGAATGACCAATAAGCATTTAGGCTACGAGTTACACAGATGAGGTAGCCAGTCGAAATGAACAGCGGTGTTATTTGGGTTAAGATGATTGTGGTATTTTTCCCCTATGGCTTTGGCCAATAATGACCATCATGCAGTAATTGTAATTTTATAATTGTTTCCAAGTATTCTGTCATTTATTGGACCTGAAGTTTTATTTTCAAATGGCGACCTCCGCCGTTTGTTTGAGGTTAGAACGACATCAGTGCCATTTTCCCCTTCCTGACAGCTGATTCACACGATGATGATTTTTTAACCACTTCATACTTTGAAATGTTTCTGCTGTGTCATTGTCTGGAAATCTTGTTGACCACTCTGCACATGCCCCCCACGGTATTATTAATTAAACAAAACCTAATCACATGCACTGCGATCTATTTCATGTTTTCGCTTTGCATTTTGCCAAGCTACATCTGTTACAGTGAAGGCATGCAGGGCTTCTCCAGCTCTTATGGAATCCTACTGATTAAACATGTGACAAGCTGGTGTAAGCAGCATTTTCTAATGTGAATATGAATGAACGGTGATTAAAACACGTGCTGTGGTTGTCTAACAGGCTTTGTCCTGTAATCAGTAACCACGCTTACTTAACAGACACAATCACGCACTCATTTTTATCACCTAGACTTCTAAATTGTAATTCCTGAAATGAATATCTTCAGTGGCACCACACAGACATATGCAGTCAGGTTAGTCCTGCATGATGAGTGATTTTATACGAGTGAATTCCTCAAAATCTTTTGTTTATCGAGTGTTTTGTAGTAGTGAGAGGTTTTATTACTGAAACAGCTAGGCCAGCGTAATGAAGCAAGCTGATCATAAATCTTAAATAAATTAATTTCAAGAGCAGATAACCTTTTGAGTCGTTCTGTGACTGGTCTTGGCGGTTATAGTCCTTTCTGATCAGTGGTTTGTACCCTTGCGTTTTACTGTGATTGCTGTCTTGTGACTGCAGTCGGCTGATTAACCAACAGTACGCTGTTTTTACCAGCCTGTTACAGTTGCTATTGCACTTACTGTGGCTGAATGAAAAGGGTCTTTATATGCTGTATGCTAGCACAAATTATCTCTTGTCTGTAATCCAGTGAACATGAGACGACAACAACAACAAAAAAGGTCAAAGTTCCTTTATTATTGTCATGTGCGCATGGAGTACAATGAAATTCTTACTTGCATGTCATTCCTCAGGCTACACATAACAAAATACACACAGCACAAAGACACACAACTCCTGTCCAGCATTCAAACCACAAGTCGGCTTTACATTCATCCATACAGAATACACAGAGGCGTAGAAGACGTATTGGAAACAGCTTGCTCCATAAAGTGAAAGTGGCATGCGCATTGTTAAGGTGTGCAGTAGTGCAGTGCAGCAGCAGTAGATGTTGATGTTTCTGATGTGTTTAAGTGTTACCAAGTGCTGCTATTGAGCCGCCTGATGGCTTGAGGGTAGAAACAACCTTTAATTCTGGATCTTTGTCCCTGTTTCTGTCATTCAGGGAAAGCCGTACATGTTTGACCGTGTTTTCCAGTCCAACACTTCGCAGGAGCAGGTGTACAACGCCTGCGCACAGAAGATCGTTAAAGGTGAGGAGTCTCACAAGTCGTACTGAGGTTGAAGTGCTTGCTCTGAGGGTTAAACACGAGTGGGTTAAATAATGTAACCTGTACGATAATCTCCCTTTGAAATTTGGACATACATTTACCGAGTGAACCATTAAAAACATTTACATTTTACAGTTATTTAGTAGCAACTTTTACATGTTAAATTTGCTGTTTCCCCTCACACTGTAGATGTGCTTGAGGGTTATAATGGTACAATATTTGCCTATGGGCAGACCTCATCTGGCAAAACACACACTATGGAGGTAAGCTGCTCTCGTAGCAGTTCTATAATGCTGTCGAGCTGCAGAAAGTCATGCATGAACTAATTTTATCATCCATAATAATTAAGCTTAAAACAAGCTTAATGTATATAAATGAGAATGTCTTTGCCTTATGTTCTCGGATATTTCCAGGGCAATCTGCATGACCCAGATGGAATGGGAATCATTCCACGTATTGTACAGGACATATTTAACTACATTTACTCCATGGATGAAAATCTGGAATTCCATATCAAGGTAAATGAGCTGTGAACATTACACTGAGATCACAAACACTGGTTCATTATTGAGGTACTATTATACATTAATCTAAGTTGGTTGGTTTTGTTGATAGGTGTCCTATTTTGAGATCTATCTGGATAAAATCAGAGACTTGCTGGACGGTAAGTGTGAGACAGGGGCGGAAATGAATACAGCTCTTTAATTACTCGACATTCACACGTTCTTCATATGACTAAATGCACTGTCATGTATCCTACTAGTGATTTATAACCAGAGCTTTAAGACTAGTTTTATAAGGCACGTTCACATTCAGAAAGTACACATGGTAAAATTCACTTACCTTTTAAAGTAAGATGGGTAGATGTTTTTAATTTAATTTAATTTCCCTCTCTCTTTTTTTGCAGTGTCTAAGACTAATCTGTCTGTGCATGAAGACAAGAACAGGGTCCCATATGTCAAGGTGAATAATCCTAAATCGCAATCCGTGGTATCAAAGAAGAAAGTTGGATGGCTGGTCGTGTCCGGAATAGGGATAATTTATAGTTTGTTCCTCTTTCTTTCTTTCTGCAGGGTTGCACTGAGCGCTTTGTTTGTAGCCCAGATGAGGTGATGGACACCATTGATGAGGGCAAATCCAATAGACATGTGGCTGTGACAAGTAAGCCCATGTAGACACTTATTCTTCTATTCATAAATACACAGAGTTGCCAGTTCATTCAGTACAATGGGGCAGTAGTGACTCAGTGGTTAGGGTTCTGATCTACTGAGCAGAAGGTCGTGGGTTCAAGCCTCAGCACCGCCAAGCTGCCACTGTTGGGCCCTTGAGCAAGCCCCTTAACCCTCCCTGCTCCAGGGGTGCTGTATCATGGTTGACCCCAGCTTACCAACATTCTGGGATATATGAAGAATGAATTTCACTGTACTGTATATGTGACGATAAATAGTATTCTATTCTATAATTAGATGTGGGTCGAGGTGTGGTGGTTAATGTTGGTAATAGTCTCTTTATGTGGTCTCGTGATATTCAGACCTTTAAGGCCCAACAATAAAACTAAGTTTCAAGACTATATGTCTGGATTGCTCTTAGTGAAGGTAAACAAAGAAAGAAATTAAATAATTATGTGTTATGGATATTGGTGTGTCCTAGGCTTTTTTGAGAGTATATTTCTGGCCTTTAGATTTCTTTTTTGAATTTGTCTATTATTGCCTGCTGTCCCTCGGTGACTCAGTTAAATCTTATGTAGACCTTTCCAGCGTGACCATGTTCTTCCCACTGGGACATTCTGGTAACCTTTTAACCACTCTGGCTGAGCACACCAAAAGGATTATACAGGGGCAGCTGTATGAGGAACAGCAAATGCTGAAGGCTTAGTGCCCTCATAGTGCTCCGGTCACAAGGATGGTGGTCAAATTCAGATTCCATAGCACAATTACTTGTTTTCTGTTAGGTCAGGTGAGAAATCTACCACCCTTGAAAGTTTAATTACAATCTACTTGCACTTAATATTCATTTTAATATTAAAATGTATAATATTAGTCTTGATTAGCTGGTTCGGGGTTGTTAGTTGAAGGCTGTAACTAAACTTTATAGCACATTATATCTCCAAGAGCAGGATCGCTCACCCATGTGTTAGGTGGTAGGACACCAATCTTTTGAAGTCTCATTTAAGAATATAAACTAGTGGAGGATATTAAGAAATGGGTCAATGCATTGGGTCAAGAGTCTTAGCAATATAATTTGAGAAGTAATGATTACTTTTTTGGTTCAAGCCATAAAGACCTGCCTAGGTGAAAATAGAAAACGTCATGCCTGCCTTTTGAATGTTTGATGTACTTTTATTGCAAGCCTCTTGAATCATCTTTACTCATCACTTGGGATTGTGATAAAAGAGATGTTTAAAATACCAAAGACAAATGATAGAAATCGTGTATTTCCCTGGAGCCTGAAAGAAATTAGGAGTCAATATTATTGCAAAATCATAAAATTGAGTATTAGTGGAGTACTAAGCATGTTGCAAATTCCCAATGCTGGAAAAGGCAATGCTGTTTACAGAAGGGTCCATTATAGGCTGTTGAAAGAGGAAAAGTCCACTGGGACGAATGAGTCTTGTCTTTCTAAAAGCACAAACGATCATCGACCAGAAAATGTAGCTCTGTCACCATCAGGTGAGGGTGTGAAAGCTGGGTTGGAACCCACAATTGTGGCCAACTGGATAGCCGTCCCTTAGATATTTGGTATGCTGTTGCTAGGCTGTGCATGATTACAGCCAACACGGAGGGCAAGTGGATTAGGGTGAGAACATTCATCATCCTAATCTCATCTTTCGGGGCAATGCTTTAATGGAATCTCTGAGTCACCCACACAGATATACAGGAGCAATGCCATTGTATTTTCTTTCACAGGTTAAATAAAGCAGCTGGCATTTGGTGCTGCTGATACAAGCAAAGCACCACATCTTGAAAGAATTAGTGCTGCATTGTTACAGCGTTAGTAATATGCCAAGAACTACAGGATATTGCCTCTGCTAGGTTGATTAAATATTGTGAAATCTTTTTTTTTTTTTTGATACCATCATCTAGCCATGGTTTTACACACATAATTTAGGATATCCTTAATCTGAACTGTACTGACCTCTTGTGGTAGCTGTTATGGTGACAGTATCGACAATTCTTCAAATGTTTGAATGTAGAATCATGCTTATAAATAGTTAGAGAAGGACACACGCACATATACATATATATTTATATATGACTCTGACTCATGCTCACTACAGGTCCACGCAGCTATCTCAGCTCCATCATGACAGAGCGCAACAACTGCTTCTACTGCAGAGACGACCTGCATGGCAAGAAGTACATCCAGAAGGATGAGAAGCATGTGTGCGTGCGCTGCTTTGACAAGCTGTGTGCCAACACCTGTGCAGAATGCCGTCGACCTATCGGCACTGACGCCAAGGTGGAAAAGACTTCCTGTTGATTTACCCGAGTGTCAGCAGAGAACAGCAAATACTCCCACAGGCTAAAACTCCCTGCATACTGTGCAGTTAGACTTCCCTTAAAAAAAATTGTATCCTAAAATGTAGTACAAGTGCATACATCACACAGTGTGTTTAGCATAAACGGATGATGCTTCAGTAAAGAAGATAAGCTCTCATTCCTTTCTTTCCCTTCCATTTTAAGGAGCTGACCCATAAGAATCGCCACTGGCATGAGGCTTGCTTCCGCTGTGCCAAGTGCTACACACCACTAGCCAACGAGTCTTTTGCAGCTAGGGACGATGGCAAGATCATGTGTGGGAAGTGTGGTGCCCGCGAGGACTCACCCCGCTGCCAGGGCTGCTACAAAGTCATCATGCCTGGTGTGTGATTCCACTCATGCTAACTGGTCTTGCACGAACTCATTTGTGTGTTATTGCTGGCTCGCCGTTAGCAACATTAGCCTACTTGGGTGAATGTTCTTTAAAAGACAGCTCTTGATGTCTCCCTGTTCTCCTTCAGGGTCTCAAAATGTGGAGTATAAGCATAAAGTGTGGCATGAGGAGTGCTTCACCTGCTTCGAGTGCAAACAGCCAATCCGCTCTCAGAGTTTCCTGACCAAGGGGGATGATTTCTACTGCGGCCCTTGCCATGAGAAGAAGTTTGCCAAGAACTGTGCCCGCTGCAAGGAGGTGACTACCACACACAGACTAGGGCAGAGGTTTCACCACTGGGTCCTTTGCTACTGGGCTGCAATAATGTGCTATTGAGGGCATTAGGCTTCACACTGTTTAACAAATAAATTTGTTAAGTATAATCGTATTAAGGAACATGCTTTCTGGACAACCAACACCTACACACCAAAGCATTTTGATATCCATTACACACACTGGCTGTATACTCACTGCAATGTAGTGCATTGATGCAACTTGGTATCAATCATATGGATGAGCACTGTCCTCCAGCACTATCACCATCTCCACCTACAAATCATAATCAACAGATACTTAATCAGGCAGATACTTGCACAAAAGGCTCTTCCAAAGAACTGATCAGCTTATTTCTCAGATCTTCACTTGTTTGAGAGGAGAAAGCTGTAGATGGCATATGCCCTGAAATAGCACCATGGAACCATTTCTTTCTGTCCACTTTTAGCAATTAAAAGGCCATTAATAATACGCTATGAACTACAGTTAAGACATCAGTGACGTAGTAACAGCAAATTCAGTGCCGTGCACACACACACACACCTATTCCACCGAATGTGAAATCCAAACATAGCCCAAAGGACTGACAGAGCATTAAGATCTAAACGTCATGGATAGCTTTATTTCATATTATTAAAAAAAAAAAAAAAAACCTGCAAATGCCCTTCCTGATCCTGCTTCTCCTCCTCCGCCGTACCCACACGGTCTGTCAAAAGGGTTGGGGACTACTAGAGTAGAGGGCATAAACCAAGAGCTGAGTAAAGTAATAGACATGAGTTATGTGAGCTACATTCCATTATTATAGGTCACCATAAGTCTCTGTGACTTACCGTCTGATCGTGTTGTAGAGCAGTGATGGAGACATGAAGCAAAAGCATATAGTTTTCCCAAAAGTAGCAATTCATTTGAATAAAATTCTCTTTAAAACTTTTGTCATCCATCTTCCAGCCCATCACATCTGGTGGGCTCAACTATCAGGATAAGCCCTGGCACGCTGAATGCTTTGTGTGCCACACCTGCAAGAAGCCACTGGCTGGCACTCGCTTCACCGCTCATGAGGACGAGTTCTACTGTGTGGACTGCTACAAGACCTCTGTGGCCAAGAAGTGCTCTGGATGTCTCAATCCCATCACGGGTAAATATGGATGATGTAGTTATATAGCGATGCGTTCAAGAAGTGACAGTTTTCAAGCAGCCCACTTACATAAACACGGATTAAGGGTCCACAGCAGTGGACGCAAACAGAAGTAGATTGAATATTTTAAAATTGTGCACTTTTAAGATTTTTATAGTGAGAAACCACTAAGAGAACGTGAGAATTCAGCAAAGTGAATGTGCATTGGCAGGAATCATCTCCTGTTTGACACTCACATAAATATATTCTTCTTGCAGGATTTGGCAAGGGGACCAACGTGGTGAACTACGAGAACAACACATGGCACGAGTACTGCTTCAACTGTAAGAAGTGCTCTCTGTCCCTGGCCCACAAGCGATTTGTCATGCATGAAGAGAACATCTACTGCCCTGACTGTGCCAAAAAGCTGTGAGGCCAAACCCTGAGAATGCATTAAAACCAATAGCCACAGGTTTAGCATGGTGCACATTAGATCATACAAATTGGTGGTGACTTTAATTCATTATTAGCACTTTTGGTCTGTTCCTCCAACTCATCAAAACACAAAGTGAATGCAAAAAAAAAAAAAGTATTGAGTAGCTAATAGAATTGTTTTAGTTATGAGGTGCATCATAGGTTGAAACAGGCAGAGAGTATTTTTGAGATAGGTGGAAAATAGTGAGTGGTGTGTAATTAAAGTAACACAAATACGCATTTATAGTCAGTTATCAGTACTCTAGCATTATATGGGTGTCTCTGATGAGCAGCAATAATAAAATATTTTAGATTTAGGAATGTCAAACTTTGAAATATGTAAAATCATGCTAAGACAGGCTTTACTGGAAGATTTATTTTCCTGAAGTTTTAAGGCAAACTGTTTCATGTTGCTTTGTGAAAATGTATTTTTGTCTGTTTCACATACTTAACACAGCGGAGTATTATCTTTTTGGAATTACGACATGGGGCACGCATTTAACATGAAATCTTTGGCATGCAACAATATTAGTATATGCTTTATTCATGGCATTTTGGATGAAGTAACAATTAATCTGAACAATAAATTTCAAACTTCAACTAAAGCCTTCATATGAATCATGAAAGCACAACTATATTACAGTGGGTAGGAGCAACTTTGCATCAAAAACATTTCTTTTAACTAGCAAAACTTTATTTTAACAGGTCATATATTTTCCAGTACAGTTTGGGTATATTTACAAATATAATTTGTAGTCAGGACCATTTCAAGATGCAAAAACAGAATATTGCATTCTCTTCAAGGCCCTGGTCAAGTAAAATGATTGTCACGGCCAGTAAAAGCACATGTAACATTTAGTTAATAATATAAGAAAATAAATATTTTAACCAACTGTCAATCTAAGGCACCATTCTATTCTACCACCATGGTGAGTACTGTAAGCTAGAGAACAGCTCTGAAACCCAAAACACTAAAGGGTTTACAAGGTCCTGGAAAGAGGAAGCAGCAACTGCACTGGTGTGACCCTGTCTTTACGACCAAACGCGCACACAGCTGACTGACCGCATCTGCAGCAGCCACCGCAAAAACGCTAAGCACTTTGGGGTGTCTAATGTTTTTGTAAACCAAGTGGTAGGGAGGGGTTGCTGAAAGGCTAAAATAAAGGAAAAGGCTGTTGCAGCCCATCTCCCTAACATACTAAGCACATGCTTATTAGCTTTTTCTTGCCTGAGTGCTTGCTCAGTGTAAATCACTGGAATCCTGGGTCTCAACCTAAAGCTTCACACAGTGCAGGGACTCTTGTCCTTGAGGCAAATAGCAACAAACTAAAGCAGGAAGCAATCAAATTTCGCTTTCAAGTAAGTGATCCAAGCCTATATGGGAAGGAGTGATGTTATGAGAGGAAGGATAGTAATTAGTTCATTAATTAGTGAATGACCACGGTCTTAAATAGTGAAAGTCCCTGTGCCCAGTGGCCTCACACAGTCATTTCTGAGTAATCTAGTGTATGGAAGAAAAGAAAAGAAAAACCACGCACATTCAAAATGGACTACTGGACCCATAACCCTCTCTACTGGACAATTCAAGCATTTGAGGTTCAAGTTTTTACTTGAAATATTTTGACTACAAAAAACACAACAGCACTATGAAAAAAGGACAACAACTCTTCAAACCATATTAATTCTTTTAGCTGCAAGTCCATCCGCATCCATGTCAAAACTCACCAGCAGGCTTTCCAAACTTTCAACCTATAAACAAGGTCCACATGCTTCATTTTTTGTGGTTACTACAAGCCAAATGCTGTTCAAATCAACCTGACAGCAATGCCAAAGCATCTTTTACCCAACATAACTTACACACACCCGACTGCAACATTCATATTCCTCATCCATTCCGTCCCACACGCTCACTCTCCTGACAAAAACGCCAGGCTCTGTAATGTCATCCAAAGGGAAAGATCAGATGCTGTTGAGTAGCAGCAGGTAGAGAAGTGCACCAGACAGTAATCTATCAAAATACACTTCCCTTTCACTTACGTCCTATTCCTCAAGCCAGAGTAACAGCTGAATACTGATCACGTACATAATACTTACACAAGTAGAAATATAGTTTTAAATATTATCTTAATATAGGAGACAGCCAAATTTAGTAGCATGGTATTTTCAGAGTAATTTAATTTTTTCAAACCCCTTTAGGACCTGATAGAACTACCCTGAGGGAACGAGGGGCTTTACAGAACACTACCAATCATTCAAGCTTCGAAACCAGAACACAGAACCCCCTCTGCCGAACACGCTGAGGGGAAACACAACAACATGCAGATCTAAACTAAACTGTGCAGTTATTAAAAGCTTACAGTAATTCTTGTGTGCTATAATTCTTTGTTGTAGTAAGGAATAGATAAATGCTGACATTCAGTTATAAAGTTATACTTTACTTTTGGGATGCCCTTAAATTTAACTATGTGAGTAACTAACCATGTTTACACCCATGTACATGTAGAAAACAAATGTCAACAAACCTGAAACTTACAATGTTAAAACTTCATTCAACAAGTTACAAATGTTTGCAAGATTATTTGCCTCAAGCTCCTTTATCCTTCAAAGCCCAAAGCAATTGGCAAAAGGTTTCCGCTGAGTTTGAAATTCAGCTGTCACTTTAACCAGATCCTTTTTTTTTTTGTCATATTTTTTTCTAAAATATCTTGACCAAGACTTGCTATCTACAAACTTTATACAATGCTTCTCAGCAGGAGAGAGGACAGTGAGCAACAGGCAGCCTATTGGCCCGAGTCATCACGTTAGATTCTGCAGAAGATGGAAAATGCAGGCAAGGCGCCGTGTGCAGAGAGAGGATGCTGTTCTGGACTATAACCAGTATAGCTTTAAGGAAAACAGGCTGGAAAGATCAAAACCAGTGCCAGGAAGCAGAACAAACCTTTTTCTTAGATCATTTAGGTCACATTGTTGAGCACTACTCAGTTCACAAACATATTTTAACCGGTGTGTCTGAGACAGCTGGAGATGTTTCACCTCTCAGAACTCAAAAGCATTACTTCACATAAATCGCTCATTTCTGCTCTGGTTCACAGCCCGTCTGGGATTAACTTGGGATACAGCCGATTCAAAAGCAAGCTCGTTTCTATCTATGGACTCTGTGATGTTCAGATGAAACTGGTTTTAGGTCCGAATGACAAATAAGCAAAACAAACCAACAATATTAATATAGAAAAGCGCCAAAAGGGGACAACAGTCATAAAATGCAAAGCCAGAAAAATAAATTAGTTGACATAAAAAAAAGAAAAGAGATCAGAATAACATTAATAATGACAAAAAAATTAGATCATCGAACACTGAACAAGATGCAAACAATGCAAAGAAAGGGAAAACTGAGAAATAAGCACAATGGAAGAGTCTTCATTTTCCCTGAAGCATTTTTCTTATTTTCATAACAATTTTAAAATTTTTTATTATTTAACTTTTATTTTCAGAGGTGCAGAGGGTTGAGGGCTTCCTCTGCGGTTCTGAGTTTCTCTGGCAGTCGTGGTGAGTACAAGAGACTTTGGAACTCAACCAGACACGCGTCATGGAGTGCAATTAGCAACAGTCCTTCGGTGAAGATGTCACATCAAATCTCTGAGGGAAAGGGAGAAAGGGAGAAACAGGGCGGGGAGTGAAAGACGGGGTAGTTCAGTACAATGCATATATCCCTAACTGCATGCTATTTACTTGGAGTAAAAGGCCTCGCACATTTATAAAAGGATATAAGCTGTAGGAATAATATTAAATATTAAAACATTCCTAACTCCTCACCAGACAGGGCTTCAATGGGCTGAGCTGGATGGAGGGAGTTCACAGGGGCCGATTTGTCCTCAAAGGCCACTCTAGGCGCTTCAGGTCCTACACCGCAGTCTATTAGGCCCTGATTACAGGCATCGGGCTCCATGAGCGGCCGGCCTTTAGCGTGAACTCCCAGATCAAGGAGCTCCTCAAAGCTCCAGGACCCTGCTTTCCCATTCAGCCCCACCTTACAGTCCTCGTTCACAAACTCCGAGCCCTCCACCAGACGCGCCTTTGGATAGGAGTTACTAGAGGAGACAGATGAAGCAGTGAAACAGTGCGCAAATAAGCTTTCAACCAATGCAGAAATGAGTTCTCTGTGACCTTTTATACGACATGACGTCTAAAAAGAGGTACTGGATGAGACATTTCAGCCAGATGTTGTGAGTGTAAATACATTTGTCTCTCCAAGCCATATTTGACAATACTTTACACGTCATACAGGGCAGTGGTAGCTCAGTGGTTAATGTTCTGACCTAGTGATCGGAAGATTGTGAGTCAAATCCCTCTCGGTGAGCCACTGCTGGACCCTTAAGCAAGGCCCCTAACCCGCAAGTGTGCCCTTGGAACGCATCCTGTCTTAACTCTTAACTCGCTTTGGATAAAAGTGTCTGGAAAATGTATAAATGTAAACGTCACATGGTTCACGTCTTTAAGGACGTTAGAAACGACTCAGAATCGTAATTTCTGATGCAGCAATAGTTTTTTGCATAACACAACTTGACCAGCAGCTTCCTGTGTTTCAAACGTCAGCCGATTTGCATATAACAGCAATCAGATGTTAATACGGCGAACTGGAGACGCATTTGAAAAGTGTAAATGCATGTGATTAAATGGGGTCGAAGATGAAAGGCAAGTGCAGAAATGTGCAAGTTGTAAAAAGATTAAAAAAATTGTGAGATAATCACAGGACTCTCAGGTGATGGACAGGTAAGCTGGGATTTTTTCTGTACCTGATGGCTGGAGCCTCCGCTGCACTGGGACCATTGTTGTTTTCCTTGTCGGCCACTTTGGTTTGTTCATTCACATTGCCAAGTGGTTCTTCCGATTCCAGTTGGCCTTCTTCTGAAGACATGCCTTGCTCCTGGGTGTCTGAATGGTCGACTGCCTCTGCGGTTTCCTCCAATTGTACATACTGGTCCCCTGAAATTTGACAGAACCCCCACCCATGTGCGGATTAAAAAAAAAGAAAAAAAAGAGGCAAAGTCCATGAAATTCACCTCAAGGTTTAGATGAAGTGTTAAAAAAACCTACCCTTGGTTTCACAGTTCAGCTGGTCAGTAACCTCTTCATCGAGCTCGTCTGGAATGCTTTTCTCATCGTTGCTCTGCAGAAAAGAGGGACCAACAAATTGATAAGACCTGCAGTAGTCATTGCAAAACTCAGGACAACACTCAGCCTCAGCACTGTATAATTAAAATAATAAAATTAACAATAATAAATCATCAGCAAACTTACCTTGAAATCATTTTGGTCCGTTTTTCTTGTTCTCTTCATAATTTCCTCGATTCTCTAAAAAAAAAAAAAAAAAAAAATCAATCCCAAATTATGAGAAAATCAGCAAAATCCCATCATCATTAAAAACAAAGATGGAGCTGGAAATACTGAATCTTGCCCCACTTGTTTGTGCATTTTATGCACAGGAGTAAACAAACTGTGGAGGAAGATGTGAATGTGGAGGAAGCGCAGAGGGTTTAAGACTGACTCGTTTAGCCATCATACCACAAGATCATTTGTGCCGACACTTAAGACTCCAACCTGGAGATTTGCACTAAATATTGATCACAAGAGGCAAATCAGTGATAAAGTTGGGCTAAAAATCCAGGCCAGCATTAAGGGTGTGCAATATAGACAACATTTTATATCATGATATTTGCAATATTTTTGACCAAATCATTGTTACACAAATACAAAGTTGGCATTTCTCAAATCAAATTTTTAAAAAATGCTAATTTCAAACATCCAAATGCATTTTAGTCGGATTTATCTTAAAGCGATCTTAAAGTGCGTGTTTTAAGTGCATTCCTGGAGAAATTGGACCTAGTTAGGTGCACTTTACTTCATTGATAGATGAAATACTAAGGTCACTGGAGTGCGTTTCAAATAAAAGGCATGACGGTGGTCACCTTCTTCCTCTCCATGCGCTCTTGCTGGTTCTGCTGCATGATGCGCTCTCTCTCCTGACGCTGCTTCTCAGCCTCCTCCTGGGCCTTTGCTTCTGCCTCCTCACGCTGTAATTGGACAGGAAATCAATCCATCACTTACTCATCATCAGCTCCATCAGAGTGTGTGCTATTTGAGTGATGTGTGTGTGATGTAAGGATTCTGGCTCACCTCTTTCTGTAGCTCGACTTGTCTCTGCTGTTCCTCCAGCTCCAGCTTCTCCCTCTCGTCCTCTGCCTTACGAGCCTGTTCCTCCTCCTCCATCTTCCTCTCCTCCGCTCGAACCTTCTCCTCCTCCAAGCGCCTCGCGCTCTCCTCCTCGGCCAGCCGCTGTTCCTCCTCTTTTCTCAGCCTGCAATGCCGGATCACTGTTTAAACCCTTAATCGGATTCTTGATTAAAAAGAAAGCTTTTTAACACCTTTCCTATTAAATGGATGATGCTGCAAACTTATCGCGGGATTCTATTTAATAGGAACTGTGAGAAAGCATGTAATAAACAACGCAGCCATGTCTCTACAGAGATTAAATCTTAAAGATAATGTTGCAGCGAAATCACTTGTAGCACATTTCACGCCTCCATTTTAATCAACATTGAGACCACACCAACTCGGAGACGTGCAACTTGCACGCCAAAAACACAACTTCCCGTGTTTTTTTTATTTATTTCTTTACTCCATAGGGAACCATTTTTAAAAAATCACTGGGGCTGCAACAAACGATTATGTTCATCATCGAATAATCAGCTGACTATTTTTTTTGATAATCGACTAGGGGAACAATTTTTCTCTGTTCCAATTCCAATGACAGCCAATTTAAATTATAAATAAGGCATCTGGCCTTTTCAAATGTTTCTCTCTTCATCTAAACGGTATTAAATCATTAGCCTACATGTAGACGCCGCCTTACCATGAATTAAACAGGCTCATTAAACTATGAAATTGCTCTGCTAGTATTTCACATATTTTGCTATTCTGACCGCAATAATATCAAGTCGCTTCCATAAACCATGATGTAATATGAGGCTAACGTCGACCGGTTGGTCTATTTCACTTTCCAAGACTTTTCAGGTGCTTTTGTTTTAAAATGTCCGTGCATCGGAGAAGCTGCTGAGAAAGGCGTCTCCGCTTTGCTACATCGGGACTGAGATCCTCGGGACTGTTTTAGGCCGTTTTCACACCTAGTTCCTTGCTAAAGTCCGCACCAGAGCTAATTTTTTAAAAAATTTGGTTCGGTTGGTTTCACATTGCAATGATTTTTAAGCGAACAAAATCACGTGGATGTTTCTTGATTAGTCAGGAATTTGACAGGGTGTGCTTTGATGGATACTTTTTATTGGTTCTCATAGAGGTTGTTTTACCTCTGTAGGTCATGCAAGTGCAAATTCATTAGAGGAAATATAATAATATAATTGTAAACTTCCAGTTAATAATGTGCAAATATTAGTCCTAGTTTACAGTAAGGTCAAGAAACCAATTTCTGTGTCGCTATACGCACTTATGGGGCCATTAATTTTAAGATGCATTTATATTGTACGTTGGGATCATAAAATATTCCTTGAGAAGGTATTTAAAGCCATTTGTAGGAAAACAAACATGTGCACAATGCGCCTTGAGCTACGTTCTCTAGAAATACATGCATTTTGTTCCGCAGAGAGCCCATTAACACAGTCATACGTTTCATGTCGAAGAGACTGCAGAACATTTGGCGTGCATCACTCTCTGTGGTCGTACTGTTGCGAGGATTGTATTGGCTTCCACAGTACGTTTAAAAGCTATTAGAACCAAAACTGAATATTGAAAATGAAAAATTAAACTAACTTTACCGCGGTGATAAAAGTGCCCAATGTTATTTTGGTGCGGATCATCATACAACTGCGTTCCCCACCAGTAACGAACTGAACCGTGGTTCACTTGGACAAGGACCAAGAACCCCGATATTTGGCAGACCATGGTTCGCATGTTTGGTGCGCACCCGAGTACGAGTGGCGTGTTCACATCTGTCAAAACAAACTGAATTAAAGGAAAGGTTCGATAGGTGGGTGTGAAAACGACCTTACACTCATGCGGGCAGTCAGAAACGAAGATCGCGGAGCAAAGAGAAATCACATTTTAAGGTGCTTTCACATATACAGCGTTTAATCTGTTTGACTTGAACCCTGGTGCGTTGTCCTCCTCGGAGCGAGGCGGTCTCGGATCGGTTCCAAGCGTACTCTAGCACGGTTCGATTGCAGTGAGAATGGACCCAACTACAGGAAGTGAACTAAACATGCGGTGTATTTTGAGTTGCGGGTAGCTTAAATGGTAAACTAACCCGCGAGGCGCAAACTGAGCCAAAAGGACAGAGCTGAAGTGCCTTAGAACTACGTGGTCTGGATATCTGGACCGATTGAAAAATGAAATAAATAAATAATAAACTAAATAAATAATAATAATAAAAAGATAGTAAACACTGGATACGGCACACAAAATGTTTTAAACTAGTTATTTGTATAAATTCTCATCATTTATTTAGCACAGGCTGCGTGCGAGTATAAAAGTATAAAATTTCGCTCCGATTTGGATTTGGGAACTGGATTAATCGACTAATCGCTGCAGCCCTGTAACTCTCACACAACTTCCTATATGCTGTAATCTATATATAAAAAGTAGCAGCAGAGCAAAGTGTTTGATGCAAATGATACTCGTTACACCAACACGGGGGACCAGAATAACACAAATATAATGTTTGTTCATTGGCCCACTGTCTCATGTCAAGTGAACCGTGTTGTAATTACAGGTGGCCCAATTACTTCGACTGTCCCCACTTTCTATGTTCTGTTGACATTGGCGTTCCCAATTAGTTTTCTTGATAAAAACGAAGCGCGCTGTTGCTTATGGAGCGCGCCCGGTGGGATTTCTAGATGATGTCCACTGTGACCTGTCTTTGCTCACCTCTCCTCTTCCTCTCTCTGCACTCGGAGCAGTTCCTCTCTTTCTTTCTGCTCGCGGGCCATACGCCTGTTCTCTGCCAGGATCTTGGCAGCCTCAGCAGCAGTGTTAGTGCTGGCAGTGTTTTTTGAACTGGAATCTGGAAGAACAACCATTGAGCCAATCAGTTCCTTTAACACGAAACAAAATGCAACGTGTAGGTGTTTGGTCAGCTAAAAAAAATTAACACACACACAAGGCTTTCTAACACATTATGTAACTTTAAACCAGTCATCCATGATTCCACATGCAGCCTGAGCCGAAACTGGGCTGACTTAAGGCATACAGCCTTAAAGCTCCAACAGAGGGCGCAGTACATCCAGGGCACCGTGTGCCGAGTACACACAGTAAAGTAAACAGATTTATTTTAGATTAATTTATTTAAAAAGATGCACATTAAGATTTTTATTGAAAAAGACACACAGAAGAGGTTTATGGGTAATTGTAGCTTGCAGAGGAGCCAACATGCACACGTGCAAAATCTCCAATAAGTACATTTCAGGCATACGTGTGGTGCTGGGCGTCAAGCAAATGCAGAGTGGCTGAGCAGGGAAGAATATGCAGTAGTGTTGGTATTGAGACCCACAACAGAACCAAACAAAATACTGTGCAAAGTCAAAAAGCACACTGGAAAACGGAGCAGTTTGAGCACTAATTGGCCAAGGAGGTGTGCTGATAAAGGTTTCTATGACTCCGCTTGAACTATTATAAAAATGTAAAGGTCACAATGAATTCCTGTGAAATTCTCTGTACATGCTGGTTTGGTAAATGTGACGCCATCCCCTAGTGTTGGAAGACACCCATGTGAAGGTCGGCCCTAAGAAGTGACAAGCAGCAGCAACGTTGCATGGCTATAATGAAGACTTCTCTGTGCTATTATCGTATCTCGCTTCCTCACTTGTGAACCTCCACAACCAATCTGGAGGTATTTCTATACTCTAGCCCTTTATCAATAGTGCGCACGCACAAATATGTGCTTAAATTGTGCGCACGAACTCTAACTGAATGATGTACTGAATGATAAAGGAGGCCACAGGAGCGCACGTGCCCGAGGCATTTTTTCAATTTACCAAATATTGAAAATAAAGATATACTTTCAGATTTGGCATTGGCAAAGAATATTTTACCCAGAAACAAAAAAAAAAAAACTTGACTACATTATTGCTTCTTTCTGTACGTTGCTACTGTACACTTTATAATTCTCCAATTGAGACTCCGCTCACAAATGACTCGGCTCATAAAGGGTTTGATATTTTTCCAATTAGTTGAATTAAGTGTGCAAACGAAGCATGAAGTCCTTAAGACTTGGATTGGATAGCACAGCGATTTATCCTATACTGATTAAGAGGAACGAATGTGGTGAATGTAAACAGTTCTTACCATCTTTGGGCTTGGTGCTGGGGGCTGGGCTGGCAGCGCTCGTATCTTGAGGTTGTGACGTTAGAGCAGGCATTGGAGACGTGTCTTTGGGTTTGGTCTCCCTCTTCCTGAGGATAGGGGGGCCAGTTGGGGTTAGGGCAGGTTTCTGGATAGGTGGAGGTTTGGAAGCGGGCTGAGGGGATGGAGGCCTTTGCTTCACCCCACTGGGGGAGGGTGGCCGATAACAAGGACTTTGCCTGGAAGACATACACAGGATGAGAAGCCACAAAAAGATGTGATGTTGAACTCAAGGGGAAGAGAAAACAAGATGATTGAGAGGATGTGATGTTGGGCTCTTACTTGGCCGCTCCAGGTGATGGCGCTCTCCTGGGGCCGCTGAAAGAACCTGGGGAGGGGGAGCGATGGCGGCTGGGAACAGTGGATGGGGACGGAGGACGTTTTGCTGCCTTGTCCTTCTCAGCCTTCTGCATGCACAGGCACAACCATCCAAAAAGGATGAAAGGTAAGAAAATGGTAGTTTTCCCCAAAAACCCCCCAAAAGAACTAAACACTTTTAGTTTTAAGTCCAGACTAAGAACTCATTCATTTGATTGAATTGAATAGAATGCTATTTATTGTCACATATACAAGTACAGTACAGTGAAATTCTTTGCATATCGGTAAACTGGGGTCAGAGCGCAGGATGATTCAGCCATGAGTCAGCCATGATACAGCGCCCCTGGAGCAGGGAGGGTTAAGGACCTTGCTCAAGGGCCCAACAGTGGCAGCTTGGCGCAGCTGAGGTTTGAACCCATGACCTTCTCATCAGTAGCCCAGTGCCCTAACCACTGAGCCACCACTGCCCACTTCAAGGGTTCTTCCTCATGTCGTCTCAGGGAGTTTTTCCTTCACCACTGTCTCCTCTGGCTCGTTCGTTAGGGATCTAGATCTACATCTGGATTTCTGTAAAGCCGCTTTGTGACGATGTCTGCTGTTAAAAGCGCTCTACAAATCATTTTCAGATGAGTGTCGCATTTTAGGCCACTTGTAATACACACACAGTTTTTAATGCATAATGACAAGTTCAATATTACGACTTCATCTATTGATGAGTTATTAATGATCAAAGATCAAACCCCATTTAAAAAAGCTCTTTAAAGAGAACCTAATGGTTATTTTAACGCTGTATGTGCACACAGTCAGAGGAACATGTAATACTGTAATAGAATTTACTGTTAAAATATAGTCAAACCAAGGACCACAATAAAAACATACAAAAGTGATAGAACCAGGCTGTTCTGTTTTTAAACATGCCCTGAACTCTCAAATCCAGTGTAACCCTTTCAGGAGAATGTAATGGTCTGATACTTTATGTGCACATCGTCACAGATCAAAGTAATATTTACATTTTACTGCTAAAAAGTATTGTAAACAAAATACTTTCAAAAAAAAGTTCATACAATTTTACAAGTAAAAACTGAGTACTCCATCGAGTACCACTGAACGTTAAAACCCATGAGTGTGTGTGTGTTAATGTGTTATTGTGTGTGTGTGTGTGTTAATGTGTTAATGTGTGTAGTCTGTTTTCTCTCAGTCTCACTGTTTCTTCCTGTGATTGCTGACGAAAACGTTCACAGGGATTTTGCCGTCCTTCACCTGCGCTCTGACGTCCGGTTTGTGTTTGAGAGCGAAGACCAGAGCCCTCACACTTCTCCTGTACACGCCGTTAATCAGCCGCGAGCTCTGATGGAACACTTCCCTCTCCAGGTTCTCCACCAGCGCGTCTCCAGCCTGCGGGGACGAGAGGACAATAAGGACCACTCTTTATGAAGAGATTTATAGGCGGATTCTTTTTTCTTCTTGTGGAAAAAGGACCTGCGCCCTCGTGGTGATCATGAAAAAGTCTAAAACACATGGTACACATTTATAGTACAAGTTTTTTATATGATGTGGCCATATATATTACCCATAATGCACTGGGATTGCAAGTTATTACAACTGAAACAGTCTATTCAGACGGTATTAGTTTCTCAGTCACATTTGTAAAGAAATATAACTGCACGTCTCCGACATGACAAAACTCTTGCATCCAGACGCAGGGTTGCCAGGTCCGCAGGTTGGGTGAATTTTTCTCAGGGATGAAGAGAGAAAAATACCGACACTGCCGATCCAGTAACGTCAGCACACCTGTAAAGACAGGAATTACCTCAGCCACCCACGCAGAGGAAATCCTGACTCCAGTTCAAACTGCGCTCTGAAGATCTTTTCAGATCTTAATTTAAAAATCGGAATTTAAAAATGTATATATATATTAAAAAAATTTTTTTTACAAATCTTTTAGTTTAAAAAGTTTGAGATTTTCCCCATTGAAACACATTGACAGGATGTCTCTCAGTTTGAATTCCAACTGCCATCTGGTGATGTCACGATGGGCCTCACAGCCGACCAATCAGCATCCCTTCTTTAAACTCTCTCACACAGTGCAGGTGCACACCGTAGGGATCCTCTTTTCGCCTCTTCATTACTTTCTCCTCGCCCCTCCCCCCCTTTTTCTTTCTATCTGCAATTTCACATTATTTCTTCTCTTTTTTTCTTTCCTTCTTTTTTCTTGCTTTCTTCCTGTATTTCTGTTTTTTTCCCTCTCTCGTTCTCTCTTTCTGCTTTTTCACCCAGTCTCTTTCTCTCTCCCTCCCACCCTTTACTGTCTTTCTCTCAGTTTTTTTCATCCTTCCTTCCTTCCATCTTTTCAATCCCTCCCTGTGTATTTCCTTCAGGAACCCTAGTTTAGTTTCTGCAGTTGAATCTGTTGCACTGTAGAACATGGAGAAAAGTGAGGTGACCTGTAAGGCCATGCTCTCGGCGAGGAGTTTCCTGGCGTTGCTCCGGAGCCCCTCGCTCTGTTTATCACAGCGAACCTCGATAGACGGCTTGTTGCCGTTCTCCTCGATGAACGTCCTCCAGTGTGTGTAAACCTGCCGTGCCAGAGACTTGACCTCGGCGTCCGGGTGCTGCTTCCGCAGTCTGTTCACCGTGTGACCTGAAGGAGGAAGTGAACACTTAATGGACTTAACACTCATGCTCTGTTCTGTCCGTTTTACATCAGTGCAGCAACAGTGAAAAGGAAGTTTACTTCATGTGACTGGAGCAATTTCTCTAATAAATATGGAATCGCTCTTCTTTTTTTATATATATATTAAAATCAGATTTATATTACAGAGACGATGAGATGATGTTCGGCTTATTTTGATCCCGAGAGCAACAAGCGTCAATAAAAAGTGACTGAGCTTGTGGGTGGGAATTTTCAATCACCAAATTGGGGAGAAAATGGGGTACTTTTTTTTCTTTTCTTTTTTTAAAATTAATAAATAAATAAAATAAAAGTGATGTTACAGTAAGAAGTGATCCTCCTCTTATTTACACAATTATCAGCCATGAAGAGAATCCAGGGCTAAATTTTGAAAGATGGATATTTGAATTTTAATAATATACATTTAAAGAGATGCAATGGGACATCCGGTGTTTAAAGTGCAGATAATGTGACACTGAAAATATACATTAATGGGAAAAAAGAGAAAAGAAAAGTGTTCAGAAAATTCTACATATCGTCGCTGTCCAATGAAAAGCATGCGTCCAATTTTTCAGGAACACGAAAAAACACTTTTTCATATCATTAATCACACAATTAATCTGAAATTCAGGGTGTGATGCGTCAGCTTTGGTCATTTAGATGTTCACTGCTGTGGGGTATATATCGGCTTGCTTTATCCCCATTCATACACGAGTCTGTCTTCATTGTACGCAGTGAAGGTTGTTATTTCAGACCATCCACATGCATGAAGACACAGAAGCTCACCGATCCTGGTGGATTTTAACACCTCTTTGGACGGCACCTTCTTGTCCAGCTCGGTCAGTGCCATTAACATGTTCTCTCTGCTCTGAGCAGGCAGCTCGAGGATGGACTTGAACCTTTCAATGTCCTCAATCACCACCACTCTCTGTATAAAACACATCACACACACACACCAATCAGATCATAATGTTCAGTACCACCACCACTCTCTGTATAAAACACATCACACACACACCAATCAGATCATAATGTTCAGTACCACCACCACTCTCTGTATAAAACACATCACACACACACACACACCAATCAGGTCATAATGTTCAGTATCACCACAATAAACTCCATCACTGTGTATTTTTACCCTTAAAGACTCCAGTGTTGCCTGCTTGTACACTTTCTCTTCATGTCTTGGGCCTTGTTTTGGATGTTCATGATTTGGGATGCGAACCACAAATTTATCCATTTCTCAAAACTTCAGGCTGATTTCCTTTTATTTAATTTTTTTAGGGTTTTACACTCACACGTTTTGTCCCCTAATCAACCCGGAAGTAGCTCATAGTGGCGATTTTATGCTCGAGTTGGGTGACGTCTATTTATTAACTATCCTATTTAGCTAAAAAGAAGGGAAATAAATCTAGGTTTTCTATTAAGGATGTAACTAATAAACAGGAAGAAAGGGAAAATAAACAAATACAGCTAGCTAGCTAGCTAGGTTAGCTAGGCTTTAATCGGCGCAACGTTTCAAAATAAAAGTCTACCGTTCAATTCCTATTTGTCATAAAATAAATATTTAAATCTATCACACACGCATATTAAGCAGCAACAATGAAACGCATAATAAATTAATAAATTAATAAAAAAAATACAAAATACCAAATACATATAAATAACAAGTGCGGACACGCGGCTAACTTTAATATACAATACAACTTTTATTTTGAAAAAAAAAATTTGTTAACAAGGGGGGGGGGGGTCACGTGAGGCTCTTCGGTTTTAGCGCGAGTTTTCAGACGCGCTAGCAGCTTAGCAACCGACGGAGTAAGTTTTATAAAGTGTCTTTTTTTAATGGTTTTTATGACTTTTTAAAACATAACGTTTTAGCAGAAAACAATCTCTAATATGTGTATTTTTTTGGGGGGGCGTCGTCTTGTCTATCATAATTAATATTTCGTGTTTTTGTTAAATGTATTTTTAAGTTAGCGTAGCTGTGCCGTTTGCTATGTGCAGGCCTTGTCCCAATTGACTCGCGGCTCCCTATTTAAGTGCACTACGTAGGGGATGAAATAATGGCTTATGCACACTATGTAGGTAACCTTAGCTGTAGGAGGTAGTCGTTTGGGATTCGGCCATGGTTTATTGACATTAATACAGCGGGCACCCCTTAGCTTAGCGTTTCCGGGTTTTTAAATGGTGTATATTTGATAAATGTGTTGTTTTGCATGCTGTATAATTTTTAATAATTTTTATTAAAAGCTTGTTTATGGTGATGGAGGCGCCACCGTCACTTCCGAGCAGCAGCACACACCGTGATGAGGATGTAAAGGAAGAAAAAGAGGCCATCAAACGCAAAGTTCCCAGTAAGTGCTCTGTGTATTCATTTATTTTAAAGTCTGCATTAATTATAATGTTTGTTTATGTGCAATAATTCACTTATTGTGTGTTTTATGGGGGTTTCTTTTCTTTTTGCAGGAGATGTTGAGGTGGACATTGCATATCTTTATGAAGTTGTTCCACAGCTGTCCCCAGTTTTCAGAATTACTGACAAAATTGGAGAAGGTTTGAGGCCTAAATTCAGTTTGCATGCTAAAATATAATGTTTTAAAAATTATTTTGACTTCTTAAAACATTTCTATAAATTAAATCACCACTAAGGTATTTTATTTTATTTTATTTTTTAAATA
>JAOUQW010000034.1:14725846-14738671 GCA_028565825.1 Olivaichthys viedmensis | reverse complement strand
GAGCAGCCAGATTTTTGGCCCACACCACATTCGGCAAAGCCACACTGCAGCATCAATGAGAGAATTTGAGAGGGATTATTTGCTTTCACTACTCCCACGGTAGCCAGCTTGATTTAGCAGAGCGCGCAGAGGCGTGAGCTGAGGTATAGAGAGCAGGCTAATCCTCACTTGTGGTAATTAACTCGGACTGTTATGAACAGAGAGAAACACTTGAATGCAATTGCTCCACAAGTTGATGCTGATTCATATTATGCCTATGACCATTTCAAGAGACAGTGTTGCTGCCCTCAAATTCTACTCATGTAATAGTTAGAGAGAACAGGCGACCCAGGCACCCTTTCTTTACTTCAATCACTGTCTACCTAAAATGAAAATAGGAACAGTAAACCATAGCCTCAAAGCCTATCCAAAGCTCACACCTCATGAACACGCCCTCACATGCACTGCTCAGCTAATCAGCTTACTGCAGATCCTCCATATCCTGCAACTGGGTAAAGCACACATGACTACTGCCAGAGACGCCACAGTGTCCGTATGGACTACTCCAGTTTATGTTCCTTAGAACTTGTGTAAGTAAGCAAATTGTTATGTGCATGCAAGTGCATGAACAATCTATCGCCATTAGGCATAATCTGTGTGTGCCCTTGAAAATCCTGTACTGAAATACCTGGAGAGCGAACCGCATCCTAAGGTCTAGTAATAGAAGTCAAAACAACCTGACTTGTATAATCTTGAAATCGTTTCGTCACTCATCCGAGGGGCTTCATCAGCTCAGTTGAGTGGCAAAATTACACCACAAGTCAAGTTGCACTGACTTCTATTAGAAGGTTCAATGACCTGGATGACCTGCACAGACATGGTTTCTTAAGTGGGAGTATTGAAGCATGCCTCACAGAACACCACCGCATAAACCACCACCAACACTACAGCCACCAATTTCTACATAGTTGAATAGGTCCAGTAAAAGCTTGGCTGGGCCTCCTCACACTCTCTAGGTTACCTGGCACATCCGCTCCATGGGCTGAAAGGGCCGCTGCGCTCTTGCTCCTAGCTAGAGAGGCCTGGGTGGGGGTGAGGAGACGACTGAGGACACTGCTGTCCACAGGACTGGCCAAGGAGCGACGAGCTACACGTGCACGCAGCATGCGAACACCCCCCAAAAAAAGAAAAAGAAAAAGAAAAAAGAAGCAGACAAAAAGAAAAAGAAAAAAAGAGAAAGAAGGGTTGAAAGATATCATATATAGTGAGTGGGGGAAGGGTGTGTGACACAGGGACAGCTAAATGATTTTTAAAATAATAAGGAGAAAATCAACATGACACCAAACATGATTGTGGGGACATTCGTGATCTAGGAAGGCAGGAGGTGAAAACAAGGGGTACATGTGAAAGCAAGCACTCGGGGTCGAGACCAAATGACAACTGTGCAAGAGCTCTTTGAGGGCCAGGCAGGAGGGAAATGCGTTGAGCTTTAGGTTAGACTACATATTCAAGATCACAATCATGTCGACAGTCACATGTAAGCTACTATAGACCTACATCCTGACATTTCCATTTATTCATTTGGCAGATGCATCAATCCTGAGCTATAAAGCATTTAACTCAAAGCCTGGTCTCTCCTGCTAGCGAATGACAAGACCATAGAGCTTGATAATAAAGTGTGACCGAGCTTTATTATCTTACAGTAGATACAAAGAGCTCTTGCAGTCATGTGCCCTGTAGCTGTTTATGGCTACAGTCAACACAGTGAGGTAGAACAAAATAAAATGGAGAGTTGAGCTTAGCTGGTCTGAATGGTTTTGGTTTTTTTTTCACCTTTAGCACTGGAAAACAGGGGCTACAGCATGCTTGCTACAGTATATGAGGGGTGGGTGGGGCCCGGGTTCTGTCTGGCTGCAGAGTTCTGAACTATACTGTGGACTTGATAAAAGGGCTTCAGGTCATTAGTGAAGAGAGGATTTCACTGGTACACACTCTCACCCATTCTGTCTTTTACACAAACCTCACAAATATCATCTAGGAGAGAAAACAATGCGGTGTTCATACACAAACAAACATTGTGTTAGCAGACAAAAGGCACCATTCCTGGGAGAGAGGTTTCAAGAAGACCAGTTAAGACATCAGCAGTGAGTAACCACAGCATGCACAGTGCAGTCGAGGTCTGAGAGCGGTGTATTGGAAAGCACAAGACAGCAGCATCCATAAGCCTGCTAACATAGCCTTGTGTAAAAAGTTGCATAAACATGAGACACATTTGTTATTTGCTGGTTAAATATCTGATACAGGAGGGGAAAAAAAACGTAGTGAGTGTTAAGAACATCTTCGTATGAACAAGAAGAGAGATGACCCATGTCATTAGCTGGATTTGATGGTTAGTATAACATTGTGCTGCAATAGTAGGTCATCACATGAGCAGGGCAGGAGGATCAATGCAGCGGATGCGTGATTGTTATTACGGGCACGCACACAGAAGCATAGAAAACGTTCATGATGAGAAAAAGCACCTGGTTCAAAGGGTGCAGGTTTCTCTGGTTTACCAGTGGGTGGGGCTCTATTCCCCACCCGGGACAGGGAGGAGCTCCGTTTCTTCAGGACAGGGTCTAAAGACAATCAACAGCGGCAGGGTTACAGCCTATTAACGAACGTAGCAGAGTTCCAGCGAGCATGTGAATCTTATTTTCTTTTAAGTTATATCTAACTGTAGAAGTCAGGAATGTTAAAACTAGGGATTATTAAAAACTAATCAGGATTTGTAAACATTTTACTTATTAGGGTTTGAATAAGACTAACAGAAAACTTAATTTCAATGTTAAAATAAATAAATAAATAAATAATCAAGCTAGCTGGGGGTAACAGGATACGGCAAGATACTGCAGTGAGTCATCTTTTATGAGCCGTGATTCTTTTTACTGTTTAATGATCGAATCCTTTCTGGTACTGTTTAATTACGCTCTGCTTTGTATTACGCATCTTTGTCGTAAAAAGAATACAGAAGGACCTTGTGGTTATGCTGCACAATAAGCCATGTCATACAATAAACATGGCCTTATATAAGCCCCACCTTTATCCAATTTGTAATCTTTTGTTACTCTTTAAAACAAGCACCTAATGTACTCAATACAGGTTCTCTGTAGAACTGCAGTGCTGTATAAATGAGCATGGGTTCTTTTTCTTTTCCCCAAATGGCAGGCAAGTTCAAGTTGAAGCAGATCTCTAAATGTCGTTCAAATCAGTCCTGACTCTTATTTAACTCCTGCAAAACAGCCGACGACTGCGTTTTGAATCTGGAGCAGATAGAGGGGCTGAATGAGTAGCTGGATGTCATAAGGTCTAGAAAGGGAGGGGGAAAAGATCTGCACCTGTCTGCTCCACCTGAGGCTGCTTATGCGCTTCCTTAGAAGCCCGGGGGACATTGCTAGGCAACCGGTTTAAAGATGAACTCCTCCGCTTTGCACCTACGAGACAAAGAGATCTTACAACCCAAAACAGAGATTTAACACAGGAGTGACTCTTAAGATGTCTCAGCTTTGATAGTTTATCAAAAGAGCCTGAATTTGTTTATTCCTTACTGATAGCATATTTTTTAACTACCTTATATTGCACGAGAGGTCAGTACATTTTTTAATAGTCTCGTATTGTCCATATTTATTACCCTCCTTTAAGCCTAAATCCATGAGTTTGCCAAGTTTGCAGAATTGATAAAATAAGATGTAATAGCTAGCTCTTTATCTTCTACGTATAAAAGCTTCTCTGCCCTTAATTTACAATCTGATATAATATTAAAATAAGAAAATGTTTGCTGGAGTAATAGATTCTGAACAGAGCAACACATTTCTTAGCTTTTTTTTCTTTTCTTTTTTCTCTCGATTAAATGAACAATTCTACATTTATTGCCGCCACAAATAAATGCATTTTATGATGTACATGTTTTCGCTAATACTGATGTGAAATGATTTCAGGAACCACGTTTTGCTCTCCATTCCACGGTAGAAAGTGTTCTTCAGGAAAGGAAATAAAGATGGATCCAACACAAATAGTGCCAGGGGGTGAAATCAGCTGAGTCACTAATGAATGATCCTTCTAGAGGAAACAAAGCTGGAAAGAAAAACAGCACTACCACGCAGATCATTAGCACCGCCATTCCGCTGTGATGAAACAGAAAACTGGGTAGATATCCTACTTTTGACAAATTTATTGAAAAAATAACCCTACAAGGGCAAGACCATCAAGAGAGCCCATGTAAAAACACAAGACACAGAACTGCCCTTCCCTAATGATTATTTCCCAATCAGATCACATTAACAGAGTGGATAAATTAGTGTACGAGATTCAGATACATGCAGGATCGGCACTTTTCAAAGGAGTTGAATTACCAGCCATTTCTTGTTGTCTCTGAATAATATTGAAAACTGCAGACATCCTGGATGAAGGGAGAGAGGAGGTGAACACACTGGAAGGGTGTGGGGGGTGAGCTGTGTGAGGAACATGAGCAAGGGAACACTTACTTTTGTCAGGAGAGTTGAGGAGGGTGGCAGAGGAAGAGGAGAGGCGCTTGCTGATAGCCAAGTCGGAGGGCTGCTTCAGGTTTGTGGTGGAGGAGGAACGCTTGTCTACAGGGCCAACATACAGACAGTTCAGGATGGCGAGATTAGGGGAAGAGAGACTATACAGGCTCATACAGGTGCGGCAGGACTAGGTTAAGCGAGTACTATTGGAAGAAAACATGGGATTTTGGGAGCTCCTCATCTCAAATTTAGGATGAAAAGTATTCACAATGACAAAGTACTTGCTTAGATCATGAACACTCATAGCCAAAGAACTTGACACAGCTGATACAATAGCAGCATTAGCAATATAAGAGCAATATTAATAGCAAAATGTATAAAAAGTTGCAGAAAAGATGCATCACGTTTGTAGCTAGCATGTTATATGCCAAATCAAAGATATTTTAAATCTACCAGGCAGTTAGTTGTCAAGGAGAAACTCTTTATCTGAGAAAGACGACAAACACTTGAGGCTTAAAATGTACACGACTGTCTTTTAATGTGTACGCATTGTAAAAACCACTAAATGTGTACATCCAGTTACACGTTTTCATTAAAAGGACACAGTAGACCGACCCCTGTCATGGAAGAGCGGTCACGTCAGTAAGTGCAAGAGTGAATAAGAGAAAGAGGGGGACACCGCTTGTGAAATTCCTTGTCGTGAATACAAGGCACACAGAACAAGCCAGTTTGTGAGTGCATGAGTGAGAAGGAGAGAGGGGACAGAGCCAGTTCGTGCCAAGCCGTGCCACTCTGGGCAAGCAAGCAAGCGTTGACCACCTTGTGGCGTTTGGCTCCTGGGAGGCTTGGAGACCGGAGAGGCTGGGGAGACTACAATAGTGACTGGGGAGGAGGTGGGGCCACTGTCACTCTCGCCTGTGGGAGGGGCATGGACAGAAACATCGCTAAGGGAGATGCACACACACACACTCTCTCCCCAAGAAGGGAGAGGTGGAAAAACACAGTTAAGATCATCAGGGAGTTACCTGTTCTCCAGCAACATTACACAGGCTAATGTAAACCGACATGACGAAGAAGAAAAACCAAAACAAACACCACACACTTGCAGTGCCAGCGTTATAGACCTGATATTAAGTGTCTCATGATTGCACAAGCTTACCAATGTTGAGAGCATTAGTTTATAAACATGACCTTTCAGAGAGAATAATATTAAAAAGCAAGAAATAATTTTCCATGTAACAGATACAGTGTAGAGCAATTTATCAGCGTTATGGATGTGACGCGACACTTCTGGCATATTACACATGCAAAACAGGAAAAAGACTTGAAAATAATTGAAAACGTGTTGTTTTTGGTCTATAGATTGCTGAGGAATATCTACAGTTGTGGATGTGATGCCTTGTCTCATACGTGATTTATACATACTACGTTGTGGAAATGTGAAGCAGTTAAAAGAATCTGAGGAAACGCTTCTGCAGTGCTCGTACCATTTCTGTCGTCCGAGTCAGTCAGGCCTCCCCAGGACCATCTCTTCTGTCTCTGCTCCACTCTCTGACTACGCTCCATAGTGCGCCGCATCACTGCCTCATAGTGCTCCTACATGGCAAAAAAACCTCAAAAAATGACACTGTGTAAGCCTACAATGCCAAGAATCCCAGTTAGACCAGATCCTCATCCTAGAAATACTAGTACCAGTACCAAGAAGACTTCTATCAAACAGCACATTTGTGTTTATTCTGGTTCTCCACATTAGTGGAATGAGCATCATGGCTGTACAGTTGCAACCCCAGGCCACACGATCATAACATTGTTGTAGATTATAATTTTAAATAAAAAGTTCAGAGTATAATGAAGGTTAGTTCTTTGACAGGTAAATACAGTGCCACATGTTCTCACTAATTCAGAGATGAGGAAACAAATTACCTCTGTCCCCACAGTCCATGAAAGGGATCTGATTACTACCGAGTGGTTTACGCAGTCCAGAGCAGAGGCTGATTTAATGGTAATAACAAATATCGTGAAAGCCAGAGACGGAAGTAATGAGCTTACCTTCTCTTCCTCTAGCTTTTGTTTCCTCTTCTCCTCCACAGCAGCTCTCCTCTGATCCTCTTTCCTGCGCTGCTCCTCCAGCTTCCTTTGTCTCTCCTCCATCTGTCGCTCAACCTGCAGCTTGGCCTTGTGCTCTCGCTCTAGAATCTGAGACCCACGCACCGCTGCACGGATCACACAGTACACGTGCATTTTTTTTTAACACGGCCCGTGTACACGTCTGTGCATTGTAGCGTGTGTTGCTCGTAGTAGTGGGTGGTATGACGGTTGATCTGGTATACCGGTTGTAATTATTCTTAAGGTATGGATTTTATCTATACATTTCAGCTGCTTCTCACTCATCTACTCTCGCCTCCAAGTGCTGTCTAATGACGGTGTAGTCCGTGCTTCTATGGCTGCACCGATTCTACCCGTAACTATGACGACCACTGCCGTTAAGATAATAAATAATCACGTTTAACGATGCTCAGCACCAGTTATTAGAACATACTGATGTCTACATTCACAAAATAACAGGTATGAAACTGCATTTTTATTAGGGCTATCAAAATTAACGCGTTAACTTTTGCGATTAATTTGAAATGTTTAACGCGTTAATAAAACAATAACGCAATTCAGGTTGATGTACGTTTCCTGATTATTTCTGGCCAACGTTGAAGGCCTTGACGGTTCTGAAATGTGATTGCACGTAGGCCTGTTTCGCATGTACTACCTCTGCGTGGCGTGAGCGACGCGGAAATGCTCGGTTTTCATTCCGCCGCTTGTGTTAACAGGTTCGAGCGTTCACGCAGCGCACGCGAGCATTTAAATAGGAGCGACGTCTATTTTTTCCACATGCTGAATCCACGGAAATGAAAACCAGTGAAAATGAAACGATAAAGAGAATTCTTATACATGTTATCAAACGAAATACTAGCTTGATATTTCATGCTCTTTACGTGTTTTCAGTGGGTGTGTAGGCTTAAAACGTTTGCCCAATCACAAGTCAGAAACTGCCGAGTATAAACAAATCCATGCGCTTTTAACGTGATCAACGTCACCAAAATTGACGAAATCGGGGAAATTGTGGAGGTAGAGAAACTTTCTACACTCCGGTAGCCCTCTGTACCGTTCTGCAAGCTGTAGCAGTCACGCAGAGGTAGTATGTGTGTGTGTGTGTGTGTGGGTTACTGAGGTTAAGGTTAGGTTTAGGGGGAGAGAGAGAGTTTGTGTGTGTGTGTTACTGAGGTTAAGGTTAGGCTTAGGGTGTGTGTGTGTGTGTTACTGAGGTTAGGCTTGGGGGGGGTGTTGCTGAGGTTAGGGTTAGGGGGAATGTGTGTGTGTGTGTGTGTGTGTGTGTGTGTGTGTTTGCTGAGGTTAAGGTTAGGCTTGGGGGGGGTGTTGCTGAGGTTAGGGTTAGGTTTAGGGGGAGGGAGAGAGTTTGAGTGTGTGTGTTGCTGAGGTTAGGGTTTTGAGTGTGTGTGTGTGAGCTCTAATTTGTCCAATTTAACCCACCATAAAAACGCATCAATAACACATGACGTCAGCTACGTGCTGCTAATCGGAAATATGGGCGTGTCATTAAGTCCATATATGGACGCATTTTCACATAATTTGTTAGGATTGGATTTAAAGTAAAAAATGGCCGACAGAACTGTCACAAATTTAAGCAGCGTAGTCATTTCTTTAAAGTATCGACACGTGCTTCATATAATACTATATTAAAAGAAAGCCTCTTTATTTCTTTTCTTGTTGTCCAGCGCGGCGGTCGTGCACAGCGTTCTCTCCAGTAAAGCGTTCCGATATCACGGCAATAAGACGGCTGTCGTCACAGATTACCTGCCCGTCGTTCGCGCCATCTGCAGAGGGGAAAGAGTGAAGCAGCAACACGATCCCAGGTAGTGTTTATTCTTCATAGGACAGTGTGGTTAGCTAGGGCTGCTAGCTACGTATGTAATATACACAAAGCTAATTATACACAATAGAGGCGTATTTTTCTCCAGCGTTAGTGTTATGTAATTATTGTGTACATTTAGTTTTGTGCAAACAGGTTGAAATTTGCTTTGTGTGTTTTTAATTCATCATTTACTCGTTCTTTACTCAGATTTTCTCACTACCTCAGAGACATTGGACTGCTCCTCCCTCAACGCACCCTGAACATGTTAGCATCAGAGCTTAAATACGTTTAATTATGACTGGGGGCGGGGGGAACCCTTTTGTCACAGTTTTTAGGCATAAAATGACTAAATTACTACATAACGAATGGATTATTTAGCTTCGGGCATTTGTTCTATTGATTAGAAGAGGTGTGTGTATGCAACCGTTTATTGCGTTGTCTACCTACGAATGAATTCAAGTTCAATTTGGAAAGATTCACTCATTACAGAGGTATGAGTCTGTGAAAAGTGTCCAAAATTACAAAATCATGAACTATTTAAAATGCTGTTGGTCATATAAATATAACTGTCATACAGTAAAAATATGCATATATGCCAAATTTAGCACCTTACCATTTTGTGAAAACGTGAAAACAATTTCTGAAATGGGACAAAATGTACTCGGGTAACTGACCAGCCATTAAAATAAAATTAATTAAATTTAAATAAATAAAAAAGGGTTTTTGTTCTTTTTCTGTCTCCTGAAGTGTAACCTGTGTGTAAGAAACATTGTAGTTCCTTTTTGAAATATTTATTTGTTGTAAATATTAAATAAATAAATTCATAAAGTGGTTTTATTGACACTTTATTAGAAAAAAAAACATATTGTGTATTATTGCATCCAATAAATAAACAGTCTGAGGTCTTAGTAGGAGGAAAGTAGACGCATGTGGAAAGATGTCTTTATGTATTTATATATATATATATATATATATATATATATGTATATAAAAAAAAAATTGTCCAGGTCTCAGTGGCAAATCAGCCCCAAGTCCACTTTCCACTGCGCGCGCGCACACACATTCTCTCCGTCAGGCTGCAAGCAGCTCGTAGAAGGCGACCGCCTGCAGCAGGGCGTCACACAGCTCCTCCCCTTTGTTCCTGCTGTTGAAGTGAAAGGCGCCGCTGTAGCGCAGCAGCAGCTCACTGGGGAAGATCACGCGCGGCGCCTTCTTCATCGCCGACTCCGCCATCATCCTCCTCACCGCCTCGGCGCCGCTCGTCCGGCTCTCGCCCACAATCAGGCCGAAGTGGCGGCCCACAGCCGAGCGCATCATGTTGAGCGTGTTGGGCGGCGCCCCCGCGTCCCTCCTGGAGCTCAGCAGGGCGAACAGCATGGCCTCCACCGTGCGCAGGTGAGCCATGACCGGGAACAGAGACGGGTTCTGCAGCGACACGCTCGGCTTCTCTACCACAAAGAAATCCGCCGCCGGCAGGTTCGACACCACGCCCGAGATCTGCGGGAGACGTTGAAGGAAATAATCGGGCACTCGGCTCATCAGAACATCATGATTTACGATGTTCTCGCATAAGAAACGACTTAATACTGGCACACGCCTACTAGACCCCTGATCTTACATCATCCAGGTAAGTGGACACCATGTAGGTGCCCTTCATGAAGCTGGGACAGTCCTTCTGCTGCCAGTCCAAGACCGCCATCGCCCGGTCCATGTGCGTCCACGCTATTCTATTCACCCCACACACGATGGACACGATGGAGCTGGCGTCCTGCAGAATAACAACAGTTAAGCATTAAAACATCTAACTCGTTTCAGACGTTCCACAACATTAAATGTGACTATAAACGGATAAAAAGTGCGACGTGTCGTTCTTTAATAAATAAAAATGTGTAACGGTTGATAAACTGCTGTGGTATAAGCGGAATAAAGCACTCGGGGACGTTCTGTTATAGGAAAATAATCAACTCCGGGGTGGTGACAGTAACTCGTCAGTGATGTAGATGAAACTCAATCCTGGACTAATATTCCGTCACTATCTCTATAAATCCACACACCAAACTCTCGCTGTTCTCTCACCTCTAACAGCGCCTTGTCCACCTCCGGCCTGATGAACTTGGCGAGCTGGATCTTCCCCTTCCTCCTTTCCTTCTTCTCCGCTGGGCTCAGGATGGAGTTGAAAGCGATCACGGCGCTCTTGTGCTTCAACAGTGGCACGTTCACGACACTCTCCAGGTTCTTAAAGGGTCCGTTCCTGCTCCTGTACTCGACAATGTTGGTCGATTTTCGTCCCCGGAGCATTTTGACGACGGCGAGCTCGGACTCGGAGGCCGTGTTGAGGAGCTGCAGGATTGTGGCTCGCTGCTCCGGCGTGTAGAAAGAGTCCAGCGTGGCGTCGGGGTTGTCGTCATGTTTGCACCGATGTTCTGCAGGTTCAAGGTGCAGTGTGTTCAGGTCTGCAGCTGGGATTCGAACCCTCCAGCAGTAGGTGCAGTGCAGGAAGCGGGTCTCGAGCTCGGGCAGGGAACTCGGGGGACGACAGAACAGCCTGTAATGTCCTACATGACAAGTTCAACAGTTTATAATAAATGTTTAAAAAAAAAAAAACTCAACAGAACATAACGTACTCCTTTTTTCTACAGCATAATATTAAGGGAACCTTTTTTTGTATTTTTGAACAGAATACTATACAACCCTAGTCGAAAAACGAGGAGAACCCTTAAAGGCTCCATGTAGAATCCTAAAACAGAGGGTCCTCCTTTTAGAAAAGGTTTCAAGTGGAAAACTTGAGGAAACCTTTTTATTTATTTTTTTAAGCGTACAATCTTCGGAAAAAAAGGTCAAATCTTGAACACTTAAGGGTTCTTCGGTTGTCCCTCTGGAGGAACCCTTAAAGCGTCTGTGTACAACAGAATGTTTCCTTATCGGAGACTATTTCAAATAGAACCCTTAACTATCCAAAGAACCCCTTTTTTAAGAGTGTTCTTTAGATCTGTAGAATATATGAACAGAAAAGGTGCAAAGCAAATATCAAACTAAATGTTTGCATCCGATATTTTAGACAAGGCTCAGCAGCTAATTCATGTTTTTACCCCTCATTCATGTTTATGGATTAAATAAGGATTTATGAATTGTTTATAAGGTTTTGTTCATTGTGGTTGTTCTCCCCAATGGAGACACTAAGCTCGTTGTTTTCTTTTCTGATACAGAAATATAAACGCACGCTGTTGTACAAACAATAAACAATAAAGGCATGAGGTCATATTTTAGAACAGAAGACTCGGCTACATCAAAGCGTTCTAGAACGCAGCCGTGTCTTTATTGACGTTCTAAATTCTGTCTTTTGCTACAATGTAGCCTGAATGTTGTCCCAGGAACGCGGCTGCCTTTAGATCTTTACCTTTGAGCGCCGCGGAGGGCAGAAGCCGTGTGGCGGCCCACATGCTCACTTCATTTCCTTAGCGTCGGGTTATGGGCAGACACGTAAACATTCCCCCATGTTCCGCCCTCAAGTACCGTCAGGATTCGTGTCCGGTGAGGAAACACGGCTCACCTGTCGCTAGTTCCGGATAACAACAGTTCCGCGTCTTCTTGCCGGTACTTTCACTTTCGGTTCTGAATAAAGTCGCTGAGCTTCTTGTCCACCATGACGGCTCCGTATGAACACATCCTTAAATGCATCGCTAATAACCTTAAGTGTGCTATTTGTTTTGAAATGTTTTTAGACGCCGTTACTTTGGCTTGCGGACACAGCTACTGCCTGAAGTGCATTAAAGATCATCTAGCGCGGAATAGGAGGCGGGACTGTCCCCAGTGTCGGGCCCAGCTCAGAGCCGACTTCACCCTCAAGAAGAACTTCAACATCTGCTCCATTCTGGACCTACAGGAGCTGGGGGGTCGGGCACTGTGGGACAGGGTCTTAAGAGAGAGTGATGAGGAGTTCACTGAGGTCAGGGTCAGCTCCTTTACATTTCTAGATCTCATACACATTCTACATTTGTAGGCACTATACATCACACACACACTCACACACACACACTCACATTCACACACACACTCACACTCACACACACACACACTCACACTCACACACACACACACACTCACACACACACTCACTCACACACTCACACACACACACTCACACTCACTCACTCACACACACACACTCACACTCACATACACACTCACATTCACACACACACTCACACACACACACACACTCACACACACACACACACTCACACACATACACACACACTCACACACACATTCACACACACACTCACACACACACACACACTCACATTCACACACACACTCACACTCACCCACAAAAATTCTAATAGTATGTCTAAATTTATGCATACACAGCCATAAAGATATGCAAATACACACTTG
>JAOUQW010000034.1:14720381-14725746 GCA_028565825.1 Olivaichthys viedmensis | reverse complement strand
ATTATTACTTTCTTTACTATGTATCTAGCCTTCTTTAATTATTAGGCTAGACATCTTGAGTCTAAATGGCTGCTTCAAGTGATCTGGAAATGCTTCTGTACTTCCTCTCCCCCAGACAATTCGGCTGACATTGTGGACATGATTGAGATGCTGCTCCATAACTACACAGACTTGAGTTCATCTGAGCTGAACACTGTGTTGCAGAAACTGTCTGATGTCTCACACATCGGTATCATGACAACTCAGCTAGCAAACAGTGTCATAAGCGTAGTTTCAAATCTCTTTGATTGCACATCTTTCCTTGCCGAAGTCACCAATGAGTGAGTAAAGCAACCCTGGATATTTGTAATCTCTTATAATGATGCATGTGCAGTAGAATGTAATTTAAAATATAGTTGAAGAGCCTGAATCTCTGCATAAGAAGGTTTTACTGGAGGTGACATGCTAACATCATGAAACACCCAAAACATGCAGCACCAGTACAAACCTGTACATTTTTTCGTAACCTCTAAACCCCACACTCCTTCTTTCTCTGCACTTTTTCTCTCCGTGGTTCAGAATTCTCTCCATCACTGACCAGGTGGGAGACAGGATGGATTTCTCTGGAGACTTTCACAACACCACAGTTCCTTCACTGGCACTGCAGCTCATCAATCTAGACCCATTGCTTTTCCAAGGACTCACATTTGCTGTTTCCTCCTTTCAGACAGGCCTTCCTCCTGAGGTGAGACACCCTTAAATCCTCTGAATAATTACTGAAACATCGAAACAGATAAGTGATGGCAATGTTAATAGAGAAGGTGAAGGTGCATAACCGAGCTTGTGTTTAACAACAGAATTGGAATAGATAGTTCTGTTACTGTGATTATCTATCAGAGCTTAGTATTCAAAATAATCAGAATCTCCTCTCTGTTGCAGATATTTCTTAACCAGACCTTTGCCGAGCAGTCTGCCAGTGGCACTGTGGCATCCGTAGCCTTACCCGTTGCTCTGGAGACCTTTTTCCCCCAGAGTAATAAAAGAAAAAGTCGTGTTCAGTTTCATTTCTATGGCACAGAAAATCTATTTCAGGTAACAGCCACCTCCAGAATTTGGGCATATCAATACAGAGTGCGCCCTGCTTTCTACTTTTAATCTTCATTAAAAGTATGTTCTTGAAATGTATTACAGTTTGTTATATTGCACTCTTAAGAAAAAAAGGTACAAAACTGTACCATTGCTTGTCACTGAGGTCACCTTTAAAAGTCATTTAAGGTACAAGCATGGCCCTTAAGGTCTAACTATGTACCTTAAATGTTTTAAAGGTAGTTTAACAGATACACTACATTCATTTTTCCAGGTGAAGGGTACATACTAAAAGTACAAGAAATGTACCCTTGAGGGTACCACCCCAGTGACAAGCAATGGTACAGTTTAGTACCTTTTTTCTAAGACTGTGTATTTTTTTTTTTTAAAGAATGAATTACATGGATTCAGCCTTGAATGTTCAATTTGTAGGACCATTATAGTAGCCTGATGCTGAATTCCTACGTGGTGTCTGCCAGTGTAACCAATGCTAGTGTGATCGACCTCAAGGATCCAGTGGTAGTCACTCTGCTTCATCTTCAGCCTAAAGAGGTCTGTAACAATAAGGGGCCTCTAATTAGTGGAAAGTGTTATAATAATTGCTGTCACCGGGTGGCAGTGATTTTTGCCTGTATTTGTCATATTTGATATTTGCCCAGTGTTGTCCTTAATTTAAATTCATTTTAGTCAGTGTTTAGTCAAAAACAGTGTTTCACAATCTACCTCCTCTCTTATAGGACCAAGACATGGTCCAGTGTGTCTACTGGAACTTAGAGAAGAACCGTAAGCTTAATCTTATAATGTTCCAAACAAGGTTGACTCTTATCTGTGTCGTCCATTTTATTAAGCATCAATGGGAACTTGTGATGTCATGATATGTGTGTTTGTGTGACAGATGGAAGAGGTGGCTGGGATAATAATGGATGCCAGGTTAAACATAGCAATGCCACTCATACATCCTGCCTCTGTTTTCACCTCACACATTTTGGAGTGCTGTTGGTAAGCAGACTGTATGAGTATTCTAATACACACATACTGAATACACAACCTACCATTTGAATTTCATAACGCCCACCTTATTATGTCCTATCTTTCAGGATATATCCAAAACTCTCATAAACCCCAAAGATGACATGATTCTCACTGTCATCACTTACCTAGGCTGTGGCTTGTCCTCCGTCTTTCTAGGCATCACTTTGCTGACTTATGTGGCCTTTGAGTGAGTTAACACTGATGAATGATCACCATCCAGTGAAACTGCAAACCCCATAATTTCACACCTGCCCTTTCCTCTTGTTCTACAGGAAGCTGCGTCGGGATTACCCATCTAAGATCCTCATCAACCTCTCAGGGGCCTTGCTGGGTTTGAACATGTTCTTCCTGATTGATTCTTGGCTTGCCTCATTCAACAACTATGGCCTCTGTATCGCCATGGCTGCCATTCTCCACTACTTCTTTCTGGCCACATTCACCTGGATGGGATTAGAAGCGATCAACATGTACCTGGCTTTTGTGAAAGTCTTTAATGTCTATGTGCCCTCCTACATCCTTAAATTCTGTGTTCTTGGATGGGGTGAGACATTTTTGAAGATATATGTGGCTCTTTATCAAATTAGTTGAATTAAAGCAAAGTTGAATTTAGTACAGAGCTCAGAATTTGTATTTGAGACATGTAACAAAATGCTTAACAGTAGTTGTTCTTAAAGACAGTTCCAAGGACACTCCCTCTGTTTGCTGTGGTCAAGCCTGAATTATGAATATAATATTGGGGAGCAGGCCCGCTGTGCATAATGCCCCGGACCTGGAGCAAACCTTACATTTTTGACAAAGATATTTTGATTAAACAAGCCTATTCCACATGTCAATGGGCCCCCACACGGCCCAGGCCTGGCACAACTTCCCCACTTGTGTCCCTGTGATGGCAGGGCTGTCGGGAAGACACAAAACAGGATAAAACTCTGGGACCAGAGCTGAGAAGCATAACCGTGTTGCTTATGGTAAATAGAGTGGTTACAAAATGATTATTTCTGGCTGCTGATAATATTTGAAACATTCATTCCAGGTTTACCTCTGATAATTGTCAGTGTAGTTCTTGTTGTGGATAAAGACTGCTACGGCAGCGTTCTTGCCATAACACCAGCTGAAGATTTCTCATCTTTGTAAGTGTGTTTAAGGCTGTGTACATGGCTTTCACATTTTATCTCCAGCCTTGAATCAGACTTGCATCACTAAAACACTGCTGTACTCTCCCCTGCTGTGTGTTTGGCAGCTGCTGGGTGCAGAATGACACAGCATTTTATGTGACAGTTGTGGCGTTTGTGGTGCTGATCCTGCTCTGCAACATCAGCGTGTTCGGCGTGGTGCTGGTGCAGATACGAGGCATGCAGCTCAGCAAAGTGGCAGGCAGGTGCAGCAGAATGCGGCATGAAATGCGTGTGGTGGCCAGTCTCACCTTTCTGCTGGGCCTCACCTGGATGCTGGTCTTCTTCACCTGGGGCCCGGCGCGAGTCCCCTTCCTCTACCTCTTCTCCCTCCTCAACAGTCTGCAAGGTGAGAAAGCAGAAGGTACAGAAAAATCCAGGGGGAAAAAACTGCAGTCTACTTTAGTAATAAATGTAAAGATTGTATAATTGAAGGGTAAACCAAGTTTCAGATGGAAGTCCTTTATGAGATGCGCAAGGAAAAAATGCTTCTGAAACTGTAGGAGGTGAAAAATGTTGATGTTCAGATTTCGAATTTGTTTAAAGCATAACGTTCATTCCCTAGGGTTCAAAACTGCAAGTGTGTAGAAAAGTTCTTTTTTCTTATGTTTTCTGGACTTCCTTGCTGCTGTAGCACGAAGTAGCAATGTAAACTTTATCATTAATGTTATGGGCATTTCTGTAAAAATGTCTTGCCACTGATAATGAAACGTCTTTAATTCGAATGGTATGAAGGTGCCCCCAAAAAAATCTGCAAATCTTCATTTAGTCTCTCCATTGTAGAGCTGATTGCATCTCCTGCAGGACATACAACGAACACATCTTGCAGTGATGCACAAGAAGCTAATATCTAATCATTTAGAGCACGTTATTTTAGGCACAGCAGTGTTTTATCAATGCAAGCTTGATGCACTGACTGAGGCAACTATGGTGATTAAAACCTCAAAACCATGTCTATTGCCTAAAAGATTTTAAGGCAAAGCTAACCTCATGGGTCAGACATGTACTTATTAGATACTGCACAATTAATAGATCTGACTGTTTATGATGGATACCTGTGATACAATAGGCCAGTGAAAGTGGCTTAGGACAGAGTATTACCTATGAATGGCACTATGAGCACTACTCTACTCTTTGCAATGTGTGTCTGCACATTATTTGTATTTGTGCGTGTTTAAATGTGGTTGCGGGTTTACCTTGTATACCTGTATAAGTAACAACCTAGGGCCCTGACATGACATGCTTGATCAGGGTAAAATTATGCTGGAGGGGCTCCACAAATCCACTGAACTACTGAACTCCTCTGTTTTTATTTCAGGCTTTTTTATCTTCCTGTTTCACTGCCTTATGAAAGAGAATGTGCGTAAGCAATGGAGAATTCACCTCTGCTGTGGACAATTCAAACTGACTGGCAACTCAGGTTGGTATTTAAGCTCAAGAACATATTGACTTGTTCATTCATTCCACACCTTGTGTCATATTACATACAGATAATTATATTGTACAGCTAATTAAGATTAATAACTACCTGCGTTTAACCTCAGACTGGAGTGGCTCAGGGACACTGGGAGGCAGAGCTAAGAGTGCAAAACTGGCTCACGCCCCATCAGAAACCACAAGTGAACGGAAGATTTCCAGGAGCAGTCAGAAAGATGAAAACTAAAGAAGAGAGAAAGCAGTGTCCACTGATCGGTCTCATGGAAATTGCATGATGCTAATTTGTCCCAATAGCTCCACTGAACTAAAGTGGGGGCAGTGAGCTCAAAAGTGATATTACAGACAGATGAATTCTGTGTCATTGTCTAATAATCTTTCATTTAATCTGTTTGCCTTCACTAAATCAATACTTGTGGACAGCACTTTGTGTTATGCAGTCTTTGAGGAAACTGTCAGTTGCATTGAGCTTTTTGTGGATTGCCTTCCATGTATTAAGACCCGAGTTACAGAAAAGGCTGTTATTGTCAAAAACACACACATGTTAATAATTTGTTACTTTCTGCAAATATTAGTGGTTAGGCTACACTAAAGCATGAAACATGTTTACAATAAAGAATTCTTTGCTCAGTAGATAAATAGTGATTAAAATATTTACATGGCTC
>JAOUQW010000034.1:14690871-14707864 GCA_028565825.1 Olivaichthys viedmensis | reverse complement strand
CGTTATCTGTTAAAATAAATATGTTTGATGTCCAGAGCGGCTACGCATTTGTGTCCGCACCCGCGCACCTAGAACACATCGTGACAAAATGTAGTAAATAAAAGATAGTTCAATTATAGGGCACTACAAGGGTGCTGCATTATTTTAAAAAAGCCTAAAAAAAGAAAGAAAAAAAAACATTTACCCAAGACCTGAATGAAATTGACTATCCATTCCTAGATCAGAAAATCTGTTTGTTAAAAAAAAAAATTATCACAATGAAGATCTCAAATGATAATTACAAAAAAGCATAAGAGATTTCACCTCATACAATAGAATAAAACACAAAACCTTATTGAGGAATTATTTAGCATTTGCATCAATTTGCAGCATCAGCACCAAACCAGGAGCAACCTGAGCATATTTAGCAATTTTGGAGGCTTACCCCAAACATTTCCATTTTATTATTACAAAAGACCAACTGACGCAACAGCTTGCCAATTAAGTGATAATGTTGCATTAAAAATACCACCACTATCTTTTAAAGCTGCAAAATTACACATATAGAAGGCTCTATAAATCTTAACACCTCCAGCTGTAGAAAAAAACCCTGCAGTAATTGTATGTTGTTTGAAATGTGTAGTGTGTAGCTGGTGCCTTTAGTTGGTTCTGGGGCTTACTTAAGGAAACATACTCATTTGCCCTTGATGCAGTAATTGCATACTATTTTATTTATTTTTTCTCACCCACATTATCATAATTGGTACAAACAATTATGAAAACATTGGGAGGTGGAATTTTAATGAGGATGCTGTTCAGCCTTGTAGATGATCATGCTCTGGAATGCTCTGCATTTTATAAGTAGGTAAAGGAAAAAGCTTTTTTAGCCATTCTTCGCTAATGTGAATGTAGAAACCAAGTTCATGACTACACTTTGCCAAGTTCCAACATGCTCGTATTTAGACCAAGATTTGAGCTACCTGACACATGCTATAGCAAAATAATCTACACCTGGTCACTAAGTTGTGTAAGCAAATAACCTACTCAAATGATTAATTGTGAAACTGGTGGAAAAAGAGATGATTGAGAAGTTGCCTGGAAGTATGAAAGCAGAAGTGCAGTAGTGTCCAAAAGTCTTAGTCCACTACCAAAAACCTGTTTTTATTTCATCAGCTATGAAAAATCAATATCATTTTGACCTTTTTTTTTTTTGAAGACGACCATTTGGATGAAATACTGCATATTGTGTCACAAATATGTTTTAAAAAATTCAGCAAATGGCATCAGAACAGGATATTAAGATAGATTTAAATGATGGAAATAAATAAATACTGATGGATAATAATGATGAATTAATAAATGATGGAAATAAAAACAGTTCTTGGTTGTGGACTCAGACTTTTTGACCCTGTTGGAGTTAACTTGCCATGAAAGCGCATAGATGGGAGTTGGGAAGGCCGAGTGCACGCCAGTGACCCCTCTGACCCCTGCAATGAGCCATGTATTTTGTGTTTCAGAGGTTGAATGTGGTCACCCTGGCGTGTCGCCCCACGGGCTTTTGCTTGGAGAGAAGTTCACATTCGGCTCTACGGTGCGTTACACCTGCATAGGAGGACGGCGGTTGATTGGAGACGCCATGCGCACCTGCCAGCTCACCGGCCACTGGAGCGGCTCTCTGCCTCACTGCTCAGGTTAGGCTTCCTTCCTTCTTGTTTTTTTTTCAGGAGTACAGTATAGGCTGTATATCATGAAGGATAGCGGTTTATAGACTAACCCTGCATTCCAAAACCTTCTTTATCGCTCCCTTGTCGACTTGCCAGTTCCCGTTAGGGAATCTCCTTCACCATCTTAAGTACAGCTTCTATAATACTTTATCAGCTCAGTGAAGTTTGTTAGACGGGCCCCTTTGGAGGACCGCAGGATCGAGTCAACATCTGTAGACATCAGGAGCAGGGTTTTACCCAGAAGGCATTACGATCTGATGCAGATAAAATCACACATTTTTTTTGCAAGCTGTTTGTAAGTGTGTGAATGAAGTCGTTAGAAAAGGTATGAGCACTAAGCTCACCCCTAACCATAACCTTAACCTGTGTATCTTTCCAAACAACTTGTGTGCAAATTGTTGTGGGATGAAGTCTGGTGGGACTAAAAAGTAAAAATAAAAAAATGATGGGGGGAAAAAAACAGAATACTGTAAATGTGAGAAGTTTATAAGCTCATAGCTGCGTGTAGCCAAGCATTATTTCCTGTGGTTTGGTCTTCGTGCTGGTAATTTAAGGCTTTTGAGGGATGACTCCTGCCCGTGTTACGTAGCTTACACAAGTCCATTTGTCTAATTGATTGACCGTCGCTAATTCCAGCCACAGTTCGCCTCGATCTGTTCCTGTTTTAACGCCGGATGCTGTAAAAACCAATTTGCGTTCGCATCTCGGCATCGCTCCAGCACTCCCCACTCCAGCCATCCATCTCTCCTTCCATCCATCTCTTTCTCTCCCTCTTATCGTTCCGTCTCTTTTCCTCTACACGCCCAGCTGTTTCCCCTCGCTTCACACATCTGCCGTTTCTGACCCCGTAACCAGAAGCATTTCATCTTTTGTCTCTCCCCCTCATTCATCCCCCTTCCATCGCGGACACACTCGCTTGATCTAGAGAGAGAGAATGAGGAACTGTTCTCTCTCTCTCTCTCTCTCTCTCTCCTCAGTTCCTCGCTATTAACTCTCATTCCTCTTCGTCTGTCCTGCTTTCTCTCTCTCTCTTTCTCTCTTTTCACTCTGTCTTTCTGTCTCTCTCTTTCTCTCTTTTCACTCTGTCTTTCTCTCTCTCTCTCTGCAAGTCCTCCAGCTCTAAATGGGAAATGTGTCTGTTACCTGCGCATGTTTTCCAGCCCGTCAGCTGAGGTTTGATCCTCCTTTCGCTGCTGGATCTCAGATACCCTCAGGGTTTTGTTAGAGTTGTACCACTCCTAAATCACATTATTTGCCAACATGAATCTTGAAAGACGATACGTCTAGCGCAGAGGGGAAACAAGATCAATACAGGCCTTGCACAGGCAGGTGTATCAGAGTTAAGGCCGCTTCTCTTAGCCTCTCGCTTTTGTCACACAACAAGACTCGAAGCTCCATTGCACCCTGTTAAACTTGCGTTAAACTTAGCAAAGGATGTCCCGTTGACCCAGGACCTCTCTTTTAGCTTTATCACAATACAGTGGTATTTTTTAATCTCCATTTTTAGCTATATAAATTATATTAAAGCTAACAGTGCTGACATCATAACTGAGAGAAGTCTTTTCCCCATGAACAAGACCTTGTGTTTTAGCTAGCCCGCTACTATCGGCTCTGTGCTGTGTTCCGATCTGGCAGAATAAACACAGTTAGACAGATCAGATTGCGGGATCACAATCGAACACAAAACAGCTGATGTTAGCGAGCTAACCGGCTAACGTTAGCGCGCTAGCTAAAATGCAACCTCTTGTTAAAGGACAGAGAGTTTGCTCTTTCACCTAGTGCTCAGTAACTCAGTATCTCATGTAACGACCTCGATAATGGCGGCCACGTCCCAAACCACATACTAGTGTACTAAGTAGTATGTCAGTACACCGATGGTGTCTATACTATTAAGGCATCCTATTAAGTGTGCAGAATGCGGTTTGGGACGTGGCCCTGAATTCTTGTTCTTGTCATCGGCGCGGCGAAGAACAATGCAGCAGAACCCACGTTATGAAATGTTCTCACAGCCTTGTTCTACCCCCTGCGTTATGATTTTTTCCCGTCTTCTGTGCTAGAATTGCGGGGAATGCAGACAAATATCCAGGTGGATTCAGGTGGGGGGAAAGAAATTAATACGTTTCGTAATGTTTCAATTTCACTGGGTTGATCTGGTTGCTATGGTGATGTGAACAACTTCTGAACTGCGGTCTGTGAAAAAGGCAGGTTTGCCCTGTCTTGTTTTATGTTCATCAAAAAATTGAGCACATAAAGTGGCATTGTTGTGGTGAAAAATAATTTTTAGTGTTATAAATAAGCCATATTAAGTACTTAAATGGACATACAGGTCAAAAGCTGTTGTTCCAATTCGCCACGGCTCAAAACTCTGTGGCCGACACTGTTGTGCCACATTTAACGAAATCTAATAATTGCCCAAATGTGACACGGTTATTGCCTGAGGGCTTAGCATGAGCACTAAACACTCTGACCACAGACGACAGTTGAGCCCTGGAGTGGGTTTTATTTTCTCTCACGTCGTGAAAAGAGAAAAGGGAACAGAAGAAGTGCAGACAGGGTTGTCTCGCATGCCAAATGGCGATGCTCGGCGTGTGAGAGTTGGTCCTGGTGGTCTTGTATTGCAGCCTTTTTATATCCGTGCATAGATTCCTACTTTTCTCTCAGCTGCACAGCTCCTTTATATTCCTTCCGGCGCGCTGCCAGATGGAGAGGCTTGATGCTGCTTGGTATCCTCCAGTCGTGCGTCTGAGTACGTGCATTTGTTTTTGTTTTGGCCACTAGCCCTGGTGCTTGTCATGTCACTGTTCCTTGTGCTGGCGTTCGGCGGCCGGCGATCCAGAGTCAGCGGGATGTGTGTAGGAGACCAGGGCTCACGCAAATCTGCAGCCCAGCTGTGCTTCTTCAACTGGGCTTTGCCAGGTTTTGGTGTGAAAGCACAAAACAGCAGAAGCAGATGGATGTTCTGGCTGTCGGGTTAGAGGCTCTTCTCAAAATGTTCTCTCCTTAGTAACAGCGCCACACACAAAGGCTGCTGGATGGCATAGTACTAAACCCTTTATTCATATAGGGGCCGTATTCAGACTGACTTACGTCGGCAACTTAAGTTTCAAAGAGTTACACGGGAAAGGTTACTCATATTCAGTGCCATACAGATGCTTAACTTGATTTTATCGCAACGCATTCACATTATTGAAATTACCTGCATGCAGTTCATGGCTCTGAGATTCTTAGCGTTTCTTTTTTTTTATTGCGTCTAGACAACATGCTTTAAAACAAGAACTTGGCTTTAAGCCTGGGAAAAAAAATCGGGGAATAGAAAATGCAAACTGATAAAGCAGGCAGCTTTTTATGGGTGATATACGCTGTCAAATCCCATATCATAAAGCATAAAAGCAATTTTAAAATTCAAGTTTAAAGGATAATCCACAAATCAGAAGGCAAAGATTCAAGTAAACATCTATTAAGTAGATTAAGATATTGCAAATATATCGAGGTTGATGGTCATGAATAGACCTAGTCGTCTAATTTGATAATCACGTGTATTTTGCATCTTTTATTTTCCAAATTTATTTTCAATTTAGTGAATTGGAATCCACCCATATTCATTGGCAGCCAGTCTGTAAAAAGGTCCCTTTAGTAGTCCCACAGTAGTATCCAGCAGGTCCTAATAATAATGAAGAACTAGGCTAAGCAAATAACTTTTCACACGATAAACTAGAAGTCTTACCACCGAGATCTCAAGAAAGCTTGCAGTACTTGCACACTTACGCATTTTGTTTGGTCCATTCACAGCTCTTTACTCTCTATTAAAGACATTTGAATGCCATACAGAAAGCGTGAAACTTGGGGGGGGTTAAACAACGCTGTTGAAGTATGTACAGTTCATATGATTATTTGTTTCATAATGTCATGTTTATATATTTAATATTGCCTTTAAATATAATTTTTAAAGTTTCAGGGTGAAATACTGTAGTTACAATAAATAGCCAGACAGTGGTGCTGGACTTAATACAGCTCCTCAACAGAGTGGATATCAAGAATAAGTAAAATTATCACGAATAATAGAGACATGCCTCTGTTTTGGGTTTTCCGCTTTCATTAAGGTTCTAGAAACGTTTGGTTCTAAGAACCAGTCGAGTTCTCTGAGTGTTCTAAGAACGTTTTAACCTTTATGAATGTTCCTACAACATCTCTGCAACATTTTTAGTTGTAGGAACATTCATGCTAACGTTTCCGTAATGTTCGTTTTTGTCTACATTCTTAAAAATAAAGGTGCCAGAAAAGGTTATTTAGAACGATGCCATAGAAGAACCATTTTTGGTTCCCCATAGAACCATTTTTGTTTCCCCATAGAACCTTTTGGTCCATGATTTGCTGTTGCCACAGAAAACTGAATAATAATTTTTCCACCAAAAAGATCCTTTCACATGATGCTAACATTTATTTTTTTCTTATTTCTTTGTGGCACCAAAGAAAAAAAATCAATCAAAAGGTTCTTTAGGAAACCAAAAATAAAATGGTTATGCTATGGATTCACTCTAATGAACCTTTTCTGGCAACTTTATTTTTTAAAGGTGTAACTGGGAACCTTGTGTGAGCGACGTTCTAATAACATTGTGAAGCAAACCATTGCTACCGCAGATGTTTTTAGAACATTGCAAGAACGTTATACTGTAATGGTACATCCTAACCTGCTTAGAACCTGTCAAATACTTTACTGAATGTTCTGATAACATTCTCTGTTAGCTGGGCATCTCTGTAGTTAATTAAGGTTTAATACCAATGTGAACAATTTAGGCATTCCGAAACTCCTTACTTCGTGCTCTGAGCTCACAATACGGCCCATGGTGCTTTTCTCACATTCGTGGTCGCTTTACAATTTTCCAAAGAAAGTTTTGAAAACTGGGAGGAGGAAGAGAGATAGTTGACAGAAAAGGTATGTTATTAGTCAGGCCTTGAAAGAGGGCGATGAAGAACAGTCACGGAGATCTTGGGAAATAGTGAATGGGCAAGAACGAAACAGCCTAATGAGCTGAAAAAGTCTGCACACCCCGTTTCCCACCTTTTTTCCCTGACAGTTCTGTTCTGATTGGGTGGCATTGGGTTTCTGAAAATGCAGCATCCATGGACCAATGCCAGTTTGTGTGTGTGTGTGTGTGTGTGTGTGTGTATGTGTGTGTGTGTGTGTGTCAATGTCTCAGCTCCACAGCCTCTGAATATCTCCTGTGCCGCTTTAGAGGAGAATGGCCCAGATTTCTAACAGACTGAAAAATGATGTCTCTCACCGGCAGGAGAAAAAAAAGAAAGAAAGAAGCAGAAGCTGTTAAGGAGCTGAGAAGTGGATTTCCATTTATTTATGAAGCGAGGGGCGAATCATGCCGCAGGAAACCTCCAGCACCTGTGGTCGAGTCTAATTACAGGCTAAATTCCTCTCCTGTGTGTGAAGTGCATGAGCCTCACGTCCCTCCAAGTGCCTGTGTGTGTGATTAACGAGAATTTCACGCAAGTTGCCGAAACTACCGTGCACACGGAGCGGATGATGATGTGACTTCTTTCGGCCACCGCTTCCCGATTAGTACTTTACAGAGATGATTGGTGGTTGTCGTGTACGCTGGCGAGCATTAGGACGATAATTGGTACCCTGTTGGTTCTCACACTGTCGTTTCTAAAAAGGTGATCTTTTTCTCCCGATTCAGTGCTGATAATCTAGTTTGTGTCTCCTGATGATTTGATGTCTCTGTAATGCTCACAAGATAGTCATGATTGTCATGATAGGTGTTATAATGTTTGATGTCATGACAGGTCACATTGATGTCACATGGTGATTTTTGCTAATTTCACTCCGGTTAGCTTATATTGCTTAACAGTTTCCATGACAGAAAGAATGTGCTGTAAACATGTCATACCAAATGTCATCATTTATATCACAGTTTATGTCTAAAGAGATAACAATCTCTAAAGTAATCACCCTAACTGTAATTAAAGCTATTTATTTTTTGCTAATCACTCGCTAGTTAGTAACAACACCCAGTTTACAGCCTTTAAATTATAAAGAAACTATATAAAGTGATTGAATGTTAGTTCTTTTTTCATTTCTGTAGTTTTTACTCGGGGTGTAATGATACACTTTGTTCATGATTCGATTCAATTCACAATACTGGGTTCGCGAAATCAATATTTTCACCATTTTTATTTCTGAAGCATAAACAATGTGCATTTTTGCCTGTATATATTTGTAAACAAAAAAGAATATTTAGTAATCCAAGAAAATACCAGGAACAGAGGTTTAAATTCCTAGTTTAAAAAAAAGGACTTTCATAGCAGCTTTACCATACTTAGACTGTAGCCTATAGGTGGGGTTAGCGAGCAAATAAAAACATTTCCATGTCATGTTGGTGAAATATATTTATGTTTTCTTAAAGTAGAGGTGTCAACGTATATTACAGGCAGAAAAACAAAATTTTGGTCAAAACCCGATTTCTCGTCATTTTCTCGGATTTAAGGCCACGGAGCTTCTCACACTCCCCTTCACCTGTTTCTAATAACGACACTAAAGTTAGGAGTATCACATGACATATGACGTGCTGGTGTGGGTTACGTTGATTGCGAACAGTGCAATTGCAGTAGATTGCATAGTTAATAGAATACACCTGATATCGCAGATCTCCACGATGCACATCGTCACATTTTTGCATTGCGATGTATCGTGTCATGATGCATCGTTACACCCCTACTATATTTTCTACATTTTTCTGGGTTTTTTCCCCTGTTTGTTATTGCTGTGCATGTTTTTTACTGGGTGTTGTAGATGACAGTGAAAATGAGATTTCAGTCTCAACTGGGTTGTTCCCCATATCAATAAATCTTTTCACTGGAGTTAGGTATTAGCGTAAATCAATAAATCTTTTCACTGGAGTTAGGTATTAACGTAAATCAATAAATCTTTTCACTGGAGTTGGGTATTATGTGTCGTGAGATGATAAATGCTGAAATGGAGACCAGCAGTGCTAATGGTGAGTAAATGCAGGTGTAATGTATGCGTGTGGCTGAAATAATGTTTGTGTGTGGTAACAAGCAGATATAAATCAGCATACTCAATGTCAATTAGCTGCAAATGAAGCACTGAGGCAATACTGCGTACCACCTAAACTAAAAATGCAGACCCTCATGCGTACTTCCTGAAAAGGAAACACAACTGCTTTTTTCCTATCAAGTCTACTCACATCAAATGAACAAAACCAATTTTTACCCTTATTGCGCTATTTCAGTGTCCCTGCTGCTGCTGGGACACTTTCCCCAGTCAATATTGTTTACAGACTACCCCACTCAATAGTTCTGTTTTCCTGTCTGGTTAGCGTGCATTGCCCTGTCTATTTACTGCCCCTGCGTATTTATTGTTCTGTGTATTTATTGTATAATGTATATTTGCACTCGTCCTCACTGTCGTGTATTTGCACTTTATGTAGTCCTGTATAGCGTGCTGCTGTCACGATGTGTTTCCGGGGGTGCGCGGACACAAGCACAAAGCCGCTTTTAACATTACACATTGCTTTATTATTGCTAACTCACACAAGGTTTACACACAAAACTAAAGCACACCGTGACAGGCGTGCTTACACACAAATAAACGGAGACAATACAGGATGGACACAGACGGGAATTTAAACACTTAGAAATTAAAGAGCGAACAAGGAACAGCTGGGAACATTTAACATGACTCACGTGACAGGGACAGGCGAACACACAGCACAGCACAAAGAGATGCAGCCACAAAGAAATTGGCTTATTTACCCAAATGCCACTTTCCAGGTTACCAGTAGACTGTGATTGTGCCTTGACTGTGAAATACAATTACAATCAGTCCAAAAGCTTAGGAAAGATTTGCTTCAATGTTCATTTCCACTAGGTGTCTTTTTCAGGCTCATACTTCAGCCGTGATGTATGCTTTTAGAGAAAACTATGCCAGAGGTGGAACTGAAGTGAGCATGTCGTATTTACTGTTCCACGCTGCAATCAGCACCGACAAATATTCTGGTTTCTGGCACAGCCAATGACTCTGCTAACTTTTGGAATGATGTAATTACAACAAAGAACCATTTACTGAAAGAAGCAGCAAAAACTCATTCAGAAACTCTTGTACGTGGGGAAGACACAAGTGTGAAGTGTGTCACAGTTCTCCCAATAAGAAAGGAATTTAGTGAATTTACAGTTTTAGCTTGGAAATTTTGCCATTGTTCAAGTCTGTAAAAATGGTCCACTTTTGTAAATGCAGTATTTTTTTCATTTCCAAGTGAACTTAAAAAAAAAAACTCTTCCCACATCTTTCTGCGCAAACATGCAGCTTAGCCAAACAATTCACTTCATGTCCAAAATGCACCACCCCTACATTTCTTTTAACAAGAACAGTTTGTCAATCAGAGCACAATGACAAAAAAAACCCCACTAACTGCTTGCATTACAGTAGGTGCACTATTTGATATGTATCGTTGACGTAGTAAATATTTTTCCTCTTTAGTTTGCTTTGTATTGTAATTGTTGATTATTCTTTGGTTGATAGTGTAAACAGCCAATTTTCAGCTGATAAGTGTAGCACTCTATCATCCAGGAGGGACATCTGATCATGTGAACAATGATAAACTTTACACCTCTTCTGTGGGTAAATAAGGTGGATATACTACAAATCAGTGTGTAACTCTATGAAAATGATAAAAGCCTTGTCCCGTGTAAATGTTTGTATGTTTGGTCTGTTTCCTTACCTCATGCTTTAGCCTTCCACAGAGGTAATCCAAAAACTTCAGGAAGTTCCAGGACTCAGGATTTGTGGTATAGCGATAGTTCAATATAGTATTTGTTACTTAGCCAGCTGTTATCCATTTGAGATCTAAACTATTATCAATTTAGTGTTGAACTTGAGTGTAATCAGTTTTGAAACAAAGAATGAATACATTTGCAATATGAGCTGCAGAAACACATGGTTTTGCTGGTGGTAGAAGCGAGTGAGAAATAAATTAGGAATTTTGAAAGCAATGAAAAACATATTTACAGTTTTGCCCACATAGGACTGCTGTTGTGCTAACTGTGTGAAATGTTGAAACTTTGTACTGAAAAATTATAACTGTAAACAAATATTCATTCAGTGATTGTTGCATTAAAAGAGATGGTTTTTAAACCAGCACATAAGGTTTACCCCTTTAAAGTGTACATCCGGAGTGTCACCAGAGCTGTTCACGTGTTTGTGTGAGGCTTGGTTTACTGTGATTATCTGTCCGTCACAGAGTTGCAGCCACCTTTTTTTATACCATTTACAGAATAAAAAATATATAAAAATGTATATGTTTAGGTTTAATCTATGATGTCAGATTTCCATTATAATAATCTAATATTCACGTCTAACATTCAAAGTTTGAAAGGGGATACATGCAGTTGGTAAAAATCTTCACGGTAAAGATCTCAGTGCAGAAGTTGATGGGCAAAACCCCCCAAAACAAACCAAAGTTCAAGATACAAAAAAAAGGGGGTGAACTTTGTGTCTGAAAATACACACACGTTCACGCAGAGACAGTCCCTGCATATCTGAGAAGTTCAGAGCTTCCAGGAAGTTGCTTTCAGATGAAGTGTCGCGCTGGTGGAGGCCACTCTTCAGACCTGTATGGGTGGATCTGGTGTTCACGTCTCTGTTCTTGCTGCCTGCAATAATGTCCACCATGATAAATACCTTTCATAGCAGCTTCAATCCTCCACCTGTACCTCCACGGCCAGGCCACAGAGGAGGACCAGTGCTGCCATCGAACACTCCGCTAGTCAAGTTCTTGTCTGTGGTGCTGCTTCTGCTAATGTTACAGATGTTTGGAGGGTTTCTCTACCTGTTCTATAGATTCAACACGGTAGGCATTCATATACTTAATGGTGATAATAGGGTTATGGACTTGTATCACAAAGAAAAACGTCTGCTATTCTGAAATTAAATGTAAGGTCAAGGTGTCTTTTTAGGTCATTTTAGAGTCATTGTAGGTGTATTATGACTTATTATTTTGCTAATATTTTTTATTTATTTATTTAGTTAACATACTGGATAGTACAGAACTTTCCAAATTAAATAAGTAAATTATATTTCTTTGCCATGATGTTTGCATTCTTGGAGATTAAATATGGTCGAGCATTTTTGCCATCGTACCATAGAGGAAAGTTAACCATGATTATGCATTTTAGATTCACATTATATATATGTTTGTGTGGTTTATTCATCATACAGGTTTTACACTGTTAAAGAACAATTTTTAAGTGAAACTGATTAGTATCGCAAAAGAAATTGGCTCTCGTTGGTTTCTTGGGTTGTGTGGTTTGATGAGCAACTAAGCACGCTCAACATCAAAGGAGCAAAACCCTTGACAATGATCTATTCATTGAGCCGTTGTTACGCGATGTCTCAAACTATAGGCACCTTGCATTTCTAAGAAAGAGAAAAAAACGGTTGTTTAACTGATGAAAAATGGCACTATTCTATTAACTGCCCTTTTTACTACCTAATGGAGAAGACATAGCAAAATAATCCTCATATTCTAATTAGGCTAGGAATGAAATGAATTACTTGGTTATTATTTTAAATTAGTTTAAAGAAATATTAAATATTAAAACATTTGAATAGAATGTTTCAATATAAGTGAATGAAGGGTGGATTTATCTACAGTCACGTTTTGCCTTTTCTGAGCTCACCAATTAAAAAGACTGAAAATCACTGACATTCACATATACCTCTCCATACAGCACAAAACAGAAAAACCCTCCATTCAAAATATCAATACGAATGTGATTATCCCATATTTAGCATCATTCACTTTTTTATTTATAGCATTAGGCTGTGAGAAACATGGTTTTGAAGCATTGAATTCAACCTCGTGGTCACAAGAGGCTTTTGCTGTGTTTATGGCAGCTGCAGGACAGACTCAACGGGATAACCACACTAAAACAACTACAGCAGTGTGCAGAAGCCAACCTAGAACATGAGGAAGTTCAGTACTGCAACAAGCTGGTTGAAAGCTGCAAGGCTCTCGTGAAAAAGGTATGAAAGTTTCTTTATACATTTTGACAATTCCTAAGTGATGAGATCACGTACTTCTCAATATATTCAATTAATTATGTTTTAATCCCTTTTGTAGGTCTCTCAAGCTGAAGGAAAAGGTTGGTATTTTTTTATACCAACATGTATATGTTTTTTATACCAACGTGTATTCAGAACATGTGGTTTGCCAAATGCTGAAACATGTGAATGTCTCGTTTTGAGATGAGTCTGACCTGACCATCGTCTTGTTCCCTTCACACAGTGGCTTTGTTAACTGAAACAGGATCCTCCACCATACCTCTAGCATGGATGGTTCTACGAGAAACTGTCACACAATCTAAGCGTAAGGTCTCTCAATCAATTTAAATCCTCCCCTTATGATGTAAATAGGCAATCATTTCCGTTAAATAACCATATACCTTTCATATCATGTCTTTCTCCTCAGCAGTGGACCAGTCCAATACCCTTTTATGGGACAGAGACCACTCTCAGCTGGAGAAGATCAGCCTCAGCACGTCAGGAGCCTTGACTATTCGCTACCCTGGATACTATTTGATCCACTCTCAAGTCACCTTTTCCAAATGGCATGATAAAGCAACACTCAAGCAGGCCATATGGACCCAAAAGCCAAAAATCGAACCCCCAAGTGAACTGCTTCGGTCCTATTGCAGCTTACCCCGGGACAGTAAAATACCTGACATGTGCACTGCCTCCCAGTCTGGGGTGTTCAGACTTGAGAAAGGTCAGACGCTGTTTGTTAATGTAACTGACAGGACATTGGTGAACTTCGACTCTACCACCTTTGGATTGTTCAGGCTACAGGACTAAGCACTCTAGAGCAGACTAAACGAAGAGGATTCTACCAGCACAAAACAAACTGGATATGGTCTATAACTGAATTCATTTTACAGGCTATACATGGATAACCATGCACTGATGAGTAAATCTTTGAAAAAGGAGGCTGGAACTTCCACAGTATAAAAAAAAAAAAAAAAAAAAAAAACGTTTTGACAACTTGTTTCCAAATTGAATTTTAGAAACTGGACATGTATAAAATGAGACACCATGTTCAGGAATTGGTGTACAATTTTATATATTGGTTATTTTTTAAGGAGTATGAACAAGAGGAAGCTTATTTCAAAGTTGTTATGCTAACCCATACACAGAGCAACTTGGTACAATTAAAATACAATGCAATAAAACAAATGTAGGCATACCAGGCTTGTCATATAATAGAGGCAAAAAAAACAAAAAAAAACCTAACAAAGGCTACCGTGAGCCGAGGGTGACCAATATGAAAAAAAGTTCACGTTGGATACGTGCCAGTGTTTAAAAATGTCCTCGTAATGGCAGATCTGTGCTGAACAAAAGAGGCGCTAGGCCTACGTCTCCTAAATCTCCAACGCAACACACGTCTGGAGGATTGCCAAGAGGGTATGGGGGCAATATGAGATTTGGACAATAAGATATTCATTTAAAAAAAACACGGATTAAATGTAGTTTAAACCAAACCTTTTCGTTGTGCTGAGTTTTGTGAGACGTACAATGGCGCTTCTGAAAACTGTGAATGCAAAAATGTGGACCTAGCATTTGGCTTTACATCACATTCAAATCCTGGAGAAAACCTGCAAGTCTTGTTGATCCTTGGTTAACGGCAGTGTTAAACTGTTCCTGCACTTGGTGTTCGAGTTAACTGAGAGACTGTAATCGTGTTGAGCCCACTGAAAAGTCAGATTGCACCCTTCAGGATGGATAAATCAAACTGTTCCTTCTATCCATGACAGAACAGTTTCAGGCAAGAACCTCAAGAGGAAAAGGCTTCTTTAGCGTCTTTTTTCATGAGAAAAAAAAAAAAGTCATAGGAAGTGTGTATAATGGGTTGGCATTATGCAAATATCACGCAAGGTTCTCTGTGCTTAAGGAAAAGGGTGAGTCACGTCTTTTATATCCTTCAGTGAGATCGGGTTTCAAAAGGAGAGCGAGACGGCGTTTACTTAGAAAGAGCTATGACAGCACGGGCGTTGTGTTCTACTGTAGGGTACGTTAGCGGAAAAAATAAACGGACAGAAAAAGGTATTTCAGCAAAAATGCTGCGTTTTGTTAAGATTAGGATCGCACACTACTTCGGCAAGGTACAAGTGTGCTAAAAACAGAAACGGAAAACGTCGAGCTAAAGGGGAAAAAATTTAATAAATAGAAGACGCATCACTCACAAAGAGCACAAGTTCAGAGGTTTTCATTCTTCTCAAACAAATATTAAAAAGTACAACATCTTAACCTTTTCCAAAAGAAAAACATTAGCCACAGTCAACTACCCATCTATTAGCTACGGTCAACTGAACACGGGTCACATGCTAAACACCTATTCGTCTAGAGAGCTCCCAAACGAGAGAGGAAACTAGACGAGGAGAGAAAACGAGGGCAAATCAGCTGAGTTTTACTGCCAACGCAGCTCGCTGGAATATGTTGTATGAATTAAGGCCTTGTTGTATACGGACCAGCCTACAGATTTAAGGCCCAACTTGGAACGGTCTTCTAGGCTCACGAATAAGAAAGCCGAGAACTAAATATAGTCGATCAGCAAAAACCTGGGCGAAAAAAACCCCCATCCATGGGAAATGCACTGATATTACGCCTACATGGAAACATGGGTTATTCAGAACTCGTCAGACGATACGTATAATTCAGATAGCATGGTAAAAAAAACAAAAAAAAACAATCACTTTTCTTTTCACAACCAGACCGCCTGCGTGTCGAATACCTTTTGTGCACGGCCTGTGCTGCGTCTGTCTGACGTGTTTCAACAAGACTGTATCTCCGATGCGTTTACTGTGAACCATGAGTCACTGATTTGACACAGGCACACTCTGAAACAAGGGAGCGAGATAAAAAAAAAAAGAAAAAAGAAAAAAAAGAAGAAAAAAAAAAGAGTGTGAGATCAGTATGAGACCGTTTAAAGAAAAGAAGAAGAAAAAAAGGCAGCTTTCGCCTCCCTTTAGTGATTACTGATGCTCGACGTCTGAACTCGGGAGCACATTGCGTCTTTAAAACTGAACTGATACAAGTGAACGCATTGTAAACGTCTCTGGGATATTTTGGTAGCCACTATAAATGGTAGAAAAAGCATTTCACATGACACATCTGACTTAAAAGTATAAAAAAAATTAAATTAAAATAAAAACTACCATCCTGCAAAACACCAGTGTGGGATCAGCTGCCATGTCTGTTTGCACACGGAGGTAAAATCTGGTAAAATGGTAAGCCGTGACAAGTAAACGCTTGTACAAGCCAGTTTCAGGCCGACCAGAAAATGTGTTTTTCTTCTTCTTCTAAATCCGTTACAGTTTTAGTTCATCTTTAACCAGCAACAGAGTGCATCTGTAGCCTAGTGGACTCCATTCAGCATCAGAAAATAAACCAACACAGAAATGACGGTGCCCATTCTTATCGTATTATGGACGGACATCAAATGGGCCTCGAAATCTTGTGGTTTCCATTTTGTGTCGGGGGTTTTTCTGTGCAGCGGGTAGCTTTCTGGTGACAGATGCTCGATCTGATTTCTTTCTTTTTAGGCCTTGTGAAAATAAGACCCCTGGATTAATGACCAAGATAGTCAACCAGCAGCACAAATCATTTCGGTCCGCATCGTATGTTTTTGATTTCGGTGCTGTGCTTTGCGATGACACGCGTTCCTTCTGTTGTCCTTCCTTTATATAATATAATATAATATATAATATAATACACACACACACATGCATGCATAATACACACACACACACGCATGCATAATACACACACACACATGCATAATACACACACACACACATGCATGCATAATACACACACACACTCATATACACACACACACTCATATACACACACAGACACACACACACACACACTCACACACTCATATACACACTCATATAAACACACAAACACACAGACACTCATACACACACACTCACACACACACACTCTCGCCCACAGACACACCACACACCACACAGGCAGACACTCATACACACACAGACAGACACACCATACACACACACACACACTCTCTCGCCCACACACACACAGACACACACATACACTCACACACACACACAGTTCAAGTTCAAGTAGGTTTTTATTGTCATTTCTTCATATACCTTGTATACATTGAAATGAAATGCCGTTTCTACAGGACCATGGTGCAACACGCAACAATACAGCAGCACGCTATACAGGA
>JAOUQW010000034.1:14676730-14690771 GCA_028565825.1 Olivaichthys viedmensis | reverse complement strand
GAATTGGGGGACGCCAGACATCTCGTGGCGTAGGATTGATCTAAGAAGTTTACTGGAGCCGATCATTTGTATTTATGTTTTTTGTATTTTTTTGTATTAAAATACCACTGTCTAAATTAAACGCATAATTTTGTTTGTATTCTGACTTTCAGGCATTTTATTACTAATAACATGTAATCTACATTCTAAACAGTTCCTACTAGCGATGGCTATAATTATGTAAGTTTCCAATCTGCACAGCCAGAATTCCACCAAGAACCCACTACTTCTGTCTTTTTTACTACACTCCATCCTCCACCATGGAAAGAGTGAGTGACAGAATGCACACCCAGCTCAGGGACACATTTCTCTGCTGTTACAGGAAGCGTTTAATCAGCCTCACTCATTCCATTCTCTCACGCATTCTCTGTTCATTTCATATTCTCTTTTCCTTTCTGTTCAAAAAAACCTGCATAAACAGAGTATTGGCGCTTCAGCGCTCCCACTTAGGAACATGTAGATGAACTAAAGGTATGTGGAATTAAGTCGCATGGGTTTTAGTGTTCATTTCCAAGGACCATAAAAAAAAAAGAAGTGCCCCAGTGCAAGATTCTTAAACATTTGCACAAAGACCAGAAATAATATTCATGTTTTTATTAAAACAATTCCTTTAAAAAACAAACAAACAAACAAACCAAAAAAAGGCAAAAGGCAAAAAAACAAACAAAAAAAAACCAGAAGAAATAACAAAAAAAAAGAAAATATAGATATATATGTGACAATGATCGTTGCATAGAAATCCACGTGGTCTGCAGACTTGGGCACTTAAAAAAAAATAAAAAATAAAAAATGGACTAAATGAACATCCAAGCAAAATCTCCTGCAAGTGCTACAGATATCAGGCAGTTTTATCAAATCCCAGCCACAACCATGACACCACTGACAGCATACAATATTGAGTTTAACAAATAGCACGTCATAATCTAGTACTATGAAAATGAAAACAAACAAAACACTAATCGGTCCAATCAGTCCTTCAAATTATGAAGCAGCACAAAATAGACAACATAATTAAAACAGGAAATGTTACACGGGATGTCATAAAAGTGACTTGTGGTGGAACTAAACACAATGTGCATCAACATGAATAATCTTGATAGCAACTATGAAAATCTTAAATAATATTCAGGGCTATTGAAAACACACACAAGTAATGACTAGCACAGCTTAAGTTAATTACTGAAAACCAGTAACCCTCAAAACAAAGTGATCTGGTCACAGCACTGTAGAAACACGATCATATAGGTTGTTGTACACCTTGGAGTACATCCTGTTCACCAATTGGAGAAATTACTGATAAGGTAGCAAAGGCTCCTCAATGCACAACAGTTAACAGTGAACTAGTCTTGAGTCTTATTGCATCGAATACTAGTTGGTTTTTGCAGGACATAAATTTTAGATGCTTCCCTCAAACCAATATATCTTTTTGCTTTTTATGGCTTTTGACATTTCCCTCTAAAAAAGAAAAAAAAAAAAAGAAAAAAAAGTACACTATCCCACCCCTCATTATGCTTAACTATCAGTTGTACATGGTTGCAATATTGCTCACGGTGTCTAGTTTTACCTCAAACTGCTCCATTTATACGTAATGACATATCGTGACCGTAGCATTATAAGGTTCTATCTGCCATTTAATCTTAACCCAGATAGAACCGTATAATACTAAGGTCACAATATGTGTAATAAGCATTGTACATTGCAATTTAATCATCATCATGCCTGATTAGTTTGCGAAGAAGATCAGGCAATAGTTCGGAGCATACATGTATGCCAGGCATGTGGTGAACAATGTACCTGTTAAGCAGTGCAACACATTTTACAGAAATTATTACTAATAGGTAGATTACAGCTATTAACGTTTCAATTCAGTTAGGCCCTTACACCTAATTTAGATAATCATGTACAACTTCCCATTCATAGGGCTCGAATATGACCACATGCAAGTGATATTATCATCCTGCAGTGCTACAACCTTTAAGGAAGAGGGCTTTCCGAATGCATCACTGCTGTAGCAGCTACAAATGTACCGCTAAAGTAACTAAAAATCCAACATTTTTAGACCCCATGATTGAAAATTCGCAAGAATTCACAAAAGCTTGTATGAAAAGTTACAAACAAACAAGGAAACTTTATTTGTACGAAAATCAGTGAACTTGTTAGAATTCCTACGAATTTTGCGTGAGGTTGGTAAATCAGGTGTAAGGTTATAGGAAAAGGGCTCAGAGAGGCCCAAGTACCATGTTCTCAACACAGGACTATTGCGATAAAAAATAAATATTTATTTTTCAATCTCAGAATATGGAGGCAATAATCAATTGATGTATTATATCTAAATATGAAAGCTTATATGGTTATTTTTGGCTATACCAGCTATTATATACTGTATTTAAGTATATATGATATACATACATTATAAATTATACCTTAATAGTATTGAAATCTTGCTATATTTATATGACAGCTGCATCTTTTGCTTTGAATAGCTTTGAACAAGCATGACAACAACTACCAGAAACAAGATTATCTAATGTGAAGAAGGGTATAGAAAATACTGCACAGTAGATTGGAACAGAGATAGGTTAAGGGAATATTTTTGATGGCCAACAATAATACACCAGTTACCACACAAACTATTCAAAAGGTCTGAGCATTGAATCTTTTCCTTCAGGTAAACAGCATGGAAAAAATTGTTAAATTTGATCATCCGCTTTACAGTTATACTGTATAATGTTTAATGTTATACTGCATTAGTTATACTGCATAATTTTGGGTTGTGGACAGATCCAAAAAACCTGGTACAGTGAGTCACATGATCAAAAATCACAGCCACAACCTTTCACAACTATGTTGCAGTTCTGTTGCAACAGTTTTTGAGACATTTTCTTGCAAACCGACATCATTGCCCACATCACAGGAACTAATCACACGCTGCATGACCCTCTTCAGAGTCGTAAGAAACCCAGCACTGAAAGCAGCCAAGAGCGAATGATCTTATAGCAAGAAATCCTCAAAGAATGTTTTTCTTAAAAATGCTTTACAAGGCAGGAAGACTTTCTGAATGCAACATTCAGTGTGCACACAAAACCAGCAACTCATCCACCCACTCACACACACACGTGGAAGTGAAGAACATTCAGAATGTTACTTAGTGGCCTCCGTCTTCCCACGAACAGTCATTCTTCTGTTTAGCCAGCTTCCTGACCAAGCGCTCAAGATCTTTGCGGGATTTTTGCTCCTCCTCCAGACACTGCTTCATCCACTTGTTCTCCTGAAGTCAAAATACACACCTAATCACCTGATGCCTCACACCAGCCACATTTAGAGCCAATAAATACAATGCAGGAGCAGCTCAAGATTTTACCTTCTTTAATTCATGGACCTCGTCTTTTAATGCGTAAACAGCATCAACAAGGCTTCTGCAAGACACAGAATGAACAGTAAGTCTTTTTTGGGCACTGGTGGCTCAGCAGTTAAGGTTCTGTTCGAGTGACTGAAGGTTGCGGGTTCAAATCCCAGGCTTGCCAGAGGAAGGCCCTTAAACTGCTTTATGGCTGGAATGCATATGTCTCGCCTACAAGTCGCTTGGATAAAAGCCTTTGCCAAAAAACATAAATCTTTAAAAAGTTGTGCAGCCAAACAATGCAAAGATGTGAATAATGCTATTAAATTAATTTAAATAATAATGGCCCAAATGGATGACAGAATGATGAAGCAAAGACTATTTGGGCACAATATCTTATTCTACAGTTGAACATACTTCTCCTCAGTGATGGTTTGACCGTTGCTCTTCATCTCTTCGACAATAATCTTCTCCTCCTCTGGTAGCAGGACCGGAAGGACACCGTCCTTACGCATAGCTGTATAAGCATGGACACAGTTTGTCAAAGTGATACAATCGGTCTCATTTCCTGTAATGCTAACATTAGCGGTTTGATCTGTCACAGCTAGCTAGTACCTGCTGTGGTCTGGTGCAAGCTGGCTCCAGTACAATAGGCTTCAATCACCTTCAGAATTTGGGCATCTTCTTCCAAAGCTGCGGTACCTGTTAAGTGCAGCACCACAACCCACATCTGAGACTCAAACTTTCAGGGCTGAAATGGAATCTAATCAATACCACAAAAAGAGGCTCTTTCTCCACCGCTTGCTTCTTTTCTTGATTAACAAAAGCATTATTCACCAGCATCCCACCACTTGACCTACTTTTTCTGAGCAAATATTCATCGTCTGATGGTTTTCTCTCGGTCTTTCTCTTGTTCAGGAACTTCTTGATGGGTTTTGGGCTTTTGCCGGAATCCTGGAGAGACAAGGTGACCATGAAGAAGCAAAAGAATTAAGCGAAACCCAACGGAGTGAATGAACAGCACATGACTTTTAGAAAGCTTGTAAGAGTAGGACATGTAAAAAAAAAAAAAAAAAAAGAAGTTACTATTAAAAACAACAAAATCATGTCTAGTCTTAACTAATTATTTGAGTCTGATTCACTTCTTGACTTAAATTTTAAAAGGCAGTAACACACCGGTCATGTAAAACAAATCCTATTAAAATATTGACTGGCTGGCTCAGCCTTATTGTGCTTATTACATGGCTACTTATTTAAAAAATCATCAATTTGACAAGACTGTTTTAAAGGAAAAAAATATTACCATTACAAGTTTCTGACTTCTTTGAAACTACATAAACACGTAGAGAACGTAGAGTTTGGTATTACAATAAATAAAAACTGAACATTTCTATTTATTGTAAAGTGAGTCAGGGTGAACGGAAATTCCTGATACTAACAAGCTAGTCGGCAGAACGAAATGAAAAAATGACAATAAAACGACAGACTTCCTCGATTAACCAATCACAATCGAGTATACCGCTGCATTCTCTTTCTGAGGAACACGTCAATCAGGATACCCATTTTGTAATAATCGGCTGTCATGATTGGTATAAACTTTAATAAAATATCTACTTGTCCTTGTAAATATTGTAAATATAAACGATCGCGACAAACTGAATTTTCATGAATGCTCCAAAAGCACCCTCCTTTACAACAGATGGTTAAACTGGGGTTAAAGAAACAGATTTTTCAAATCTTTATAAAGTCACAGAAGACAAACAGTGCTGGTTATGCAGGTCACAATACAAGCAGGGGCAGTTAGTCGTTTTTGTTTTTTTGTAAACAAGCAAATTACTGAAGTTACTGAAGGACAAACTGGGTGACAGCTGTGTTTCCACCAATGTGCTTTTCTTTGAAAATAACTATTTCTTCTAAAAAGGATTGTGATAAATTGCCAAATACATAATGTAAATATGTCAGGTACATGCAAGTGCAAGGATACTGGCCAGCACATTTTGTCTTTTTCTTTGGACAACAAAACATGCAGGCATTTATTCAGTAGTGATTGTGCTTTAATGAACATCACATGGTTTATTCACCTAAATAAAGGAAACACAGCCTTTTTAACATCATATTTTTGTAACAAAAGATCATTTATGGCTCAATTTAGATAGCTGAATGAAAGCATGGCTTGTGCAAGTCTTTGTTCACAGTGAAAAAATTAAGTAAATATTAAAGCACTGTTTATTGTACTGCGCCGCACTTTCCTTATTCAATATTTCCGCATTAAATATGATCAAACAGCCAGAAAATACAACTGAAGCTAAAGCAAGCAGAGGATCAGAGCTCTCATTAACCCGTACACTGTAGGATATGTAAATGAAGAGACTGTCAAGTAGCAAGACAGCATCTTTTTTTACACCCCACGCTTAGCATTAGATTAAGCTAAGAATATCAATGAAATTCTACATGCGTTCCCTTTCTGAGGAACACATCACATTTTGATTCATCATCTCTTAGCCTTTTTTACCGATTTGTTCGGTGTGAAAGTAAAACTACCCCTGAAGAAAACACGCTTTTTATTATTAATTCTGCGAATGCAGGGGTGGGAAGCGAAAACATTCTGCATTTTAAAGAATTGTTAAAGAGATAGAAATTTACAGCTTGCTGCGCACAGGACACGGATCAGTGAAAGGATGCGGGATGACACAAGACAAACGAACAAACAGGAAATGAGTGGTTTATAGGAGACCGAGAGAGAGAGAAAGAGTGTGAGCGAGAGGGGGTAGAAGTAAAAACATGAAGCATGGCTAAAGTGTGCTGCAACATCAGAGCTAGCTGGGCACACAAGACACACAGATTGAGTGGTCTACTCTTACCTTCAGGATATAAGACATCCTCTAAAGAAGCAGGAAATGGAGAGAGAAAGTGTATGAGAAAACGCATAAGAAAAATGGAGGAGTCCAACGGAACAAGATGGAGAGAGCAGTGAGGGGTGAACATTTCTAATTAGGCCTTCATCCTGACAGAGGTATAGAAGTATAGAAGTATATATGCATGCATTTCTCTAAGTCAGAAAGTGAAAAAAAGGCCAGGATACAGGAGCTGTCAAGTACCGTGCAAAGGCCTTGCAAAAAAACACGTCAACTTCACAATTAGCAACAAACGTCAAACAGCTTAGAGAAATTTGACCTCCTCAGCGTTCTGTTGTTGATGCATTAGACCACGAGCGAAACTTGTGGTAAAGGGTACGGTAGTGGTTGTTTGGCAGCAGTCTCCACAGATATTAACAGTAAAGAGCTCCTGATACTCAGATCTGTAACTGCTTAGGTGGGGGGGCTGTTCATGCTTCCTCTCAGGACCACTGAGCTGAGTCACAGACGTGCATTACGCTCCCACACAACCGCTAGTCTTCTGACTCACTGTTTTCCAAACACGACTGGAGGTGGGTATATAAGAGGCTCTTACCTCTTTGTAGCCCAGGGCGGCGGACGGTTTAAGGGGGGGGGCGGGTCTCAGGCAGCTCAAAGACCACGGTTTGGTGATCTTAGGTGGCTCCAGAGGGCATCGTGCGCCCGTGGGTGTGCCAAAGCCCTGCACATGGCTCAGGTGAGACGGAGTGCCCATAATGCTTATGGGCTTGCCTTCCACATTCTGCCAGATAGAAGCACGATGATCATGGTAAAGTCCCTCCTTTTCCCATGTCTCCCTCTTTTATGATTTACACTTGTGGGAGCCCATAAATGCTCATTAGCTATGAGACTACTGCTGTGTGTGTACAGTTTGGGCCGTCCAAAGGTTCATACCTTAATAATGGTTCCTACTGGGCTTCCACCTTTGGTGAAAGCATGCAGGTGCTCCAGCCATTCCTGCAGCTCCTGAGAACTACCGCAGAAAACTGTCATGCGCTCGATCATACCACCTGCAAAACAACCGAAACAGGACCCATTACACTTGCCCATGGCTCTACAACCCAAAACGCAAATGTAAAGCATTCTATTTATTCAATACACCAAGGTATTTTGTACAGCTATAACACGTAACAGCCTGAATAAAAAAAAATTGTTAAATAAAACAAAACAACAAAAAACACATTCTGATGAGCTGGAACAAACCTCCGATCTCAAACGCATAGTGACCCGTCTCCGCATCGTCCAACTGTTTGGTCACTGTGGTTCCTGAAAGCGACAGTCGTCCCTGAGAAAAGAACATGGCTGACTGAGGAAGCTCGGATAACTATAACTGGACATTTCGAACAAACGACAGGAGCCAATTCTAAAGTCCACTGATGAAAAAGAGTTTATTTTCAATAGAATTTGAATTGTTTAGTGCATTCCTCCACCTTAAAAAAACAACAACAACAACAAAAAAACAGTACACGAACATTTACAGTTTATGCTAAAGTCAGTAGACTTACCTGGTAGATAAAGCCACTCATTCGTGGGCTGGCAGACAACATAATCAGCACACTGGGAAAAAGCATGAAGTAGCGCTCCTCTTTGTCCTGTAACAACACACACATATCCATTCACATAACTTAAACATTTAAAGGCCAAGCACTCACATCATGTGCATGAACGATCACAAAACAAGGAAGTGAACACATTCTGCTTGATCATACAGATGCAGACATACACACTCACATTGAACACACAGGCAAACACACACATGTTCTGTAAGGTTTTAAAATGGTAGTTGGAGCAACTGCGTTGAGTTGCGGGTGATTAACAAACATCATACCTTAGGTTTAGTAAACCAAGAAATATTTCAGCTAAGCAAAGAGAAAAAGAGAGAGGGAATATATTTGAATATGTCGCAAAAAACGCATCTTTCTCCTCTTTACTGTTAGCCTCTTCATGACACAATCTTGGCCCCCTGCACCCAGAGCACATGTGGTTTGAGTCAGAGACCACAGTATCAAAATAATGCAGGGGCCTTAGAGTTTTTCTTTCCATTAAATGTAGGACGCAAAAAAGATGTGTGGCCTGTCTGATGCATTTCAAATACAGGCCTCTTCTTCCTGCTGTTGTTGAGGGTTTTGTCATCCGTTGAGAGGTGGTCTGTTTATCAGATGTGTGGTCTATCTTGTGCTTATAAAACACACAAAACTCCATTCACTAGGATTCATCTTCTGTTGATAGTAGTCAATTTATCTGATGATAGGCTCATGCTGTTAAAATGCATATGATGAACCCCTGTTACCTGCTGTTGCAACTGAAATGTTGAAATAGCTTTCACCTGAATACCAAACAAACCTATTAATCATCAGCAGCAACATTAAAAAATATTTTATTATTGAGGCACTCGCAGTCTACTTTGCCTTCCAAAAGTAGAATATTTTGCTGTATACGTAAATAGCTGAGATACAGAATGAAAATTACTCTCTTGCCAATTCCCACCCTCTAGCTAGTTCTCCTCTATTGCTACCAATCGGGGAGAGTGAGGGCTAACACATGCTTCATCTGAGCAGATCTGCCACCGCATCTTTTCGAACTGCTGCTCATGCAACATCACGCTAATGGTACTCTTCCGCATACATGAACTCACAGACGCCCACGATTGACTAGTGTTGTTCTAGAGAGAGAGAGAGTAATGCCATCCCTCTCACCCAGAGAGCAGGGCAAATTATGCTCTCTTGGACTCCCGGCCACAGATGGCAGCGGCATCGTCAGAATTCAAACTTGCGATCCCCTGACGATCGGGCGAATGCTTTTCTGTTGCGCCACTCGGGAGCCCCCTGATTTTAATGCTTTAGGAATAATGGCTTTTTATGTTCAGCACTCCATTTTACATGAGCATAAAAGCTGAGAAATTAAGCTAATTTTCATAGAAGTTGCTATTGGGTCAATGTTGCATAGAATAACTACATCTTTCCTATAAACAACTTTACACGCACATCTGCCTACAATTTTCCATTGATAGGCTTTCCCAAGCCTTATCTGTATCCATTTTCAGCTCTTGTGTGTCGTCAGTTCTTAACCGATTGGATACAGATTGTAAGATTGCATTAACCACCCCAAAACTTCCCACTCATCTTTCGATCAATTCCTTAGTTATTTCACATGCTAGAAAATGTGCCTTTTGGCTGCATCAAGGTTCCTTTTGTACACTTTGGGCTGTCTGACCTTACTGCATCAATGTATATTTATTCACCCAATATTCCTTTTTATATTGATTTAATTTACTTCAGGTTTGTTTGTTTCAATATCTTAACTTTTTATCATTATTTGAAAATGGCGCTTGTACTGTAAGTATAAAGCAAAGATGATCAATGTGGCAATGTTTGGAAGACACCGTGGCTTGACATTTGAGTGTGCCATTACAACAACAATGTGCAAACTTTGACAAAAGCAGAGTATCTGTGCAACTACATGGCTAAAAAACAAAACAAAACTTTGTTCTTTTTGACACCCTGCCACCTCCAAGGGAGCCCCTGGGCTGATCCGCTCTTCCTTTTTCCTCACCTCACTAGAGCTGCTCTGCACGTGCACCTGGGACATGAAGGCCACCTGGCCGAGAGACTTGATGCCGTCTCCCTCCCAGGCACGCACCGGCTCGGACAGAATCTGCACCTCCAGGTCCTTTCGCTTGCGCAGGTCCTGGCACTGCATCTGAGGGAGACAGAGTCGCTCAGTGAGAGGACACAGGTTGACAGAAAATTCACACTGTTTGGAAATAAAATGTAGCAAGTGTGGAGACTGTGATTACTGCTAAATAGGCCAACAATTAATAAAGCAGCTTGCACAATGATAGACAACATGTGTGGACAAAGGGTCGAGCTACGAACTGAAACGACAAGGACATCTGGTCTGGTCTGTAGTAAAATAGGATAGTAATTAGTTAAACAAAAAGTCATAAGAATGACACCAGGCAGGAAAATAATGAGCCTACAATCATCGTTGTATCATGACATAACCATGATGTAACGTTCACAACGTTGGTCGAGCAGAACCTCTTAGCCAGCACTAGTATGGAATAAGCCAAAATGTCAGTGTGCCTGATGCCGTTAGAAAGGCATAGCTCTTTTACATATCAGATGGAGCCTTCACATGTATTTTCTGCCATGGGGGTAAAGGCAGGATCTACTATAGCAGGGTAGACTACTGAGAAAACAAGGGGAATTCCCTGAACAGACCGGAAAATGTAATGATGAAAGTAAGGTGTTCCGCAGAACACTCAAAATAAAGCCATTCTTATAAAAACTTTTGAGGTTAGACATGACCCCAGTGAAGATTCTCTACCAAGCTGTAGGAATGACTCATGTTTCAAATCTTATGGGAAAGGTAAATGCAAAGACCCAGTTAGTGAACGCCCACGTCTGGAAGCCAAACACCCACTGAGGCTGTTTTTGATGATCAACTACTGTCTCAAAATTACCATAAGCCAAGAGTATTTGTTAACATCCTACGCAATGCATAATGATTTCTTCATCAAAATTTGAAGATTGTTGAATTGATATACAAATAGCAGGCCAGCTATACACTAAAAGTGAATACTCTCATTTTGGTCTCATTTCATTTGTCTGGCAATGGAAAGTAACACATACACCCAAACATGAAAAAGACACCGCCTTCTGGGTTACACTCATTTACAGGCCCATGGCAGAGCTCAATAAGTGAAAGGCTACATACCACAAGATTTTTAAAAGCAATGTTTGCTTTTAGAATGTCACTGTAGTCTGGATGTGCCTCCTGAAATAAAAAAATAAAAAAAACAATGTTTAAGGGAATCACACTGGTAAATCATCATACAGCCAAAAGTGAGCCTCTACAATGGTTGAAGGTCTGCTTTTACCTCTACATGTCTCTCTAGCTCCTGCAGCAGGGTGGGATATTTTTCCAGCCTCATGAAAGGCTTGCTCAGGCTGGTGGTCAGAGTCAGGATGCCTGGAGCACTGGCTCCCTGGCTCTCCATGAACTTATCCAGCTCCTCACTACAAGACAAACGGAACATAAAACAAATGCTTTAATATATATCCCTGACTAGTTCCTGGTTTTTCCATTACATGTTCACAGGCATTATGAAAATAATTTAGCCCAGTGTTTCCCCAACAGTCTTCAGATGACACCAAACAGTCCAAAGCTTTGCCAACATGTCTAAACCAAGCAAATTAGGAACACAGAATACTTGCTATCAAAGGCGTCACATTGGAGGGGGAATAGTGGAACTGCCTACACAGGGCCCCTAGGTGGAGCCCTCAAGGGGTCCGAACTAAAAAGTTTGCATTTTCAAGAGATGGATAGGGGGCCCAGAGAGAGTGCACTTACACAGGGCGCAAAAATGTGTGTAAAATGTGGACTGTGAAATGAAAACTGAAATGAAAAACTTGAATGCAAATATATATTATAGATAGATAGATAGATAGAAGCTGTAGTTTCTGAAGAGAAACCCCAATTAATTCTCACAATGAACCAACAAATAACAGATCCAAAGATCGCACCGTAAAGACAGGTGACCGTAAACAGTGGTACCATAAAGGGTAGTGAAAAATACTGATCCAAAGATCAAACTATAAAACGTGGTGGTAAAAGCAGCTGAATAGCAGCATTTCATCCAATCGCTCAAAATTAAAATAAATAAAATTCAGGCTGAAACCAGAACAGGCATGTCTGTAAATTGAAACTAATGAAAACATATCAAATCAAACCTAACTGAGCTGCATTTGAATGAAAATATCTAAATATTTTGCATAATATGTATTTAACAATACACGATCCCATATATTTCTACTCAAAGTGATTCTCATCTGTGTATGCCAAAATGGGCAACAGTGCAAATTCTTTATCTTGAAATGCTAACATTTATTAAGGCCGTGTTGGCGTGTGTGCAGATTCAATTCAATGACATTTCCTGTGAAGCATGTCTATTTCTAGCAATGTATTATGACAAACATACTGTCTACACATGACCTTTAAAATTTATCTGCCAAAATCAGAAATGCTGAAACAGAGCAATTGTTTTGGTTAAGGTGAAAGACTGCTTTTAGAGCAAGGCAACCAAAGTACAGTGATTCATCACAACGCATGCTTTCACTAAATGTTTGTGCTGTGGAAAACGCTGCAAAAATGCTGCAGCGTGAGATGCAATTTGAGCACACCCTCAAATTCTCCATCAGCAAGAACCACATCTATAGATATCCTGTTGGGTTAGGGCCAACTTCCTGTGTGTTGTCTTGACAGCTTGCTACTGGGTTTAGATTGACATGTACACATGCAGGAACTGTATCACACTCACCAAAAGTGTTAAGTTCGTATTCATATGCTACAAGGAACACCACGCAGTCAAAACCTGGTGGAAGTGAGTCAAGGCAAACTCTTCTCACTCAACAGCATTTACCTTTAATAGTTACAAGACAAAAGCACAGTAACGCCTCCTGGTGGTATAATCATGCCATTCTACAAAAGGCTACCTGCTGTACACTGGAGGGGGAATGCTATTTTTAAAATATTACCGCATCTGTTTACAATTTTGTATTTTAAGGAGGATGACATTAAATGATGTACTGCACTAGAGTGGCAGTGCTGGTGTTAAATTATTTGGCCAAATACAGCCCGCTGACTCATTTCATTCTGCCAGTGCAAACTTTCAATGGAGCAGTGTGAATTGACTCCAAATGGCAAAATGCATCAGCCAGTGTAGCAACCTACAGTGAGGACATGTATGCTTTTAGCAAAGATAAGCTCGTATGATTTATTTTTTACTGTTACAGTAACCTGTGGTATGAATGAATACTTTTTTTTGGCATAATATTATTACTGGCATCATAATAAAATATGGGAAACTGACTCACGACCATAATCAAATTAGAGAATAGTTGCACATATAATAATACGATAAAAACATAATAGCCTTGAACTGAAAAATTGAAACAAACCTTCCCTGATGCCCTGTTACTATTGTCTCTTTTGTGTCACAGCACTAACCTGTGGTCAGTCAGCACGGCCACTGCAGATGGGTGGCTGGAGCAGTAGGACAGATACAGCATTCGGATCTGGCACATCATGTTCAGGTAACAGCCACCGAGACGCTGCTGGCCTTCCAGCATCCTGAGATACAAAACACACACACACACACACACACAGAAGAGCGGGACAGAGATTATTATTATTATCTGTAAACAGAGCTCTCCTTATGCTGCTCTTGGTCAGCATTTAGTTGTAAATCCAGCAGGGTTTCGCACTGCACAGTCTAATGTTTGCCTGCTCAAACACCCCTTACTCAAGGATCTGTTAGTGCTTTTCCACTGACACAGTGCCAGTGCTGGAGTCAAAGTCACTAATATTGAGCCATTCCACCGCAAACGAGTCGGTTCTCTGAGTTCGGTTTCAGCACAAAAAACAACAACTAATGACCTGGAACCGGGGACCATTTTGTCGCCATGACATCAACTCAAGCCACTGTACTTTCATAACTGACATTAAAAACATTGACTCATCGAGCACTTTATTAGGAACACTATACTAATACTGGGTCGGGCCTCCCTTTGCGCTCAAAACAGCCTCAATTCTTCGTGGCATTGATTCCACAAGATGTTTGGAAACATTCCTTTGAGATTCTGGTCCATGTTGACATGATTGCATCACGCAATTCCTGCGGATTTTTCCAGGTGCACTTTCAAGCTGTGAATCTCTGGTTCTACCACATCCCAAAGGTGTTCTACTGGATTCAGATCCGGTGACT
>JAOUQW010000034.1:14664061-14675692 GCA_028565825.1 Olivaichthys viedmensis | reverse complement strand
TAATGATATGAAAAAGTGTTTTTTCGTGTTCCTGAAAAATTGGAATTTTGGAGATACACGTTTTTCATTGGACAGCGACGATATATATATATAAAATATATATAAAAACAGTGCAGTTTAGGGTTTTTTCTCCAAGATTTTTGTTGCAAATTTTTTTGCAACATCAGTATCATTACCGTGAATCAGTGGTCCAATAAAATAGCAACCATTTTATTGACAATAACAACAAACTGAATGGTAGATACATTGCTCATGCAATGAGCAAAAAAACTTGAATTGAGCAGCTAACAGTTCAGAACAAATGCATGCCGTTCCCAGCCTTTTACAATTTGTGGCCGAGACGATCAGCCACAAAATGTGAGGAGAATTTTGCAAAATGCTACAAAAAAACAAAAACAAAAAAAGTGTTCTGACCTAAAAATCACTGACCCCACCTTTAAAATCCACTGGAACATCGATGCATGATTACATTGGTATTAAATACAGATAGTGTCTTAATATCAAACCAATGCAAATGGCTATTCCAAGCAAATAGCTACTGAGGTATTACATCTGTCAGCACATTATTATGCATGCTTAATGTATACATGGGTAGAAACTCACTTGGTACATTCCTCCAAAGCCCCGCAGAGTCCCTGTTGGAAAGTGAGTATTTCCTCCAAGTTCCCACATAAGCTGCTGCTCTCTGCACTTGAAAGCCTGTACAGTGAAAGCACTCAGTTTTCATTTACTAAAAATCCTTAAATGGCAAAAAGGAATGCGATGATAACTGGTTAGATGATATACTGCGACATGTTCCCAGGACGTTCCATGACATTGAACATTCACTAAGATGTCTAATAACAGGGAAAAGAGTACAGAATGTGTTGCCTACTTATGTTCCTTTATCTTTAAAATGCTGCCCAAACATAACAGGTCGGGGTAAATGTGTAGCAATATTTAAAATAAAGCATTCCATAAATTATAGAAATTATTCTATATTACCAGCACATGCCTAGTTATATATTAAACGGTGTGGATCTATTGGTAATCTCCTGCTTACTTGTCACTGCCCTGTAGAGGTCGCAGGTAGCAGGTGAGAACCGTCTGCAGCTCCTTCACAAACTCGCGCTCGTGCTCTAGGATGTCTTGCACCACCTGAGACACAAACCACAACACCATCACAAGCGTGTGGTCTTTCCACAGAATCCTTTAACTCATTTGATCTGACCTTGCTCATTCAGCTGAGAGAACTTACCACATTGTAGTAGTTTTTGGTCAGCTGCGGAATGTCGAACCCCTTCACAGCTTTAGGGGAGATTGGTTTGTCTGGAGACAAGAAGTAAAAAAGTATGACATTCAAGACAAACAATAAATGCAATTAAAAATATAATGCCAATGGGTTGAGGGAAGTTCAGAGAGAAAAGAACAGAATTTGAGCCGAGGTAAGCAAAGCTAACTTGCTTAATCTAGCTTTTGGCTTGTGCCATTATGATTTTTCAAATATATCCGGATACAAACATGAATCAGGTGCTTAGTTACGCAGCTGAGTTTCATTTGAGTTTCAAAGACCAGCTAATTATTACATGCTTTCCTTTTGTTTTTTAAGTCTAACAAGGTGTGCAGTTTAGCTCTGCTTGAACCTCTCTATGCCACTGTTCTCCTTCCATCCAGTACTTTGGCTTAACCATGTATGGCTGGATATCACTGTGCAACAGTTAATAAAAAAAAAACCTCACATTTGATGAGTCATTTCTGTTGCTGCTGTAATTCATGCTCTCAACTGAAATGCTGATCTAAAGAAAATTACAGTCTATATTTTCAATCAGATATTTAGCTTCCTAGGAGTAGCTGTCTGTACCATTAATAACGTGACGTCGGCGAAGAAGAGGCGTGAATCAGAAAGCATTTTAAAACCAGGAAAGTGCTCTTTATTTGGCAAACACACTCTTACAGCACAACACGTAGCTTGGTGGTAAGCCTGAGAACTAACTAGCATGGGGAAAGCCGGCGGGGGTTAACAAAGCCCACCAAACTTCTGCCGATGGTGGACACATCAACGTTCCAGCCTTCACACATCCCGGCACGGACAACAAATCCCACAATTTCCCAATTTCCCCCTTTGCACCGAACACTCATTCCAACAGAACAGGGAATTCTTCTTCACAAATAACATGTGGCCGCTGGGGCTCACGGTTATGCAAATGCACACGGAAAACAACAACAACAATCTAACAAATATGATGACATTGTAGGGTTGTGGCACAACGACGTTACAATATCATCATATTTGTTAGATTGTTTGTAAGTTTTTTTCGCTCCAGAGATTTCCTCTGCAGTAAAGACCAGAAACTCCTACCTCAATGGAAAACATAGTTTATTTGGAGATACAATCGGTCGACAGAGAAAACAGCAAAGCAGTGTAGCGGTAAGTAATTTTTCGATGACCACTCAGATGGCAAGAGGTTTTATTGAGTACAGATCAAAGCATTTTGGTATGAAGTAGACAGTCTGGGTGTTTCAATGCTAGATGTGAAGTGCTCTTTTGTCAAGCAGTAAATCTCTAGTAGTGGAATTACATTAGCAGATAATCAACATCCTTGCAGTCAAATCCTGTTTATATATCAATAAGTCAAAACCTCAATCTAACATACTCCTAATCATAACTAAGCAAGATTTTTAACCAATTAATCAAATCTATCATATTTGCATCTACATATAATCAACATTATTACACATAACACAGAGGCAGTATACAGAAAAGGACAGAGCAGACTCTACTTTTTGAGGTCAATGTATGCAGCAGGATGCTACGCATGTTCTACACGTCGGTGGTGGAGAGCGTCATCTTTTATGCGGCTGTGTTTTCGGGGCAGTGGCATGAAGGAAGGTGATACCACCAGACTGAACAAACTAATTAGGAAGGCTGGACAGGTCATTGGGACCAACCTGGACTCCCTGGAATTGGTTGTTCAAGAGAGGATGCTGGCTAAACTGTTGCTTATCATGGACAATGTCTCTCACCCCCTCCATGACTGTGTAGTCAAATAGCGGAGCACTTTCAGCTCCAGGCTGACCCAGCCACGGTGCAGTAAGGAGCAGTACAGGAGGTCCTTTATACCTGCTGCCATCAGACTCTATAACTCATTCACCTTGTGCCGTCCTTAGGCAATGTACAACTCTTGCCACACTTTTCTCATTCATCTGCACTGTATTTATATATTTACTATTTATTTAGGTATTCATTCAACCCTGTTTTATTGCTGCCATGTTATACACTTTGACACTTTATCTCCTGACACTGGAGGAGAATCACTTTCCACTTTACCACTACATCACTTTATATAGATAGATAGATAGATAGATAGATAGATAGATAAGTAAAGAATATGACTAGCGTTAATATGTTTCACCTTCATTCTGTAGAATTTCATATGTGTGGCACAGGTTTAGAAACAAATGAATTTTTCTTGTCTCATGTAGACAGGAACAGATGAGGAAGGGCTTTTTTAAGTATGCGACATGTGAACTATCTGATAAGCTGGTCATGTGGTGCCATGCTATCCATGGGAAATATCTTGAGGGCAAGAGCTACACTGTGGGAGAATTCAAATGCCCCTGATTTGAGTCCATTTCCATACCAGATGATCGTATTTCATTTCATTCCTTTGTACTTATAGACTTGATGTTATTCTTCAGTTTAACCATCTCACATTTCCTACATACGTCATAACATACCATGCACAGCTGAAAGAGAGTTTCTTTTGTGGTTCCTTTTTGTTAACCATAATAATAACAGACATGGATGATTGACAGGTCGCTGTAGCCCTCTCCACACAATCACGGCGGCTTGATTCATAGATTTATCCATATATAGATAATCCAGAAAAAACGTATTCTAACACCTTCTTATGCATATCTAATGAAGTCATCACAGTGGCATGGCACAGCAGATGAGGGGCACAGCAATAACATCGCCTAGTTGATTGACAGGTCAGTTTGTACAGTCGGAGAAGACTTGAAAAGGGACGCAAAATGAGACAGCGCCCTCGAAGGTCGTTTTCATGAGGTGTTTTTTTGTGAAGTAGTGTGTCGTGACTGGCCTGAAGCAGAGATCATCTGCTTTTCTGCCACCCACGATTCTCTTTCTCAAGCCACAGCCTGTTTCCATGGCATTAATACTCCGTCACCCTCGCTGATGAAGATTATTGAATGTTTGGATCCTCTACGACTGTAGAGTTGTGAATAAGAAAAGCTTTTCATCCAAAGTCTGATATATATTGGTACTTTATTTCAATATAATTGAATGTGAATGATTAGAAACACTCATTGTACATTAACAGTTTAGTTAAAGGTCACTATGAGACGGTTCATAACGACGTTTATTAATGCATGGAAGTTCTTGTTTATATAAATAGGATATATGAACAAGCTATTTATGTTCTTACAAATGCTGTGTGAAGTTTTTAACCCTTGTGTTGTCTTAACATTCTGTATACTCCCCTTGTCCTAAGGGTCAAAAATGATATACCCTGGTGGTGTACAGCTTTCATGGAAATATAAACAATAAGGCAATGTTTCACTTTTTCTGATGTTAGGGTCACTCTAGGAAGAGTCACCAAATTTCAAGTTGAAAAAATTTCATTTAGGGAGTTTTCTCTGCTGTTAAACATAGTGGCGGGTCATTTTTGACCTTTAAGATAACACAAGGGTTAATTAATCGGTATCATTTCAGCTAAACCTATTACCCACATCATATATTTTACATAACTGTAAAAAGCACCATGGCACATTACAAACGTTATATCTGTGTGCACTTTCAGCATGCGTTTTATTTGCACTTAATGCTGGTATTTATTAAATGATGGGTGCTGGGTTTAGACATTGCACTGAAATTAGAGGTGGTCCACAGAGACAATTTCCATAAAAAGTTCAACACCTCGCTTAGAGCTCATGGAGCTTCCATTGCTTTATGCCAACCATCCTACCAAAGCTTATGTTCCAAAGTCACAAAGATCTCAATATGTTATAGCACTGCAGTCTTTCTGCAACCACGGACACAAATCCCAGTTTTAAACAAAAATCATAGATTACATTTAACCTAGTTCTTTAACTCTGACCGTGACCTTATCCCCCTTGTAAGAAAGCCTAATGCAGCACGTTAAACAACCTTGGTTAGGCACATACATGTTGTCACGGTTCATCCCGACCGCACACGCACTACCACCCCACACCACCAGAGGTCACCATCACCCGAGTACTGACACTTCCTGGTCACATGCACACACACTTCCTGGTCACATGCACACAATTCCCTTCATCAGCACTAGTATAAATACACACCCCAAACACACACACATTGCGAAGTATTGTCGTGATTATGTCCTTCAATTCCGAGCGTTTGTCACATTGTCTTTCTGGTTCTGACCTTCTTCCGTCCCTCGACTACTGCCATTTGGATTACCCCTTACCATACCTCTGCTCGCGGACTACTCTACCTGTGTACCGGACTCTTGCCTATACCCTGACCTTGCTTTTGAATTACCCTGTCTCAATAAACGTGTTGCATTTGGATCCTGGTTGTGGTGTCCTCGTCTCTCCTGACACACAGAAACAGCGTCCAAACCAATTCCGAGGTGTACTTTAAAAACAAAAGGTGCATATAGGTTGCCCAAATTTGACAAAAATGTGCAAGCGGCAGGAGCTAAAACGCAGCTACCACTGGCTCATCCCAACCGGAAGTCAAAACATGTCTTTTTTAATTACACATTACAATAAGTAGACAAATGTTAGCCTGTTTGCTAGCAAATGTGGCTAGTTACTTTAAGCTACAGTGCTTAGGTTTTGTGTGCATGTATCATACGCCAGCTTAGATACGTCAAAACGTCATCATGTCCTACCTTAGGCACAAATGACGTCTGACTACATGGTGACGGGCAAGAGCCGGCAGCCAATCAGGGGAGTGAGTGAGAGAGTCCAATACAATAAGTGAAGAAAGGATTCAGGAGTGATGGAGGTAAGACATTTATTTTCTAACTGTATATAATGTTAAACATAATTATGTGAATACAGCAGACCTTTTATGAAAGATATGTCATTTACTGTATCATTAGCCTCTTACATAAGTTAAGGTTAATAAAAACATTGATGATCATTCAGTTATTTCCAACCCTATCTCCATTATTCTGCATTCGAACTTCAACTTCCACACATTCTTGGACAGGTTAAGGCTTTGTCTAGCATGGACCTAGATGTCATTCAGCTGAACAAGTTTTAAAAAACATTAGCGGTGATATTATGTATGTATGATATTATGTAACCAAGTCTGTGGTTGGATCATCAGGTTCAGATCCACCCTTGTTAACTCAGAGGCACCTGTTGCTCGGCAATCAGGATGTACCTTTGGCAGCTCAGGAGTGTGAGTGTGGGAGTGAAAGTTCAACAGCTGCAGATAGACAGTGAAACTTTAAACTGTAAATGACTGACACAGAAAAATGCACAGAACAACATGAATGGACGACACTGAGAAACCTACAAATAAAGCCACACACACACAGACACACACACAACCCTGATGTTACTTACCCTAATGAAAGAGAAGGAGAGAGTGAGAAAGAGATTTCCCCAGCACAGAATGAATGTAACCTGTCTCTTTCTCTCGCTCGCGCTCTCTCTCTCTCTACTGAATCATTAACTCGGGTCAAAGTTATGCAAAATCAAAACACTCGCCATAAACTTGGCAAACAACCACTCCAAACCTACAAAATTTGCACAACGGCAATAAACATACACTAGCGTTAAAAACTTTGGAATCACCCGTCATATTTTATGAAAAGTCACTATTCTATTCACTAAACTCTTCTACAATGTAGTAGATCTAATATATCTAATATAAACCAGACACCAAAAGATCTCTTTAGAGGTTTTGTTTGGTATTTAAAGTATTTGGGGAAAATGTTATTTAAAAGTCATTTAAAAAGTGAAATGATAAAAAAAATTATGATAAAGGAGAAATGACTATACATAGATAATTCCAGTATATTATTTAAGTCTCCACTTCAAGATTTGAAACTCTCACACACACACTATCATGCCTAAATGAGAGTTTGATAGTGTGAGTGTGAGAGTTTGATAGAGTGTGTGTAAGACTTTGATAGTGTGTATGAGAGTATGATAGTGTGAGTGTGAGAGTTTGATAGTGTGTGTGTGAGAGTTTGATAGAGTGTGTGAGAGTTTGATAGTGTGTGTGTGAGAGTTTGATGGTGTGTGTGTGAGAGTTTAATAGTGTGAGAGTTTGATAGAGTGTGTGAGAGTTTGATAGTGTGTGTGTGAGAGTTTAATAGTGTGAGTGTGAGAGTTTGATAGTGTGAGTGTGAGAGTTTGGATAGTGTGTGTGTGTGAGAAATGTCAAGTTTGAATTACGGCCTCTCATAGCAGAGCATTAACGCACACACACACACACACACTTTAAGCCACTATCTGCATGTGCACACACGCACGCACGCACGCACGCACACAGACACACACACACATTCACTATTTACACCAGGGTAAACCCTAAGTACAGTAGAAGTTGGTTGATCTATTGTACAGAATGAAGCCTATAGGATCGCAGCAGTGTGGTGTAACTCAACTCTCGCTCACACACTCACACACGCTCTGTACATTGTTCTCCTACATACACAGAAAGCAAACACATAATCACTTCAAATCAGCTTTTTATAAATCATTCCATAACACTCACCGAATGTTCCAGCTTCAGTTCACAAATCTCTCTCTTTTTCTGTGTCTCCATAATCTCTCTCGACCATCACATGAGCTCCATTAGTGTAATTCATTTTTCTTCGTGAACCCTTCCCCCCTCCATAAGAAGAACGAGGCTTGGCAGCAAACTTGGAAAAGGACTGGAGTCATAACTTTGCAAACATGGCATTTTACATCACATTCTCTCTGAACCCACAGTGTACACTTAATACTGTAGATTTTTTATTTTAAATGATAATATACTGGAGCAAACAATTGCTATTAATGCAGATTAAAACGGGTGTGGTAGTGTGCGTTTTAGCGAGAAAAAACACTAAGCTGTGTCTAAAATCACATACTATGGCCTAATAAACTAAATATTCATCTAGAACAGACTTGTAAGTGGATTTTTACTTTAAAATCAAACTTGGGTTAGTATAGTTGAGCTACTGCAGTGTAAGCCTCTTGGTGTAATGCTGGCTTATTTTATACTAGGGTTGCACAAAACATCAAAACCTTGATGCCTTTTTAATACTACAACATGATAAACGATTTGATTCTACAACTTGCGATGCTTTTAATGTTGCATTAACATAGGCCAACACTAATATGGCATTGTATTCTGTCTATATATGAATGAAATTGCATGTTGTATCTTGACTCAGATTGGCGAGACACACAAGATAATTACCTTGAGCAGCAAGTTTTAAAAGGCGTGGTGAGCGGAGTTCGACATTCGCGCTGCGTGCAGCATGCACATACTGTTAAACAGCATCAATTCATAATATTTTCATGTTTAACACCTGTCTTTTTGGAACACCAATATTTCATTATGCTCATTTAAAAATAGGCTATGTAAAAAAAATTGACGATTAATTTGTGATGCTGATTGAGAAGAAGCAAATACAGTGTCACTAGTTTCTTGAGGGAAAACAAACAGGACTATCCCTGAGGTAAAAAACTTTAAACTCTCAATAGAACGCTTTCATAATTACGGAAGCTTCCCAGCGTATAGCCGTTTAACTTATTAGCTAACCTGCTGAGTCTTTGTAGAGGTCAGAATGCTTGTAGGCCAGATGCTTATCCTATCCAAGACCCTGGAACGTGCAGTTCTCACACAGCTGTCTTCATACCTTCAACTGAATGACCTCCTGGATGCCAACCAGTCCGGTTACAAGCCCATGCACTCAACCGGAACTGCCCTCCTCGCAGTCACTGAAGCTACACAAAGCCAAGGAGAACTCTATGTCCTCTGTCCTCAGCCTCCTTGACCCATCTGCTGCCGTTGACATGGTGAATCACCAGATCCTCATTTCCACTCTTGCTGAATTAAGGATTGGGAGCTATGCTCTGACCTGATTCTCGTCGTACCTACAGGATCGATCCTACCATGCAGCTTGGAGAGGTTTAGTTTCGTCACATCATAGCCTCATCACCGGAGTCCCCCAGGGCTCAGTTCTTGGTCCACTTTTATTCTCCCTTAATAATAAATCACTGGGATTTGTGATTTCTATTACTGTTATGCCGACGACACACAACTCTGCTTTTCTTTCCCTCCATGCACCTCCAAGGTTTCTCATATGATATCGGACTGACTCTCTGACATCTCCTCCTGGATGACAACCCATCATCTGAATCTCAACCTTGACAAAACTGAACTGATATACCTACCACCAAAGAACTCCCCTCTTTTGGACCTGTCAATCACCATCGACAACCTCACAGTCTATCCGGCACACACGGCTAAGAATCTTGGTGTGATTTTAGATGATGGGCTTAACTTCTCTGATCACATCACATGAACTAACAGATGCTGCTGATTCCTTCTTCATAACTTCAGAAGAATACGACCTTTTCTGACTACAGAACCTGCTTATTCAAACTCTATTTTATTTCTAGACTTGACAACTGCAACTCTCTTCTTGCTGGTCTCACTTCATATGCAGTGGAGTGACCTCAATGCTTTGTAGAGGAGATACCACTGGCTTGCTGTTGCAGCAAGAATCAAATTCAAAACTCTTGTCTTTGCATTCCAGGCGTCAAATGGTTCTGCACCACACTATTTATGCACCCTAGTTCAAAACTCAGGTCATCAACTTCGAAGCATCTGGCATATCTTTCTCTGAGGTCTAAACATGCTTGCAGCACAAGATATCGCTGATTCAGCGTCCTGGCTCCTCAGTGGTGGAAGCTTTCCCTCCACTCCAAACAGCTCCATGTCTTTATTCTTTTCGCAAAGATCTAAAGACTTTCCTTTTCCAACAGTGTCTAGGTTGACACCTTATTTTCTCTTTATTTATCTTTCATTTATTTTGCATTACTACTTGGTTTTTAATTTGATGTAAGATGTATGCACTTAGCTTTGAAATTGTCCTATTCGTCACTGATTGTCTCGTATTTTTATGCAGTTAGGCTTGCAAATAGTATTGTAAGTCGCTCTGGTTAAGAGCGTCTGCTAAATGACTAAATGTAAATGGAAGTGCATATTGACACAGTTTAAATGAAATAAGGTAGAGATCTGAGATCATTTTAAACAAGTAGGGTAACTATGTTTCCTATATCCATGTCTCTGTTTTCTAAAGAAAATGTTTATTTGAAAAAAGAAGTGGAAGGGTGGAAAAAAGAAATAGAAAAAAGAAAACAGCTGATGAAGAATATAAAGAAAAGCTCAGTATCTGTAAAATATAGTAAAGTTTGAAAAGTTTGGCTGCTGAAGAAGCAAGAATCTCCCAACAAACAGATTCCAAAATCCCAAAAGACCCAGGAGGGAAATTCTAGCTGCATAAACCTCTTCACTGAACATTTTCATATAAAAATTTACTGGCATTGGACTTTATGCACAATTAAAATTTTGTAATATCTGTATTACCCAGTCTGAGTGGCAATATTATGTACAACTGTGTATAAGAGAAATGCAGCACTTTAAGTAAAAGTTTATCCACTGGCTCGAGTGCTTCAGTGTCATGCTGTGTAGGTTCCGGGGTTCGGACACAGGCGCGAGGTTTTTAACAGGAAACATATTTATTCGAATTCTAAGCATACAGACAGATAACCATACACTGACATTAACAACGAAAGACAACACAGGACGGATACAAGCAGGTATATAAACACTTAGTAATTAAGGGAGACGAACGAGGGACAGCTGGAAACACTTAACAGCACTCACGTGTCACGTGGGGAAACAGGGAAACACAAACAAGTTAATGTCCGCAGTCGTCGCCATGACGACCGCTCACGCCATGTTACACGCACAGCCGTGCGCGTGACATTCAGACACTCCTCAAGGTGTTGTCTAGCTCATTAGTGTCTGGGAAGATAGACTACCATTGAAGAAGAGAAGAATAGCTGGACCATTACTTTACTGTCATTGACTTCTATCTAAAGTGCTGCATTTTTTTTATTATACACTTTTTCAGATGCAACATTAGTTCTAAATCTGACTGGAGATAGGACAGGATTGGTTTAATTAATTGTGATAAAATAAAACTTTATAATTAACACTATTAATTATAACAGTCAAATTAAGCACTGAATAAAAATATTATTCTAATACCTCTACAATGCTTCAACCTTAGATAGTCACACACATCTCTTGACTGTCACTGAACTCCTGCACTTTATTGGAGCTTTTTCTCGTGGACAGTTCTATGCCCCTCCGAGATGAATGCTATAAAAAATAAAAATATTTTTTTTCTTTTTCTTTTCACTGCAAATATACATTTTCCCCATCCTGCTGCTGCTGGGAGACTTTCCCCAATCAATATTGTTTACAGACAGCTTACAGACTACCCCATTTAATATCGTTCTGTTGTCCTGTTTGGTTAGTGTGTATTGCCCTGTGTATTTATTGTTCTGTGTATTTATTGTTCTGTGTATATTTGCACTCGTCCTCACTGTCGTGTATTT
>JAOUQW010000034.1:14623725-14634056 GCA_028565825.1 Olivaichthys viedmensis | reverse complement strand
TATATATATATATACAAACCAGTGATTAGTAAGGTGTATTTTACATCTATTAAGGCACTTTGAGTTAGTTTCCTGAGGGTTTAAGTAGGACACTATAACGCTGAACTCTTATCTAAACGGAAATATCTGTTCAGCTTTCACAGTGTTTTCAAACAGGGAAAAAAAACAGGGAAAATTGGTCTTGTGTTCAACTGGTTTTTTTTTTTTGGGGGGGGGTGTTTTTTTCACACTTACAGTGGCTTGCAAAAGCAATCAACACCTCTGAAAGTTATCAGATTTGTCTGATTTACAAATGATCGTTTTCCTGTCAGTATTTTTATTTATTTATTGCAAACTCCTATTGTCTTACAGTGGATTTTCAAAGTTAAAATGAATCATTAGTTAGCAAATCTGTCAAAGAAATTCAAAAACTGAAAAATTCTACCCCTGTGCTCTGATAGAAATGATTGCTTTAACGACGACACGATTGTCGTATAATTGGCCTCCACCTATGAAACATTAACACCGCTTACATTTTCTGGATAAAGAAACCCCCTCAGTTGAACTGTCATTGTCGAGACTATCAGTCTGAAGGAAAGGAGTGAAAATGAAGACTAAAGAGCATGATAAGGTAATAGATATTCATAAATTAGGAATAGGGTACAAAATATCCCAGTAAGCGCTGTTGGATCAATAGTGAGGAAGTGGAAGCTGAATCGCACCACCCAAGCACTGCCTAGACAAGGCCGTCCCTCAAAACTCGGCACCCAAACAAGACTGAGACCGGTGAGGGAAGCCACAGTGAGGCCAACAGTCACTCTGAAGGAGCTACAGAGTTCAGTGGCTGAGAGTGGCGTGAAGGTGCACCAGTCAACCATTTCAAGAGCTCTGTGTTCTTCTGGACTGTATGGAGGGTGGCTAGAAAGAAGCCATTACTCAAGAAGATCCATATGAAAGCAAGTCTGGAGTTTGCCAGAAAGCACGCCAGCGAAGATGTGGGACAAGGTTTTGTAGTCTGATGAGACCAAGATGGAGATATTTGGGCAAGTTTCAAAGTGCTGTGTGTGACAAACCTAGCACAGGCCATACCTCAATTAACATCATCCCTACAGTGAAGTATGGTGGTGGCAGCATCACGCTCTGGGGGTGCTTTTTATCCACAGGAACTGGACAACTGATCAACATTTTTTAAAAGCTGCTCTAGATACTTACCCCAAAAGACTTAAAGCTGTTATTGCAGCAAAAAGGTGGCTCTACCAAATACTAATGTGTAGAGGTTGAATACTTACGCAAGCAGCAATTTTTTTTTCAGATTTGCTGACCAATAATGAAATTTTGACTTTGAAGGTTCACTGTAAGAGAATATGAGTTCGCAATAAAAAATACTTGCAGGAAAATGTGTATTTATCATGTAATTAGACACATCTGATAACTTCCTGGGGGGTTGAATACTTTTGCAAGCCACTGTATATTACTGTAGTCAAAAACCACACAAGACTGTAGTGTTGCACGTATCCTGTAGTGGTAGTAGAGGCTTGTGTCTGTATATTTTTGCCCACAATTTCCTAATTTCTGTTTACAGGATTATCACTGGTGGTGGCGATCATTCCTCACTAGTGGATTTACCGCAGTTTATCTATTTGTCTATGCTGTACATTATTTCTTCTCCAAACTTCAAATCCAAGGCGCTGCCAGCACCATTCTTTACTTTGGCTACACCATGATCATGGTTCTCATATTTTTCCTCTTCACAGGTGAGTGGAAAGCTGACTCGGAACAGCTTTTGACATTTTCATGAAATAATCGCACAAAAGCACTAGCTAATAAAATGATGTAATATAATTTGTAAATGTGTTTGTCAATGTAACGTCATTGTTAGACATTATAAAAACTGAGTAGGTCTTTGATCAGCAGCAGCATCAGTCAACCTGGCAGCTGGCACTTTTATTTATTTATTTATTTTATTTTTATTTTTTTATATTAATGGATGTATCGTAGTGACACTGCAGGACAGGAAGAATCAGGAAAGAGCAAGGTGTGTTCCATTTGCTTTGTTTGCACAGCCTGTGATGGGGAATAAAAGTCAATAAGTTGTGCAGTGGCCCGCATTGGCAACCACTTCAGAACAGGCAGAATTTGTATCCTGTTGCTGTTCCTCTGAAGCAGCACCCCAAAAGTATAATTGGTGTGGGCTTACTCTGGTGGATGTTTGCACTTTTCCTTGGTCAAATCGTTTTTCATTACTTCACCCCTCTTACTGTACTGCTGTTATCTGTGATTGAGCAGACTGAGAGAACACCAGCAGATGCAGATTTCTTGCTTCCATTAAAACCTTCATAATGCCTTTTTTTTTTTTTTTTTCCAAGTGGTTTGAGGAGTAGCAGTAAACTCATGCTGGTAATATTGGAGTAGGGTTTTTTTTTTCTTCTCTCTCCCTCCTCTTTTCTCCCTTCCCGTCTTGTCCTTCAGTAGAGGTGCTTGAGCCGAGAGTAAATGAGGACACTTAAAAATATTTCATCCCTGGTTTTAGTGTTGGTGTGAGAGTGGCCCATTCACTGGCTTTAATCAAATCTTCCCCTAGATTTTTTAAATTTCATCTTCTGAGTTTGAGGAGGCTAGAAGAGATCAGCTACCAGCCAAGCAATCGACACACACACACACACACACACACACACACACACACACACTGCTGACCTTACTTTGCTTCCTATCCTTTCTGAAATGATAATCTTCTCTTCAGCATTGGGTTACAAATGCGTCCCCAGGCTGTGCAAGCTCTCTGCTCTGCTATTGAATAGCTGCGGCTATGAGCTGCTCTGTTGCAGAATCCCAGCTTCTTGGGTTCCATCTTGGTTTTGGAAATGGTAATGGTTTTCCATAATGCTGATAGTTTGTGTAGATAATCGAGGCCTAGAGCATTTCAGATCATTACCTAACCAATTGGCCATTACATAAAGCACTCCTTATAATCACATATGATTGCATGACTTTGTATATCTTTGCTGTTATGGCCTTAGATGTGGCACCACCGTTTACATACTAAATATCGGGCTTCCGGTTTATATGTTGCCATGGCTTTAATAGATTTCTCAGAACCCCTGGTTACGGCTCTTATTGTAACTTCGTCATGCTGCTCGCACTTGAGATATAAAGACAAGAAACCAAAGAGAAACGGAACATGTTTGAAAACAGCCTGCAATACACACGTCCCAGATTGCCTATATAGGTAGAGGTGGTCTGAAGTTGACATGGTAACAGCACGATCTAGCTGTTCCTCGTTGAAAACGCCCACACAAGCATATATGCTGGATGCATTTAACCTGTACAGACTTCTAATAGCTGTGGCTCATGATTTTCATTCTCTCCCTTTTTTTATGTCTGATATTGTACCAATGCGTGTATCCGCTACGCCAGAGGTCTGGTTGTTGCATGGAAGTACATCTAAAAATAACTTATTTTCCAGAGCTGAAAATTGAGCTTGGATTTGTTGTTGATTTGCTTATGTACATGCAGCTTGTCTGCGTGTCTTTGCCAGCCTGCTTTTGATCACATTTCTGTCCTGTGCTTTATTATACAGCTCAGATTGGCACAGTTGGCTTGTCCTCATTTATCTTAATTCTGTTTAAAAAAGGATTGTATTGTAGCATGGCAATACGCTGATTAGAGCGTGATACATGTAAGCAGTTCCACCATTTTGCATTGTATTCCAGTGCATGGGTTAGCCCAGTCAGCTCTGTTAAGCAGTCTGATGAGTATACTTTTCTATTTTTATGTAAAATACAGGGTGGGTAGAGAAGGAATAGGGTTGACTTGTAACAGCTGCAACCTCTCTCTCCATTACTCAATGTTCAGGTGCAGCACCCTGATCAACTTTTTTATATATATATATATATATATATTTTTTATTATTACCATTTTCCTTTTAGCAATGTACCAATACCGAAATCCCAAAATGTTTAACTGTTTTTGCAATTTGTTAGGTTAATGATTGACAAAATAATTAGTTGTGAACAGTATTCTGGAAAGTGTAGCTCAATGTTTGATGTAGTTTAATGCTTGACACAATATCTGTCCAAGTAGTTGCACAATCTGCATTACATGTAGAAAATATATATATGTCAGTCCTACACTATAATTGATGTTTGTATATCAATTAGTATTTTGATATAAGTGACTGTTCAATAACGATTCAAGGTATGTACAAACGGTTAAGAAACACCAGTGCATTTAAGGGTTAACCTTGACACCTCTTGCACACCTGACTTCCTGGCGCATCTGACCGTGTTTACAAGAACTTTTGGAATTAATAGTATTAAACACATCTGCTCCCTGTGAATGTACATAAAAAAAATCATCAAAGAAGAATAACACAATAAGTGATTATTTTGAGCTCAAACATGCAGGGGTGCTGTATAATTTTGTTATTTTTCTTTTGTCTCACACAACTGCAACTCTGTCTCTTTCTACAGGCACCATTGGCTTTTTTGCTTGTTTCTGGTTTGTAAATAAAATCTACAGTGTGGTGAAGGTGGACTAAGGTAGGAGTCTCGGCACTGCTCTCTGGACAATGTGAAGAAAGCACCACAATGTCTTCAATGTTCAGCTTTTGATCGGCAAACTGTTTGGGAGAGATGTCCTTCTTTGCTTGGAAACTAGCATTTTGCTGTCATAATTTTGTTTCTACTGTCTAATTCAGTTGGTTTTGTTTGCACAATGAACATGTTTGTGTTTGACATGCTGGCTAGACAGAAAAGCATAACTGAGCAGGCTCAAATATTTGGTTAAGTGTGTGTGTGAGAGAGATATGAATGTGGACTCCAGAAGCTAGGCAAGTTGGGGAACAGACAGATTGGGATCAATTGAACATCTATGTAGAAAGTTTTCTGGCACCTGAAATATATAAATATTAGTTTCTCTTTATCTTATTATGCTTTTTATATTGATCTTCAAATATGTTCATTCCTTTTTAAACCTGTTCTGCTGTATGTTTATAATTTGAATGTTAAAACATGAAGTCCAGTGAAATTGTGCTTTATTTTATAAAATAGTTTTAAGCGAAATGTAAAAAGGTTTTGTGAGAGATCTCAAAGGGATTGTTTATCACTAAGAATTGAAAATTAAAAATGCCTTACTGTATCTAGTCAACAAACCTGCTTAATTTTTATGGATGTCACACATTGAGTTTTATGTGGAACAAAGAAACGGCTTGATTTGATAAGTGACGGAGTTTGGCATTAGATCATATAGTCATGACACAAACACTGGAAAACTGTTTCAAGGACTTTAATTCAAATGCCCACAGGTAATACTGAGCTTCATTAAACCATATGAGGCTTACGTAAAGATCACTTTATCATGAAACAAAAATAAAGCATTACAATATTTACCTATATCGTTTAAAACAAATCTAGTTTTTATTACAAGTACAAGTAAAAAAAAAACAAGGCTTGCATTATAAGGGTCTTAATTGTTTACTCATTAAATGTCTGATTTACTACAGAGGGACAAATAGTGGTTGAATTGAGAGAGCAAATGGCTGTCATGTATCTTCACATTCACATCAAGATGGCAGACTATAACCTTGGTGTGTGGTAAACACTCATGATTGTTAAACAATTTTTGAATTGACCCTAAATATATTATTCTAAAATATTAAGAAAAGATCGTTTGGGTTTGAACGCTGCAAGTAGCATTTTACTATAAATCTTTAATTTAGTACTCGTATACATTAGAATTGTTAAGGGATTTCTTGCTCTTGCAAACCGGCTCAACTCAAGAAGGGCTTTATTTTTAGCTGTTGACTTAAATCAGGCGTGTTAGAAAACAAAAGGTCAAAAATGTGCAATGCAAGGTGTCCTCAAGACCGGCCCAAATCAACTATTCCAGTTCAAGCTCAAGTTACGAACTTGTTATTCTTCCATCATTTAACCAAAGTGCAATCAGGTTAAAAGCATGCGGCCTCCATGTTGTCTGTATTGTCTGTCCCGTTCCGTTGATGATTGCATACAAAAAAACAAGGAAGCAGGCATACCATTGAGTGTGTTGTACTGTGAAGGACAGGCGACATGTCCCATGACAACGAAGCTGTTCACAAATAGAGACAGATGCGTCAGACATTTACAAAACTAACATAGACTGGATTTTTTAAGTTCTTCTCGTGTTTTGGTTCACTAGCCAGTAGTGAAAGCCTGTCAGTGCGTTGTTCTTCTGGCTTCATCGCTTAGCGTAATAGATATTGCTCTGGACATTTGGTCACCCAGTAAATAAGATTGCACAATATATAGTTTGTAAATAATTATTGAAATATTGGCCTCTGTAGTATACAAATGAATATCACTATTGAATTTTTAAACTTTTTTGCTGTGAGAATTGTAACCAAGGTCAGAGGGTTCTATGGGTAATATGTCAAGTAAAGGCATTAATATAACTAAAAAATGAATAATGCTGGTAATAATTTAGTCTATTGTAAAGTATATTTTAATGTGAGGCAATATAATCTTAATATATTTTGCCTATATTGTGCAGCCCTATGAGTGTATTGTGGAACAAGACTGAATACAGATGCAAAAGGGGTTATTTCTCCTGCTGTGGTCCACCCCAGAACATAAAGTGTAAATTGTCACCCCTTTGAACATTCGGTGGGCATACCAATTTAATTATCTCTTTTAAAGGCAGTGAGATACTATACAGCTCTTTTAGGGAAGCACTCTAAAACAGAGCCGACTGCTTTAGAGCCAGCAAACTATTTCAGTGGTCAAGTGGTAAGAACACACACTGTACTACACCCTGAGACTCTTGGCACACGGGATGTTCTAATGAGGAACACCGCTCTCCTTTACATGAAGTCAGTGAACTGCCAGGCAAAGTGTAATGGTAGGTTAACATCTTACAGCATTAGGTACTTTTAAAATGTTTAATACATAAATGCCTGATCAGAGTTTTGCTTGGAAGTCACCTGTAATATTGATGGCAAAAAAAATCCATCTGCTTTATAAAACTCATTATTCATTTTTTTTTTTGTGTGTAAGTATGTTTGCACACGTTGGTTCTCCACCAATGCTTCTGAGAAACCAGAGCAGGATTTGTGTGACACTAATTCATTTGGCCTCACCACAAAGTATACAAATATGTATGTTTAGAAAGATCTAAAAAATAAAAAAAATATCTCCTGCTACTTCTATAACATAGAAACTTTGACAACAATGTTTCAAAATCAGGAGTCCCCCCTGTCTTTACAACTTTTGGACCCAAAATACATACGTTTTGTTTGAATTTACAAATATTGTACAGTTTCACAAAATGACAAACATGTAAATCCCTACTGTCTACTATATCAAAAAATTGTAAAAAATATACCAGTTTCAACATACCTATAACTTCATAATAATTCTATATCCACAGGCCATCAAATAAACTACTTCCTCTGCATCAAGAAGATTAGAATTGCAGGTTTAATGAACTAAACTTGAAAAATATTGTACACTATGGGCACATTGGTATTTTTTGCAATGTGCAACCATCAATTGAAACCGTTTAGGCGTTAAATAGGAATATCAGGGACACATAACCTTTTTGTGTATTTGTCCTTTTGAATTTTACTTTTAAGAAACTGACAAATACCAGGTTTTGGCAGCCAGTAACACTCACATGTCTATAATTATTTTATCACCCTGCCCATTTGGAATGTCTAGTGTTACACTGAGGTGTAAAACTTATGAAGCCTCTTGGATGAGTGGTGAAACAGTTTTATGACTATAACATAAACCTAGTCGTGTGGACTAACTACTACTACTCACCCTGCCATGCAAACGGGTGTCTTCATCTGTATCAAGAACATTAGAATTAGAAATCACGCTCATTTTACTTGGTGCTATGAAGAGTGAGCTCCCTCTCGGAGCTCAGGCTCACAGAAGTTGTCTCTCTGTTGCTCTCCCTTGACCTCTGGTCTGTAGGGGAGGATGAGGTGGTCCCTTCATCCCAGGTCCGGAGGGCGCACATGCGTGCCATGTGGCTGGGAACATGCAGCTGCGCTGAGCGCCCGTCTGTCACTGTGAAGCAGCTGTCCACGGCCGAACCTCGCCCTGGCCAGGTCTGTCCACACCGCGGCCCACAGAGCAGTGCCAGGAACTCCTTGCGCACGCTGCGGTGCATGTAGCCGTAGATGTATGGATGCAGGCAGCACTGCAGGAAAAAGAGGATGAGTGCCAGCGTGCCCAGCCAGGGTGGCACAGCAGTGCTTGAACGTATGGAAATGGTGCTCAGAACACTGTACGGGCCCATGCTGAGCACATAGGAGGCCATGATGATGAAAACCACCCTCGCTGCCTTGCAATGGTAGTGGAAGCGTCTGTGCCTGTTCCTGGCAGGATATGCGGCTGAGAAAGAGCCTACTTGTTGGGGCTGCTGTTGCTGATGCTGCCTGTGGGGACTGGAGCATGAGTCTGGAGGGTGGCTCGTCTGAACAGGATGCACCAAGGCATTTTGCCGCCGGGCTGCCCTAAACACCATCCAGTAGCAGCCAAGCATGATGGCCACGGGCAGCCAGAAGGAGAGGGTGGCCACCAGCGCTGAGTATGACTGGCTGGAGGACCACACCACGGTGCAGGAATTATGGCGGCGGTCAAAATCAATAGCTCCCCAGCCGTAGAGTGGTGGGGTGCTCTGCAGCAGGCCTAGCAGCCAGGTAAGGGCAATCAGGTTAGTGCCCAGGTGAGGCGTCATGCGTGTGGGATATGACAGCGGGTGGATAATGGCCAGGTAGCGGTCCACCGACACCACGATAATAGTGTTGACTCCAGTGAAAGCGAAAAGGTGCATGAGCACCACCAGGGCCTGGCACAGACGGCCGTCCAGTGGCCAGACTTCAGGCACGGTGGCAGCAATGACAAACGGCATGACAAGCACAGTTTGTAGCAGATCGGCCAGCAGCAGGTTGAGCACAAAGCGATTGGCCACGTGCAGTAACTGCGGCTTTCTCTGGAACACCAGCAGCACCACCACGTTGCCGAAGAGAGACGTGCAGACGATGGCCGATATGGCCACCATTTTCACCGCGCTGTTTGCCAGCGAGGGTTCCTGGAGGGCACCAGGGTCCCAGGGCACCGCGCTGGAGTTATAATCCATGCCAGGAGCTTGCATCGTGGGCATGGTCACGCTGGTTAAGTGGGTGATGATGCATGTGGCAGCCTCTCACACTCCAGCAACACTACCTGAAGGTTTGTTCAAGCCTTTTCTGTCTTCACCTAGGAGATTATAGGCAATGGACGTGCACTGAGAGGACTGCATGCATTCAATAACATGACAGGCCTCTCCATCAAAACATTACTCTCCATCACATAGCCTATCATTTATTCAGTCGTTTTTTTTCTTCCAATTAACATTCAATGTTGGTCACTGAATGTGACTTACATTAGAACACAACTCAGCTACAGTCCAGACCTATGAATAACAGTGCCACAGCAGCACAGCTACTTGTTCCATGTTCTCCTTGATATTTCTTCAACATATCTTACACCACGCACGGTTGACTGAGCTAATGCCACTTAGATCAATCTGTAAGCCGTTTTCTCCCCGACAGCGGTGCCAAAACAGCTGGAGCGCACAGCTGTCAAAGTCCCATTGTTCGCCCAAGCGCGGATTCCCTGGACGCAAAGAAGCTGGGGCTTAAAAATCGCCTTAAAATGTTGAATGGATTTTTACCTTGCGATTACCATCATCATGAGAGGATAAGAACCTTCGGTATCTTCCGTGCCATATCCAAGGCTGCGGTGTGTTTTTAGTCGTGCGTCCTCCGTCGCCCATTGACGGCGCTGCGCTCCCGGTTCAGTGATGCTCAATGGCCGCGCTGCGCTTCTGCATGCAGCGCACGTCTCTGATCATTGCTCACAGATCGGGCTTTCTCTCTCCTTCTCCTTCTCCTTCTCCCTCATTCAGATGCGAATTCGACCGTTGACCCTCATGTCACAACACGCATCGGTTGCTGAACCAGCCGCGAATGCTGTTAGACCTTACAACAGGCACCTGCGTTGTGTGCAGATGTCTGTCTGCGTTTCACTTCTGAAGCATGTAGAGTTGTCCTCAGAAGAAACCATGATGGTTATGGGATCAAATATCACCTAATGCAAGGTACCCCCTAGTTTTGAATAGCCTATTTGTGGGAATTTAAAAAATAACTGTGTAATTAATAAAATCAAATTATTATTATTATTATTATTATTATTATTAATAATAATAATAATGATGATGATGATGATGATGATGATAATAATAGGCGGCGCAGTGGTGGCTCAGTGGTTAGGGCGCTGGGCTACTGATCAGAAGGTCGTGGGTTCAAGCCTCAGCTCCACCAAGCT
>JAOUQW010000034.1:14607914-14623625 GCA_028565825.1 Olivaichthys viedmensis | reverse complement strand
CTAAAATATTGCAATTACACAAATATTTAGACCCTTTGCTATCACACTTGAAATTGAGCTCAGGTGCATCCTGTATCGATTGATTATCATTGAGATGTTTCTACAATTTGATTAAAGTTCATTTGTGGTAAATTCAGTTTATTGGACATGAAAACACACTGTCTATATGAAGCCCCATAGCTGACAGTGTATGCCAGCAAAAAACAAGCCATGAGGTCAGAGGAATTGTCCGTAGACCCCCGAGACAGGATTGTGTCGAGGCACCGATCTGGGGAAAGATACCAAAATAATTCTGCAGCTTTAAGGTTCTGAAGAGCACTGTGTCTTCCATCATTATTAAATGGAAGAAGTTCAGAACCACAGAGGCCTTTATGGTAGAATGGCCAGACGGAGGCCACTCCTCAGTAAAAGGCACATGACAGCTCACTTGGAGTTTGCCAAAAGGCACTTAACTCAGGCCTTGAGAAACAAGATTCTATGGTCTGATGAAACCAAGATTGAACTCTTTGCCTTGAGTGCCAAGGGTTACATCTGGAGGAAATCAGGCACCGCTCATCACCTGGTCAATGCCATCCCTACGGTGAAGCACGGTTGTGACAGCATCATGCTGTGAGGATATTTTTCAGCATCAGGGATTGGGAGGCTTATCAGGATCGAGGGAAAGATGAACAGATTAACATCCTTGAGGAAAACATGCTCCAAAATGCTCAGGTCCTCAAATTGGGGCAAAGGTTCACCCTCCAACATGACAAATACCCGAAACAAACACACCGAGATGGTAATTGTATTTGTTGCATTACAGTAATTAATATCCGTACATGTAGTTTGAAGTGTCATGGTATGCTGTCTAGATTTCCCACTATGTGAAACCGAAGGGTGCCATCTAGTGTCTGTTAAGGAAGATGTTGAGGAATCAAACACTTATGGTACTGGTCATAAGATTATCTTAGGCAATGTATAAAAATAAATATTATTAACTTGATCTTCTTAAACGTATAATATGAATCTGTAGAAAGAGAAATGCATGTGTAGGTTCTCCAAGGATTACAGTTGAAGATGTACAAAAGTTGCTTGAGTCTCTACTCTCATTAAACCACAAACACAAACTGCTAGAAAATTTGAACATTACATTATGAAGTATGCTGGTTGAGTGATTGATTTGCCTCCAAAGACCTTGGGACCCTTGTTGGAATACATGACATCTTGGATTCTGAATTTTTAGAGCAAAGTCTGGCCCTGCCGAAGGCTAAGTGTAGTTCTTTGTTGGATCTCTGAGCAGGAACAGCTTCCACGACATTCCTCCAGATCCACAACAAAACTCTTTGAATTCAGAATTAAGCTTTTGCAATGGCCATCCCACTTAAAAAAAAAAAAATTTGACAGAGAGATGCAATTTTCCAATTGAAAACAGGAGTCTGTACAGTTTGGAGATAGTGTGCATGAGGAAGCAAGGAAAGAAGCACAAAGGAACGAGATCTTGCATCTCTTGCTATGTGTTCTCCCCCTTCATCAAATATTATTGGAGAACACTCATTGCTGCAATCTTGGTACAGTACCTAAAGAGTGCTAATAATTGTAACACAAGTTTTTCAGATTTTTTCCCAAAGCATCGTTATCTTTAAAAAATTTATCATGATTCTGAGGCTGGTAAACATTAAAATAGTACAAAACCCAGGTATTCACGAATATTCTTACTACTCCCAACATCACAAATCCTACTCGCTCAGCGACTATTATCTAACTAATTACTCTGTTACATTCACTGAATCACAATCTCAGACCACGCCCCCATCAGTGTCACATTCCTAGCAATCAATTTGGCCACTCTAAATCAATTTAGAATCAAATTGGCCACTTTTCAGAAACCCAAATACATTAAACAAACAATAGCTCAAGATTTGCCCATCAAAGATTTACCCTTTATAGATGGTTAAAGACAAGACTATTAATACAACTTTGACCATCTGTGGAAAGCTAATAAAATATTGCCAAGTAATTACTCACCTTCCACTTTAACTCCAATATGGCGTAATGGTATGTTCCAAGTCAACAAAAAAACCCTTCATGTTTCAGGCATGGAAACAGAGAGGGGTGACCAGTCTGGAACACCTATTCAAAGGCAGCAAGCTCATGACCTTGAACCAGTTACAAGAGAAATATAAATTACCTCGTCACTGTTTTTTTCAGTACCTCCAATTGAGAGAAGTCATTAAAGAAAAAAACAATATTTACAATTTTCATTGTCACCCACCTTCTCTCTATAAGAAAATCAACACATTCTCTATGACCTGCAACACTAAAACTCAATTAATACAATATAAGATTTTACATAGGTCACATAGTATCACCAGACATAAACTTTACCGTATGGGTTTCAGCAATAGTAATAAATGTAATCACTGCCCAGATTCCATGGATGGTTATTTTCATGCTCTCTGGTCCTGCAATACATCCAGTCCTTCTTGAGCAGGCTGTCTGAGATCCTTAGCCTTAGCCTCCCACAATACTCTGTGATCTATCATCAGTTCAAATATCCCAACAGCTCCAACCATTTGTACTAATATCACTATCCAAAAAGACCATACTACTAAACTAGAAAAGATAGAACTAAAATATCCTCACTCCACTGGCTTAACCTCTTAACAGAACATTCATAATTAGAAAAACTCACAGCAACTCTTAGAAACAAGAGAAAATCATATCCAGACACTATTAACAGCAAAAACCTCAGAAATAAATCACATGTTCATATACAATATTAGTGTGCAACCCCTGTTACTCTTACATTTTCTCGTGTCTTTCCGTTTCTTTACCCTGCATTGTCTTGTACCTGATGCTTATAACCTTGTCCTGTGTTACCTTTATATGTTAATAAAAAATAAAGAAAACAAACAAACAAAAAAGAGCATTCAAATAGTAGCTAAAATGCATAGTGCCCAGAACTTTTTAATTAAGGTTACAAATAATTTGGGAGCACACTGTAGTACCTCTTGTAAATTGCAAATTATAGCATGCTGCCTCTAAACATGATGTAAAAACATTTCCCAAACAACAAGAACTGTCTCCGGTTCCCTCTGTGTGTCTCTTGAACACATAGATGTGAATCACATTCTCCCTCAGGATCAAAACGGCACTGACACAAAAAAGACTCAGACAGACAGATAAACACACAGCTAAACAGAGAGTCTACTAGTAGCTACCAGAGTACAACCATTTATAGGGTCCTGAATCATACAATGATGTTTGTTTCTAATGCTGAAACAGTTTAAAAGTAATTACTAGTGATTACCTCTGAGCTTCCCATTCATGCCACCACAACAGGACAAAGTGCTCAATTGATGAGCATCCTCTATGGGCCAAAAGAAGTCATTAAAAGTATTTGTACACAGTTCTTTCAGGAGATTAACTTGCTATAAGGGCTACCTGCCATGAATCATATTCATGGAGCCAGCACAAAAGATTTTTTTTTCAGCTAAGGCCACAGCTGCGTGAAAACCATGTCTGAATAGAGTAATGGCCACAAAAGATAACAAACCTCAAGTGTAGAAAGAAAGGGTCTTCTTAGATGTTAGCTTCCCATTCATGTGATGATTCCCTCAGTTTACCATTGAGGATCTTTGGTGCAGCCACCAAAGCACCCAGTCTAATTAATTTCAGAGAGGCTGTGTTGTGGTGCAGCCAGCAAAGTAAAGGTAGAATAAAGCACCAAAGTAGACATTAATGAAACCTTTCTGTTCAACAAGCTTTCATGTAGCATGATGCATTACAGAACAAGTCCAACATGCAATAGGCTGAGCATAGCACAGGAGTGCTGAAGCTGAGCAACACTACATGTTAAAAAGTGATATTTAAAGTTTCAGAAATATTTGACATTTGACAATTTGCTAATCTAACAGAACACAGCATGTTTATTCACATCCAGTTTAACCAAAAAGATAAAACTTTTTTTTTTGGAGTACTATATTATATGGGAAAAGCCTCCACAGTCTTTGTTCATAACAGTCCCTTAAACTGTCCAGCTTTTAATTTTTCAAACTCATTATTTAACATACCTGATTCAGTTAACCAAGCCTCCAGGAGCATCTAAATGGGATAATTGGGTGAATATGATAAGGATTGAAACTCTAAGTTTTAAATTCAAAGTGCTAAAACAAAACAACAAATCAGTTAGTTGTACACTATTGCTGCGGACATTTGAACAAACCTTTTTGTTCTATGTGAATAAACATTGTCTGTTATCTTGTCAGAAAATAAAATGATCATGTTTATTTGACAAAGTTAGCGTTGCTTCCAAACTTTTGGCCAGTAGTGTACATTTTCTGGTCATATTCTAAATTCTATTCTAGAAATGAACATATACAATATAATACATGTAGAATTAATCAGCTTTGGAGGGACATGCTACAGAATGGCAAAAATGCAGTAGTTTGTGAGTGGTGGTTAGGACAGTGAAGTGTTTGGCAAAAATGGTGATCGTGATGCTGTGGTTGAGTGATGCAGATATCAGAATATCAAAGAAGTGATCAGCAGGATTAGAGCAGGCTTGCCCCCACCTCCCTCACACATTAAAAACTGGATGGCTTTGTGCTGGGATGCAGGACGCCATCAAAACTCCATCTGCCATGTTCATCTTTGTCTCCTGCAGGCCGTGTGTGACCACCATGACCACAAAGAAAATAGTGCCAACTACACACATACACACAAACACACACTGAAACATGAATCACAGCCAATTTCCAGACATGGGTGTGGGTGCGCAAGAGAATGTGGAAAAGAAAACAGATGTATGATACAGAGAGGAAGGCAAAAAGAAGGAACGACACAAACACAAAATTGTTTGTCTGTGACAGAACCAAAAACATGGATGCTGATGTACATGTGAAATTGCCAGTGCCATTATCTCAGGGTTATAACTGAGAAAAGCAATTGAATGGTCCTCTTTCATACACGGGTCATGCTGTGCCATATACAGAGAACCAGAGGGAGGCCCTGAGCGCTTTGCTCGTGCTTACAGAGTGGAAAGGCTCTGACAGGTGTGCCATTGTGTGTGTGAGGGTGTGTGTGAAGTAAGAGTGTTCCAGGGGAGTTTTGTGACTGCTGGTAATGTGTTTATCAGCCATGATTCTTTTAAAGGGACCATTTGAACAGTTGCCTCTCTTTCTGTGTACTTCCGCTGTTGCCTTCATAACCTTCCTGAGAAGAAAAAGCCTCTCGCTCACAGTTGGCTGGACCTCCCTTAATGAGCCTGAGAGCCAGCACCAGTCACCATTCTGCTTCCCAGACAGATCAGAGAAGCAACACAGCCAGAAAAAATAAGCAGAAAGAGAAAATGCAGTTTAAGAAATTAGGAAACCAGTGTTATTAGCTACCACGGTACAGTAAGTGCACAGAGGAACTGGTCTCCATCTGGGTACTGAATCTGCTGCACCAGTTGATAGGCCCTTTCTCCACATGGGTAAGGACATTTCAAGTATTTTGTTGATCTGTGTTTAATTTAGTGATGTTTGATAACTCATGGTGATTATCTAATTGTTGAACGTAGCCATTTATTACAATGGTTACAGGGATATGGCCATAGAATTACACTGCATTCATGTGAAGCTATCATGTTACAGGGCCATTCTCAGCAATTAACAGTCCAGACCTAACCTAATATGACTTCTGCCACAACAAAAGTCAATGATATTTAAAAAGTTGTACATCATATGTGATCATCTTCATCAAACTTAGTTCAGCAATCACCTACTCCTTTGACTGTTTTAAGAATGACTTCAAACTACGACCAGCAGATGTCAGTGTTCGCCTGGCTACTGTGCCTATAGTCCCTTGGGAGGCTTTAGCACACACATGGTGTGACAGCTTCCCTAGGAAGCTAGCATGACATTTACTTCACTTAATGACACAAGCTAATTAATCATTAGAGATCCCAGAGGTATTCCTGTTAGAGAGCCTTTGTCCTGCCTGCTCCCAGCAGGAGGCCTGAGTCTCAACATGTTATGTATGCATATGTTCATCAGCCTTATCATGTGCTTTATGCCTGTTTATACGTTTAGATTCGACTTTGATTCAAGTTCTCAGTTCTAATGAAGTAGGCGAACTTAGTTCAGTGAAGTTTCCTTCACCTTCCTGTGATTTACAGAAGACTATACAAGGATCAAATGCGCCTTGTTTAGAATAACATCTCATGAAAATAGTGGTCATCAATTATGAAAGTTTGGTTAGTACCAATTATAGAGATCATGGGCATATCACAGTTTTTTATTTCATTCTGTCATTTAGAGATGGGAGTGTCTCTAAATGAGCTTTTCAGTGGCATTGGCAGTACAGCACTGCAGTGGGTCTTATTTAATACCCGTAAACTGGGTATGATTTTTTGCTCTAGTCTTTTGTCCAAAAAGCAACCATTTGCATTCAGTGTAATACAACAGACTTTGTTTTGTGTGAGTTTTTTTTGCACATGTCTGAGATGAGGTGTGAAGTTATTTCAGGACTTATATGTGTGTTGTGAATGGAAATAACCCTGGTAGCAGGGCAGATAGGTTGTGCCTAATTGTCTCTCATGGGGTGAAAGTTTGTGCTTGGCTTTGAACGTCTAAAAAAAAGAGGTAAAAACCTAAATAGAGGTGAAGAAACCCCTATTGGAGTGTGGCGGCCCTCTGCTTTATGGCTTCCATCTGTGTGTCAGGGTGGCTTGAGAGAGGAACAGGTCACTAACCCAATGGGACCCAGAGCTATATTATGATCTATACTGCCTAACTGATTTCCAGGCTCCCATATGGAACTAGAGTGAGACACTAGGAAGCCCCTACTAGACACACAGTAGGGGTTCATTTTCTGGGCATACTGTAAGTTTTCCCTGCCCTCCAGATCCCCTTGGTTGTTGGAAGATTATGTCCATCTTCCCCAAGAGAGAAGAACATGTTTCCAAGATGCCTATTCGGCAAAAACAGCTGAAGTGCTCATCAATAAATAAATTTTTAGCCACATTAGCAAACCCCTCCTACTGATTTGGGCAAGCCATGGCCAGCTGTTCCTACCTGAGGAAGTCTTCCAACATAAGAAATAATCAATCACATTTTCTAATCTACAAATCTCTGGACTGTATTCCATCCCTAGTTCCTTTTCTCGCTCACTGTACTCTCCTTAATGCCCAATGTCCTTGAATCTAAGAATGTTTGCAGGTGGTTTTCTCCCTCTTCATGGCTTGACCCGCCGAGTCTTCGTGGCTTCTTGAATGTGATGTTGCCTCTATTTGCCGCAGGAGGATGAATTATTCCGTTTCATGGCCGTCTCGTCATTGATATACAAAGGAAATTCTGGGGCCTTCCCCACTCTGCCAGGTGCCATTTAACATTGCTTGGATGTACAAGGTATCTTTCATATCCACTTTAATCAGGCTAAGATTTCACTCGAGCACAGAAATAGAGTAATTGTCCAAGTCACATCAACTACTGAATCTTTTAACCATTAAAGATTCTTTGTATATTATTCTGGCATTGTTCTTTTTCCAAAGATCTCATTATTCAACAAAAAATGAAGGATTGCAAGTTAATTCTACCATTTATTATATATAAAATTATTACGAACCGTTCTTTGCCAAAATCGCAACCACTCACATCGAGTTAATGATTATTGCACTACATTTGCCAAGGAATAACATGGTCAACTCATGGTTCACTTTACTGTTAACAGTACCACCAGTGCTGTAAGAGAGGGGTCTAGAGTTAGAGGTCTAATTGGAGCGTAGTTCAAGAGTTTTCTCCCTAGCGTCTGAGTGTGAACATACTCCTCACTGTTGATCAGAACTGATGCCAGCTGCCTGAGATGCCCTCAGTGTCTGTAGGCCCACCCGTGGTGTGCCGGATGGAGCAGTTCCAAGAAGTGCCAATGTGGGAGAGCATGGAACTTTGGCTGCCAACAGCACAGGAACACCTAGATCTCCAGAGAGCTCCATCTGTGAGCTTTTGGAAGCCCCTTGTTCTTCTCACCCATTCGGTGGTCACCTCCAATTAAATGTTAGTCGGTCACACAAAGGCGCAGGGCTTGCTGAGTACCTACCACTTCTAAACTGTTGGTGCCCAGAAACATATTCAGACATGCATAGCACATGTGCTTATATCCCAGCAGGAGCCCACTATGGAACACATCAAGATGAGTAAAGCTCATCTCTAATACTGCTGCCTGTACATCTCTGTGCCGAGCAAAGAGGCAGCTTATCAATGTCAAATCAACATCATTGCCTATCAAAAGTTCAATTTTAACTTGGAGAAGTAAACAGAGAGGCTGAACATGTTAATAGTTGAAAAGTGAGAGTCGGTTTTGAAATTGCTTCATACTCAGTGGAATGTCACCCTTCACCATGAATTCTGGTGTAGTTCTCCATACACTCAGCATATATCAAGGTCAATGTGTGAAATTGCCTTTTGGAGTCAGCAAGTGGGAGGATTTGTAATGGTGTCCTGAAGGATAACTTATTTACACCCCTGTTTATGCTTAATCAAAGTACAAGCAAACTTTTTATCTCTTTGGCATTGGAACCCTTTTAGCGACGGCCTCTTTCATTCGAGGGTGGGGTCATGCATTGCGTGTGATTCACTATCTTTGAGAACCCTGCAATTACATCTGACATGACTCTCAATGAAGTAATGCTTCATAGGCCTTTGGGTAGCTGAGTTGCAAAGCACCTGGGCCCTGTGCTCACTGCTTCTCCCCACCCCACTCCACCCCTACTCACAATTTCCCCTTCTCCATTTAGACAGAAGACTGAATGTAATGTGTCGTCTCCTACCCCGTACAAATACTCTATGCATTGGACACACCTTGGCTGGCACAAAGGATGAAAAGCAAAGCAAGGCTAGGACAGGCATAATGCTGCTGCCAGGCCCGATAAAGATGCTTCAAAAAACCCAAGCTGCGAGAAGCTGCAGCCCTCCTCCCCTCATTCTATTTTCTTTCTTTCTTTCTTTTTTCCCTTCCTTCTTTCTTTCTCTCTTTCTTTTTTCTGTCTTTCTTTCTTTCTTTCTTTTGGGAGTGAGAGAAAACAAGAATGAGAGACAATCAGGTCTCCATGATTTGTGCATTAATGTAAATGTGATTGCATGCTGGAAAACACCAAAACATTAGAATACATGTATGTTCACGTGTGAGTGAAAAAAAAAGGGATTGCACAAAAATATGACTGACATGATGATAGGACTTAGTGGCCTCTTCCATGCCATCCTGTCATGGCTCTCTCTCTCTCTCTCTCTCTCTCTCTCTCTCTCTCTCTCTCACGCACGCACGCATGCACACACACACACACACACACACAGCCAGGCCTCGCAGAGTCGGCCAATCCTCGGCTGAAGCTCTCCATCTGAATCGATATCTGTGTGCTGGAGAGTGAGTCCTAATTTTACAGTACCGTCCTAGACAATCAATTGGCCTTTTATTTAGAGACATGGTGACATTGCGTGCTAACACAGATTCCATGAGATGAACCACAAGCAATTGAAAACACTGTTTACTGTGCGTGTGTGTATGTGTGTGCAAACTTGTGTGTGTAGATATATGAACTGAATTGGTGTCTTTCATGGAGGTACTCCTCACCTTGGGAAAGGAATACCATTTAGAGGCAACTTTTGTAAAATCTCATAAGCCTTTTTACCAATGAAACTTCAGAGATCCCAATAATATGTAAAATACAGCTAGTATATAAAAATCACTGTTAAATTTGCATACTCCTCGCAGACAGTTATGAAGAAACATCATATAAATGTACCTGCAGTGTAGTATATTAGTATTAGCTCCTGTGAGACTCCTTTTTTCATTTTTTACTTTAGCTTAAACCCACAAAATGCAGATGGATTAAAAAATGGCTTTCTGCCCATTCTCTCTCGCTCTCTCTCCTGCTGAAACAGATGGTGATTTATGCTGAGCACAATCAGGACTATTCAGTGTGGGGCTGGCAGGCACTCCCCACAGGAGCAGGTCCCAATCAGAGCCCTAATGAACACATTGAGAACTGTCAGATCCAAATGAGTCCCAGTAGGAGTCAGCCCACAGGTACCCCCTGCCCAGTGGCAATGCTGCCTGCACACACACACAATGGCTTTTCCACAACCCTGTAATTTAATCATTTCTATTCCTATCTGTCAGCATTCCATCAGTGGAAAGTGTAGCAACAAGCATATAAGTTACTTGTGGTAAGGTATGGATTGACAGGGGGTGCAGGTTTGTGCATGTTACCAAAACTGCCTGGGTGCTTAATATAAGCATTGCTTCACATGGTGATGACTGTGGTGTGTGTTATTGTGATCTGTGTTGGTCCTGAGGGAATAAATCTCATATGTGTTTTCAATTAGTTTGACCTGGCTTGCTCAGCGTTTTCTAACTTGAAGACAACGTGAAATTCAAACACATTTTTTCACGCAACCTGATGTATTTCCGAGTGAAACGGCATACTTGGTTTTATCCATAGGGATTTTATTGGGTTGTGAAAAGTTAATCGGTATCGCTGCAAGCACGAGCGAACTCAGGGAGGATGGGGAGGTGAATCATGACATAAAATTGGTTATTATATATATTTTTGTCCCGCCCGCAATTCTACCGTGACGTTATAAAAAAAATCAGAGCCCATTTAGAGGCGGGAAAAAGTCGCTGCACTTTAGTGAAAGATCACAGACAAAGAAGAATTTTGTCTTTTAAGTGATTAGTACACATGAATTGTGCACAATCTGATCAAGGACATGAGCTAACAAGATTTTTTTAAATCCGCTTTGTTTTCAGGTTGTCTTTAAGCTGTAAGTGGAGAGAAACCTGACCCTCAACTTACAATTACACACAATTTATTACCACACTGTCTGTCTCATAACTGGCTTTACGCTTCCAATACAAATTAGTTTTTGACAATGTATTACACCAAATGTTAAAATGTTTATTTATCTCTGAGTACTCATTGCATTATCCAACACTTTTGATAATGCATCCCAGTACTGTATCCACATTCATGTACTAAGACTCCAGTTAGTACATGAATCTCCAGACTCCAGCCAACTTCTCCCATCTGTCAGTCTGTCTGTGTGTGTTTGTGTCTGATGCTCATTCAACCGCACAATCCATTGCACTGGGCAGGCAGACCCCAACATGTATCAACTCCCTCAAAACATCCATCACCACAAAATTAGAACCCCCACACAGTTTCCTCCCTAACACTCACCCTTCAGTGGATCCTCTGCCTCTGTCTTTGTCCATCCAATACTCAGAGAGCCTGACAGGAGCACGGCCCCTTGTGCCACCCCAATCTGCACCTCAAGAGCTGGTGGCCAAAATCCACAGCCTTCTGCTACATGTCAAAAACCCACCCGGGTCCAGCGGCCCTGAGGAAGTGCAAATATCCTTTAATGGCCTGGATGCAGATGGATGCGTCCATGACAATAGACCCCGTGCCGGTGCTTTTTTGTCTGCGGCCAGTAGAAAAAGCCATTACAATTACTCAGCAGAATTATGCATGCAGGCAGGAGCCATTCTTATGCTAAACGACTCTCATAATGAATGTGGCCCATTCCAGGGAAGTTGTGGGCTACTTTTTTTTCTTCCTAACATGCCCTTAAAGGACAGACTGAGAGTGGCAATAGGCCTGCGCTGAGACAATGGGTGGAACACATAAGATAAATGGAGCATCTTTCAGGGCCCTCTCACCTTGTGCCTGCCCACTTCATTAACATAGGTTGTATATCTCTCTGGAGGCTGCGACAGGGCTCTGCTTGATGAAGTGTGCCTTGGCTTTTTGATCTCTGCAACTCTTGGCCTAAGATTGACAGCATGCCACCAGAGAGCTGGACAGGTCAGGCAGGCTGGCGACTGCCTGTATGGGGGATCATGGAGAACTTGCTAGCTTTTCTGTTTGGCCTTTGAACCAAGGCAAATGTCAAGGTTTCGCCATAACCAAAGGTTACAAAATGAAAATCACACCTGTCACTGTATGAGGCTTTTCCTTTCAAATTGCAGTATAAATGGGTTCCTCCTGGATTCACAGTGGGGTTGACCGCTAACGTCTTCAGTTGCCCAGTCTTCACAGCACTCAGTGATGAGTGGACACAGCTAGATGCGTGTTTGCACAGTAATCTAAAACCAGGAAGCCTTTGAAACCTAATGAAAGCCTCTGAAGGAACAGGTTGGTGGTTCTGTGTCTTTAGGACACTCAAAGCCTTCTGTTCGGACACCCTGGGGCACACTTCAGACACGGTTTCTCTGTTGTTCTGAAGCTGGAGACTTAGCCCAGGACTCAGCTCTGATCTACCCATTACAGACACTAGACAACGTCCATGACCTCAAGGTTAAGCAATAAATTACAACATTCAGACCTTGTAGTCTACAGCCTGTGTCTTTGGAAAAAATAAATACTGCATGACTCTTAGTATAATACATAATGATATAGAATCTTTATAATGCCAAATGTATACCACATAAATCAAATTTCACAGTAAACAGTACGTACACTTAGAATTGTCCAGGACATTCTGTAGGTACATGTTCAAAAGATGGGGTAATCTGTTCTGATTCTGATTTCAGCTCCAGTTGTATAAAGCAGCTGTGGTAGACAAAGCAGGAAGGAAAGATCCCAAAGTGCGGCTGAAGCACTTTTATACAAGCTCACAGCATGTACAAGTTAACAAGATGACTCTTACCATGGTGGCCACACACACAATTAGGATGCTGTTGTATTTGCCATAAAAATGGAAGGGTGGGGATGTTGTGGAGGCAATTTTCACTTTGAACAGTGGAAAATCCAATCTGTCAAAACCTCAATGGGTTATTTTGTTATAGTTCCAAAGTTTATGGATTTTTCCCGTGTGTGGAAAAATTTAGTATAAAAGTTTTAAGTGGTAATCCTTGTTGCAGTGTTTGCACAATGTAGAATCCCTCTTGGGAGGTCTGACCTCAGGTGATAATTCAACTGAACTACCCTATTAACCCACTATAAATTAGGACCTATTCTCCTTCCTGCATTAGTTTAGTATTCATTGTATTCTCCCAAACTGCTAGATATACACAGACAAAAGCCTAGTTTATGAATAAAGACTCCATTTATTCTACAAGATGCTTAATCTGTTTAGAAGGACAAAATATTTGCAAATACGAAATCTACGAAGACTATAAATATGCATTTAATAGGACTCAGGTACTCAGTCTAAAGCACTATAATCACATTTCTACAGACCTGCTCTTCATCCAAGAATATAACCATATGGAAATAAATATTAAATGCAAACAGGCATAGTTATTGGGAGTTCTCATACCATAACATATAAATGCTCTGAGAGAGCTCTGTCTCTTTGTATCAGATCAATTCTTTTGAGTGGGACATCTGCATGTGCTCTACTTAACCAATTAAGAATCTATTTTTATTGACTGGAGAGCACCCATTCAAATTATTTCCAAATTATGTCTCACTCCAGTGATGTGGATGGGAGATTTTGGATCAAATCAACTGTGGCCTGCTGCAGACCCACAGTTATCTATGGAGAGCAGGAAGATTCTTGTGAAGGTCTGCTAGTCTCTCAAGGTGTCCCCTCATCTCCCGCTATCTATGCAGATATATAGGTCCAGTGGGTTGGGTGCTCTTCCAGCCACACCTTATCTTATCATCTTATCATGCTCGGTGTGTGAGCATAGTTAACAGCTGATGCCAGTCTCCTCGACTCTTCTCGACTCCCACCTTCCCTCTGTCTGCTAACTCTTGCTCTCACTCTTTCTCCTTCTCTTACACACATCCAAAGTGCATAAATACACTATTAATTAAATACTTTTATGATTTGCTTTGTTTTGCTGTGCAGATGGCTTGATCAGATACTACAACTCAAGATCACAAATGTGGCTTGAGGGATCTTGAGATTTCAAATGCTAATGTCAAGTGATCAAATAAGTTGCCATACCCAAACTCTATTCCAGCACCCACTGTAGATGAGGCAGACTCTTGACCTCCCCCCCATAGCCTCCTTGTCTCCACTGAGCACTGCTATCCCAGCATGATTATTTCTTATCATGTATTTATTTGTTTAATGCACCCCTTCCCCAGCAGCACTCGGCTGCCTGGTCCCCTTGCACTAGGCCCGTGTATCTGGCAATGAAGGACACCCCACCCCTTCATCCAAGATACAGCCCAACACCAGCCGCCATTTCTCAGACATTGGCCTTGCCACAACACGGGCGGATATACCCTCCTCGGCCTGGGAATTCTATTCATGGGCAAACACCCCTCCCTCCTTCCTTGTCTCGCCCATTGCTAGCCCAGCTGTGCGTGCGCACTATAAATAATGAATGCATTAGTATGCATGAATCTCTTTTTTTTTTGGAGGGATGCATGTTGATAGGGTGGGTTTCTGTGGGTTTTAGATGCCTTAATTCATTATTAATCCTATTGACAGGCAAAGAGGGGTCTATAGGCCTCAGCTATACCCCACTATCTACATCCTCATAGCCAGTCTCTGCATCCATTAGCCAACTTTACACTGAGGAACTCTGAAACTAAAACCCTAAGGCTACAGTTTCTGGTGCATTTCTGCTGTAGTTCAAGCACTAGGTTTTGCCTCCAATGGAAAAGGGACTATTTTGACTATTAAATACCCTCACGCTCCTCTGCTGCTGTATTTACAATCTCATACCCAACACATCTGAAAGTAGGGATTATTTGGACTTTGTGAAGGGAGATGGGAAGTGAACCTTAGTGCAATTGCTATACATTGACACCTATTGACATTTGTCTATGAATCAAATTTGGGTGTAATATTATGACTACTCTTGTCCTTTATCTATTAGCCACTTTTTAGGTTAATGCGGCTGCAGTGAGAGCCAAAAAGCTATTAACTTTTTGCTATAATTAGGTTTCAGTTTAGGAGTGGGTATTAGAAACCTCATCTGATCCCAGGGTGGTGAAGCCAGCAATCGTAGCGAGCAGCTATTTAGTGTGTACTGCATCACAATACAGAAATGAGAAGTGTGATCTGCAGTAGCCTGCAGTCATTATGGTTAAAACCTAAATAAACACATATATTGTGCTTTTATAATGCACTCAATAACCTCTAACAACGTTAGTGTTGCTTTTAAAACCTTTGGTATTGTGGTGTACAATATTTATGGTGCTGTACATCCAGTACGGAGTACTGTGTTTCAGTGTGAAGGACGTAAAGGATGGGAAGGATGGTTTGAGAGTGCTTGTAACTTGTGTGTACTTAGAGAGAGCATTCAAAGGCCCGTTGTGTGTATATCTGCCTTTGATCCTTCACCCCACCACTAGGGTGCACTGCCTGCCATGAGGCCCCAAAATCACTCAGTCCAATAACAGTGCACCAACTGAATACTATACTGAATATACCCTAATCCACAGACAGAATGAAATGCTCAATTCCACATAGACATGCGCATATACACGCACACTTACTGGATATCACCCTGGTTTTGTCACATAAAATGAACATGCATAATCACATTTCTGAGTAACACCATGATACTCATAAATATAACTGACCCAGATAGCAATGTCAAAATATGAGACATGCATCACACTCCATTCTTGCATGTATTTTTGTGTGTGTGTGTGTCTCTCTCTCTCTCTCTCTCTCTCTCTCTCTCTCTCTCTCTCTCTCTCTCTCTCCCTCTCTCTCTCCTTTTTTTTTTCCCCCCCCTCCCGCCCCGTCGGGTGTGATGGGCGACCCCGTCCGGCGTGGCGAG
>JAOUQW010000034.1:14562114-14573682 GCA_028565825.1 Olivaichthys viedmensis | reverse complement strand
GTCTGCTTATCTATTTGTTTGTCTATTTAAATCTATCTATCTATCTATCTATCTATAACAGCTGTCTCACTTGTGTGCACTATAAAATTAAAGGTGCAGTTTGTAGTTTTTTCTTCTTCAGAATTCAGCGAATTTCATGAAAAATGTAACAAAAACATTATTTTGAAATACATTGTCTTTTTTGATTATCTTGTTTTTGATCATTTCTTACAAAAGTAATGTTCCACTACTAGCGTATTTAAAAAAAAAAAAAAAAAAATGTGTGGGTTGACCTTAAAATGTGAGTCGAGGACCATGACGTCTACATGTACTGAGGCGGGGCTTATTTGATTCACACCCTGTCAAAACGCATGTTTGTGCTCGTCTCTCTGACACGCTTGCTTATTTATAGGTCTGTTTTCCTGAAAGTAGTATGTCAAGTAAAACTCCTTCAAACACATTTAACAAGTCCAGCAGCAAACAACAACAAAATAATCCTTCCAGAAATGAAAGCCATAATCTTTATTTATTGTGCAGTTCAGGCATTTCAATTCACACAGTGCGCAAATCCCAACCGTCACTCATCGAGAGTGGAGCTTCATTTCGGTGCTTTCTGCCTGTAAGTGAGGAAATATATCGTGCAAAGGTTCTGTATTGGACCGTTAGATTATTATAAACATGCGTTACCGTTGTATGGGATCCAATAAAGATGATTAGCTCAACGAAATGTGCGAAATGATCGCTTCATTGAGCTTTAATTCTTTTTTTGGTACTCGTGGGCGCAACACGATGCACTTCATTATAAAGTCAAGATCAGGAATGAAAAGAATTGGTCATTTTGTCTGTTGAGTTTTTGAATCCAATGACCAAAATACACCTCTATCTTCTACCGGCAAGTAGAGACCGTTTAAGTAATCGTTTAAGTTGGAGGTGGAGTTGCTCTTTAAGTCACTAAAATCTCAGAATGCGTCAAGGAAACATAAATGTTTTGCAGATAAATATAGGTTTTGCTAAGTATTGCCTGGACACAAGCCTAATTAGCCCCATGCAGATCAGCAGATCTGCATGTAGCTGCGTAAAATCTGTAATGGACAAAGTTCTGTGGCTAAAGCCTGGTTTGCGCGTCATCAGAAGAGCTTCTGAGAAACCCGAAAACAAACTTCTGAAAGCATAACGTGTTCATTGTTTTTCAGAACAGTATGAGGTTCTTAGCTTCTTGCAGGCTGTCAATCAAACAGTGGGGCCGGGTAGTAAACAGGTAGAAGTAATGGATGAAAGTGTAAAATTTGTGTGTTGTCAACCAAACTGATGGCACGCTTTGATGGAGATTTAGCTAGCTGCACCAAAAGCTACATAGCTCTAGCTTTACTACATTGACGCTGCATCTAGAATTGATGTCACATCTTCTGCTAATTACAAATAATGATCAAAATAATCTGCCCAACAAACAAATTGTTGTGTTGTTATTACCTCACAATTAAGAAAACTCTGGCCAGCTGTGCCTAAGCTTTGACTCCATAAGAACCCTCCACTGTGTTGACTTGAAAGAGAAAAGCCCCCCCAACCCACCGACAAGAAACACATAAGTTATTGGATTAAATTTATACATTGTGAACACGTTAAGAAATTAAAGCCATGTAGCATTTAACAATGACATTCATCTACTTGGTCGATAAAACAGCCTAATTTAACTCCTTATAAGCTAGCTTACTTGATTGTAAAAGGAACTACTCTACCCTCTTCCTACTCACTGCACTTCGGACAACCTCTTCTCAAGTATGTTAATTTCGTCACAGAAGCTCTCCTCTGTGGGTAAATAAATTGCGATGGGCAATTTCGGATGTTTCTGTTTCAAAGAGGGACTTTTCCGAACTCAGTCATAGCCCCCATCTGAAGTGCTTCGGAAGCCTGTTTGGAAGGAATTATAAAACATTTTTATGTTTTTAAGTTTTTTGTGTGTATTGGCCATCTCGGAATTACCATGACATTACTATTGTAAGGTAATAAGATCGGAATTGAATAAGGTCTCGTGATTCTATTCGATATTTCCAAGATGACCTCAACATAGTGTTAAATTCAGATATGCTGCAGCTGCAAAGAGGAAATATTATCTTGTCATTGTGAGCTCAGATCTCCATGTAGTCCATGTATAAAGTAGGTGTAGCCTAAACAGATGGTCTCCAATGTTATTTTAGGCGCATGACAAATGGTTGCATATTGTTGTGCAGTAAACACTTTTTATAGGCTACTTCTGACTCTCCGGTTCCATCCGTAGGCTACCCTTCATTGATAATTTGTAATTTTTTTTAAGTTGTCTTCTATGTATTTCTGATTCATACATACTCAGATGCAATTTAATTTGATCTATGTTGGCGAATTAGGAGTAGCCTAACCGATATCTCAAGCTTTCTCATCTGAAATAAAATTAAGCTTCAGTGGCCTAATTGAATAATCTCACCATATAAGTTTCTGGAGGTTTACTTATGTGTTGAACAACATAAATAAGTCTATATTGTATCTCTATTCATTGATTTCATTGTAAAGGTTGTGTAGCTTTTAACCGACTTCTAGGAGAAACCTTGTTTCAGTGGAATATCCTAAGGTTTTAAACGAAAAACGAAGCCCAAGTCACAAATTTAATTCAGAGATAGAAAATTGTTTAGTCATAGTCTTCCTACCAGCATCCGACTATCAAAAACCTGACAGGTTCAAGCTACCTTGACCAGATGACCCTGGCTTGAAGTTAAAATTGCTTGCTGAGCTGTTGTGTCTATAAATAGTAGGCTACATAAAACGCATTAAACAGTTTTAAACAATTTAATATTTTTTTCCGAAGGTATTAGGCTCAATTTAGCTAAAAAATCAAATAAAAGGGCCTAGAGAGAAATAGAGAGAAATAGAAGTTACAGCTGCGATTACTTTGGAAACAGAATGAATACTGTTTTTACACACCTTTTCTTCGTCCTTGGGATGAACATGTCAAAACAGTCACACCATTGCAGCACATGTGCTTTGCTGTAAAACACGATGTCAGTTCACGTTCACCCAGGAGACCCATTAACGTCCACACCCGGTGAATAGATTTGTCAAGAAAGAAAGAAAAAAAACCTTACAGATGTTTAAACATTAAAACTGACTGCCATTGGACTTGGGGTTGAGAAACTTTCGTTTTCTAGATAACAAAGCTGTCTATCTATCTATCTATCTATCTATCTATCTATCTATCTCATCTAACTTACTCTGATTTATTTTGTCAGTCACTATAAAATGTTTTATGTTAGCCTGCTTGTAATACCAAATAAATGTAATAAAATTGAAATAATTTTCAATTTACGAATCATTGATGTGCCCTAGGCTAAATAACAATATTATTGTGATTCATATTTACTATTATTTCTCAGTGAGGACCTTTGCATATTCAACACATTTCGTGCAGGTGAATAAGCATCAATAATAGAGTAGAGCAGCGAAATAGCTTCAACTCCCTTCAACTCCCCAGAACCCATCGGTGGGTCCAGACTTCCTCACCCTCGTTACGACATACATTTGGTTTTAGTTTCACTGTAGTTCCTGAATAATTCATAGTTGTTACTGAATAATATTCGTCAAGATTAATAACTTTGTAACAAGCTGAGACTTTAAGGGGGCAACTGATTCAAAGCTGCGTTCGTTGTTTGACAGGCTAAATAGGCAATTCGAGGTTAAGTCTAACTGCAACACCTTTTACATACGCACCTGGAGGACAGCTAAGACTTCCACAGTTCACGTAAAGGTCGTTATGAAATCTATAAGGCTAAATTGTTATGTGCTAAACAAATGGAAAAGCTTAAAGAAAGTTACTACGCTTAGGCCCCAACGTTTTTGTCATAACATTCTACAATATTGGGGCATTTTTGATTGCCTTGTTTTCTCTCTCTAAGCAATTAGACAAATTATAACAGAAGTTCTGAACTAAAGGTATCAGGGTAGTTTAACTTATAGACTACTCTTATAAGTGGCTTTTAGATTTGAGCTATTTTGGATACATAAAGAAACTGAATTCAGACACTCCATCTACAATGGACGAGTGGTCTCAGTATGCCCCTCTCTACATTAAACGCCCTTATCTCAAAACCGCATGACATCATTGTGTATTGATATAATAGGGAGAGTGTGTGTGTGTGTGTGTGTGTGTGTGTGCGCGTGTGCGCGCGTTAAGGAGAGTAGGCGCACTGGAGGAAACCGGGTTAGTGTATCGCATGTAGTGCTTGTGTAAACGAATATCTGAGCATGTTCCACGGGGTCATTTAAATAGCCTGCACTGACTAAGATCGCAAATGGAGTTTCTTGACAAACAGCTCGTGCGCGTTTATCCCACTCTGCGCTTCCCTGCTTAGGCAGCAAAGCTGCAGGTTGAGTGGGGCTTCAGGGAAGCAGAAAGCTATTGCTGGTAGGCCATTTTCGGAAAGAACGCAGTAGACTCCCAAATAAATTCACCGTAGACTGTATTGCCGCAAAACACCGACATGACGATGTTAATATTTTTTTCCCCCCATAATGGTCTTGAAGAATCTCTAGGAAATTATTTTCATCACGGGATCATGCAATCCAGTTGTGTTGATAAAGCTCGTTATTATTTAATTACCAATTAGTGTAAGGCCTTTAGTGTAGGCCTAGCATATAGTTCTCCAAAATGCATTGCTCTACATAACCTCTGTCTAGCAACTGCTTCGCCAGTACAAAACTCCTATCACGTGATTGCCAAAGCTTTCTAATCCTTTTGACAATCCACAGAAAGCAGGCTTTCAGTGTTTTTCTTTTTTGGGGTATGATCCGAAAACCAGGTCTTTTTTTATTTTTATGTCGTCGTCGACGTAATTCTGTTCACATTTCGCACAGGGGTTTTAACCATTAGATTCTGCACAAACGTCTGGATGCGCCAATCAGATTCGGCACCAGTGTCTGGTCGTTGGTCAAGTTCAATCGATACTTTAGTGAAACAGTAGCGTAAACGGCGCCATTTTGTGACGTCACTGTGTCTGCCAGGAAGCAATTTTTGTGATCTGGTCCATCAACATTTGGGGAAGAAATGAAAGCCTGCGCATGCACAAGAGAGAGAGAGAGAGAGAGAGAGAGAGAGAGAGAGAGAGAGAGAGAAAAATGCGGTTCAAATTCATCCCTAAAACTGCTTATATTGGAAGACGAGAGTGGTTTGCATATGGCAAGCTGTGCAATGCAAAACGTGATAGGCTACTTGTGGTTATTATCGGTTTTCGTGTGTGACGTGTGTATGGTAAGGAACATATTTTTTGGCATAAGCAATTCAAATGTGAGAGAGCAAATATACTCAATCCCAAATGATTACTCACGTAGGTCGTGCTATGCTATGCATGCAGAAATCGAATTGCTTAAATTCAACGTGGTTTTTCTTTCTTTTTTTTCTTTTTTTTTTGTGGGGTGAAAAAAAAGAAGAAGCGATGTTAGTTCAGAATTGACAAAAGCTCAATAAATTGCCATCGATATGACCCTTTTGGTCTCGTGCATTCAGGCTGAAATCCCTCCACAGCTACAGCTACAGCTCTAAAAGAAGCGTGTTAAACATGTCCAGATAGCCCATTTAAAGGCCTATGTATGATCTGCACAACTCTCTGTTACCGCTGTGTTGAATGAAACGAAAAACCACACGCTGTGTAGACAGACTCAAACTTGTTCCGGCCCTTTAAGAAACAAGATGCTAAGATGGCGTCTTGCTCATTGCCAAGTTCAAGTCTACTGCACACTCAAGGAGAAAGACGGAACAGAGGAACCGCTTCTAGGCTGCAGTGTATTCTTACGATCGGATCACTGAAAGAAGACATGAATTCGGCCTTCATTTGTCACATTTCGTCACTTTTTAATCTTAGTCAAAACTTCACATTTTTTTTCTTTCTTCTTCTCATTAATAGTTTGTTAAACAAACAAACCGACAAACCATAGGTCTGCTCAAAAATGACAAGGTTCTCTTGATTTGCCAAATTACGAATCGGCTCGTTGAGATCGCGTTACATGGCCCGATTGTGGTACAGTGACACAGTTTACATTTGCTCTTCAGGAATAACCTCTTCCAGAAGGTGTTACAACATCACATTCAATTATCTTCGGAGTTTACGGCTAACGACACAGTGAGGGTAGCTGAAATAAAGGTAACTTTTAAATTAAGGTATAGAAAATAGTTTATAAAACATATTTATTAAATCATTTAAATAAAAGTACTTGATATATCACTGTCACTTGCGAGGTACTGTATTTTAATACATTTTGTTTTCAAACGTACTGCTGGTGGTCTGAAGTCGAAAGCACAATAAATCTGGGAATGCATAATAGTTCATTCTTTAAAACATGTTGCAATGCAATGCTGTAACTCTTTGTGCGACTAAACACATTTTCCCTCTTAAAAACACTTTTTACTTTAAAAAAAAAAAAAAAAAACCCCCAAAACATTGCATTCCACACGTGATCCAACTCGAAATGTTATTCACATAAAATGACCCAATGCGTAATCAAACTGCTCCATATGTAACACGACAGTACTCATGACGAAGAACACTCTTATATTCACATAAAAACTAGCCTAAATTTAAAACAATGCAAACTGGCAGACAGAAAAAAAAAAAGTTTTATTTGAGATTACTGTGCTGTGACAGTTCATTGTTCTTGTTGGAAACATAAAACATACTTGCTTCCACAAAGATAGTACTGTAACTATGAAAAATTTAATACCATACTGACTCAAATGGTTGGGCTTTGCCCAGGGAATCTGGATTTTTAACACTGTCACGTGAGTTTAAAAAGCTAATGGGCGAAAGTTATATGCTGTTGCATAACAGCTGAGAATCTTATAGAAATGCGAAGAGCCAGTGGATAACTGGCTACTGGGCCTCTTTAATTTGTCCCTACTAGTTACTTATGGTAATGTAGTGTACTCTCTACTAAGAGTAAAAAAAAAAAAGAGTACACAAAGGTAGTAATCTCTTTATATCTATTTTCCATCACTTAAGAAATGTTGTCTTTTTGTTCGGTCTATCAGTGCTCTTAAGAGCTCAAAGTACTTGGAATAATCTATACAATACTATAAACTTTAGAAGAAAAGAAAAGTTAATTCATTATATTCATAGTTGATATTTTTTTTAAATCCAGATAAGACACGTTTATTGGTTAAAAAAAAGTTACAATCGCGTCAGGGAAGCTTTTAGAGTCTATGACCTTGTTTCAGTGTTAGGCTGGTCAATTTATGACTCAAAAATGTACAATCTTGTTAGAAAACATTTCCATAAATATCATTTACGTGATGCAAGATTCGGCTCTTTTGCCGATAATTAAATTACAAATCGATAAATATGGCATCATGGATATGTATTTACATCGTTATTAACAAAAGGCAACATCATATTCAAAAGGTAACAATCGTACTACCACATTTCTCCATTTCAAAACGGACGTAGACAACAGATTCGACTCCATCAAACAAGGAAATACATTCACGAGTAGGCTATATACTTATTTTCTTTTTCTTGTTGTTGCTCTTGTTCAAGTTCAAGACAAAGACTTTGGCACATTTCGTAGGACTGTGTGAAGTTTTAACAATCACTCAAAGAGCGACACGGGCGTCGCCGATATAAAAACACCGTGAAATATTATTTCATTTTTGTTTATTTATTTCTTTTAAATAAACTTTTGAGAAAATACATAAAATTAAAAATAAAATAATCATCTGTAATCTGAAAACTAAAAAACGGAAAACATTTTTTTTTTTTTTTTTAATTCATTCATAGAAAGTGTAATTATTTATTGTTTTTTCTTCGATCTCGGAATAAATGTCAAATTTTGGATCCTGAGAATGGACGAGGCCTGCTGTGGCAAACTCTCAGTTCTTCGTGTTGTTCCACTGTCTTTTTGTTCACCGTGGTGTGACTAGTGTTTTTGTAATGGTTGCTTGAACCTTTTGGTCCGCAATGAGAGTCTACTCGGAGCTTCAAACGTACCATTCGTTGAAGTTGGGCGCTAATGCGTCGCTGTGTGCTGATGCGCTTTGCACGGTTGATTCAGGCGTTTTGGTCGGATCTTCTGAGTTCGCTGAAACCAGCACCGGCGGCGTGGAGGACTCGTATCCGGAGCTGGCTGCTGGAGACGACTCCGAACCTTGTGACTCGTGGACCTTTGAGGACAATATATATAAAATTCACAAGTTGCACAAATGCACAATTGCTTGCATAGCTTGCATATAAACCTGCATGCGTAATTTAAAAAGGATTGTGATCTCCGGCACAATCGTACAGCTATATTCCCATACACGGTAATGAGCTGTTAAAGCCAATAAGCAATAAACACATGAAGCTCTCCGTAAGCTTATATAATATGGTTAGTAGGATACTGGAACAGATTAATCATCTTCAACGAAACTTAAAATCGTTGCAGCCCATTCTATTACTTTGCTCTTGTTATAGTAGTGTTACAGTAGATTGCTTAGTACTATTACAAAGAGGGATCCATAGTCAAGTTACCTTCATGTGTTTCCTGAGTGAGCTTGGGTGCGTGTAGGACTTGTCGCATACTTTGCAGATATAGGGCTTGTCTGAAGTATGCACGTGCATGTGCTTTTTTCGGTCGCTGCTGTTCGCGAAGCGCCTGTCGCAGCCCTCGAACTCGCACTTAAACGGCTTCTCGCCTAAAACAGAGAGTGAACAAGGGGATTTAAAAGTGCAGCTATACATTACATAAGAGGCTGTTGATGTCCCGCGAAACATTGTGTAATATGCAATTAGTGTGAACAGGCTATCACTTTCACACCCTAGTTTTGGGACTCAAGTCCGATTTTTATTCTTCATAAGCAGTAGAAATAGTTTCTTCATTAATAGGATTTAACACTGCATAACACTTAGGTTAATGTTGCTACAGTAAGATGAAATTCAGTTTTCTCGTAGCTAAACAGGGACCCGGTGTAATTTAATTGCCAACTGTAGCCATTTTCAACAGCTTGCTTTACGTTGCCTGTGATTCTCAGAAGTAACGGGTCATTGATTCTGACACATATCCATCCAGGGGCCATCAGACTAAATGTAATTTGCCCACTTCGCACTCGCACACAAACATTTAACGTTTTGGTCATGGACTGACCACACATTCTGTTAACAACTTTCAGCCACAAACGTCAGGAGAAGCTTTGCAAATAGAATAAGACGACAGCCATTCGCAAATTCCCTGCCACCCCCAAACATCTTTGAATGTTAAAATAGTTAACATTTACGCAAATTAATTTCTCCATTATACACCCAATCACTTTTTGAAACAGTTGCTCCGCTGAAATATTGTCTTCAGACACTTCATCACGCTTCTCAAGACGAAAATAATGCGGCCTTGTAGGCCTTAGTGTTTTGCCAGGGATTAATCAAACAAAATAGCCCAACCAATGCAAAAAGCAAACACACACACACAAACAAAACAAAACAAAAAAACCCCCAGAGCTTGCACTCTGATTTTCTAAAATGTACACCTTTGCACATCTCAACATGTAGGTCTTCGAAGATAAACAGAATAAAGACAAAAGTAAACCTACCTGTATGGGTCCTCTTGTGAATTTTCAAATTTTCTGATCTTGCAAATATTTTCCCGCAACCAGGAAAAGGACAAGGGAACGGTTTCTCCCCGGTGTGCACTCTGATGTGGTTCACGAGTTTGTATTTGGCCTTAAATGATTTCCCTTCTCTCGGGCAGTCTTCCCAATAGCAAATGTGGTTGCTCTGCTCGGGCCCGCCGACGTGCTCCATGGACACATGCGTGACCATCTCGTGCATGGTGCTGAAAGTTCTGTCGCACGTTTTCTTGGGCCTGTTCATTTGGTTCTCATCTATCCACTTGCAGGACAGCTCTTGTTTTATGGGCTGCCGCATGTAGCGGAAGAAGGCGCCCGGCCCGTGGTGCGTGGGAACGTTCATCCCCACGTTCATGTTGATTGGGTGGTTGTAATTGTGGAGCGGAGCGGTGCCGTACGGATCCGCGCGTGGGCTCGGAACAGGGCGGTACGGGTCCGGCCGCCCGAAAAGGTCCCCACGCAAACCAATGTGCATTTGTCCATTCACTACGTGTCCTCCAGGCGAAGTGTGGCTCACGCTTTGCTCGTGAAGTCCTGGGAACAGAAGATGGCCCGGGTTGTCCGAGATTCCATGGGGTGCATGGAGACTCCCGGCAGAAGCGGCGAAGATCCCGTGCTGCGCGCTTGCGGCCGTCGACTCGCTCCGGTTTCGGAACAAGAAATCTCGCGTGGAGTTGAACGCGCCTCCACCGTAAGAGCCGACCTGCCCTCCGTGATGGTGGTGTCCGAGCGCAGCATATCCGGTGGCTTGCGGGGTGAAAGCCGATGTCTGGCTCGGGGCGATGTCGTGTCCAACGGGGCTGATTTTAAACGCGGCCGAATGGGACGAGTCCGCGAAAGGATTGAGCCCCAGCCCGGGCTCTCGGTTCCCGAGCTCATGGTGTCTCGGAGTCCCGAAGCCTCCAACTCCGAGCGACGGGAACTGGGGACCGCTATCGAGGAGCATAGTGATGGGGCTCGGCTAACAAAATGAAACGAAGAAGAGGGAAAGAGACTTGAAACCCCAGGTCTAGCAGAGGAAACTTAAATCACGCACGCGGTAAAAACAGCCTAAACTAAGATGGAACATCTAATAAACTAAATCTACTTAACGTTTACAAAAATAGTTCCAGGCTCGGTGAACAGGGGGTGAGAAACTCCCGTTAGTGGAATCCGTGAGAAAGAGGATCAAACTTCCCCCCCTTTCCAGATGAATGATGTCCTTGGACTGATAAAGTCAATCACTCACTCCTTGCACATAAATGAGTTCGGGAGGCAGGTCTACGGTGCCCAATGAAAATACCGCTCCCTCTTTGTCACGTGACGGCTATGGAAGAAGTTAATTGGTTAGATGTCGGTTGATTGGCACCGGTTGGTATTGAAATAAGCGGTTGGTTTCAGTGGTTGAATGCGATTGGTCAGTGCTGCCATTACTTGCAGGTAAATCAGCGCGGCATTTTGGAAGCCTTGTTTATTTCCCGTCTTAGCGCGCCAAAATGACATAAACCCATAGTGCACGATAGTTTATTTAATATTTTTGTTCAGTGTCACTTTTTTGAGATGCGAAGACATTTGTAATAAAACACTTTCATACGTACACAAGTTTAACACTACTCAAAAGCTACTAAGTTACATTTCTATCTTTATGATGAAAGCTATGTGGGCTGCTTACATTTAAGGTTAGATTTTTAACTGGTTTTTACCCTTACCAAAGATTTTAAGGGATTTACGCACTCAATATTCAGTGACATCAACAGGCAGTATAGCCTAACTACATTTAGTTGACAAACACGTTTTTCAAATAGAATACAACATTTAGTAAATTACAGCTAATACACATTTGAGTTCAGTGAATTAGAGGCTTAATAGTTATAATTTTTTTTGGGGAAAGATGCATATTTGGTCAATTCTTTAAAAAATGAGCAAATCTATCTATCTATCTATCTATCTATCTATCTATCTATCTATCTATCTATCTATCTATCTATCTATCTCTCTCTCTC
>JAOUQW010000034.1:14545597-14557461 GCA_028565825.1 Olivaichthys viedmensis | reverse complement strand
TAATAATAATAATAATAATAGAATACAATGCAACGTTGTATTAAAGAAATGCAACAATACAATTCTTCTTCTTCTTCCTTTTCTTCTTCTTCTTAGTATTATTAACGCTTTTTCCTTTGAAATATGTAGATCTTAATATTGTGGCCTGGGACTTGGGCACAGTTCTCCAGAACATGTTCATAATGGGCATGCGCATAAGATAATAGCTTGCTTACGAAATGCTTGTAGTCGTATTTGCTACTCTATTGCTCAACTGCGTCAATGAAATGGGTCACGTTAAAGAGACCCCCCCTTTTCTTTTTCTTTTATGATCTTTTTTATTAATGAATTGTAATAAATTACTATTTGGAAAATTGGTACTACTTCGTGTGTGTTTACGGCCTATCAACTAGGACAAACAATATCCACTGTTCGTATTCCGCTCGTGTTTTATTCAGAGACTTTGGTTTTACTGATTTTTTTTTTTTATGTTTGAATTTGTTATTGACCTGTCGTATTCATTCAGTTAGTTTGCTCATCTTGATTTAACACGAGTTACTTACTTGTGTTGGGTTAAGCAGAGAAGATATAGCTTAACCCAGCACAAGTATTTACCAGACACAAATCCAGTGTTCTAGCTATTCACATGAATTTCTAGCCATGCCTAATTATTAAAAAGAAAATCTCATTTCCATTTTGATTCTAGATATTGTATTATGCATTTTGATGTTGTCTCCAGGGGCGCACGTTAAAAAGAACTACAGCATCCATTCTTAGGAGCCAACTAGCCTACAGCCATCTAAGAGGAATATCGTTTATTTAGCTTGCTAGTTAACAAGATCATTTTCGTGACAACTCATAATAGCAACAGCCCACAAATAAACTGTGTTCATTTGAACACTGCATCAACATTGACCGGTAAGGTAAATGATAGATCTTATCAGCCTTGCTATTTAATTCACTGAAGTAATTTTTTAAGTTAGTATTTGGCAACTTGTTGAAGCTAGTTGTAACTTTTTCGCTTTTTACTTTGCTCAGTATAATACCAGTTCGTAGTTAGCCTGTTTACTGGTTACTTGTTTAGAAGGCGAATATGAGATGCAATTCTATTTTAATTGCCTTAGATAGATGGGGCTAGGTGGGTGGGGGGTGTTCTGTTGCTCTGTCGCATGCTTAGAGAACGTCAACTGTCTGTCTACTGTGCTACTGCAACTGAATTGTTAGATACAAAATAAAATTTGCACCAAACATTACAGGGCTCAATGAGGGGGACACCTTCCCTCTCCATTTGAATAGTCATGACACCTCTGGTTGTCACAATTTTGCAGCAAAGATGCTTGCAGATTAGAATATGACCTTTTATTTTGCTCCCTCATTTTTACATTTACAGGCCACATACACAGACTAATTACAGAGAAAGAGAAAGAGAGAGGCAGTCTGTTATATCCCAGATAACAGACGATTCTGAGCCAAATATGTTTGAGTTTAGGCACATATGGGTCAGTTATTGCAACGGCAAGGCACTGTGGGCCAAAAGTGGCCCAAATGTAAGCAGCTACAATTAAGATTGTCATGGCAGTTGGGATCTTGGCCAAAATGGCCAAAATGCAACCAACTATATTTAATGCTTGTGTGGCATTTCAGGTTTGGGATGGGAGTGGCCCAGCTGTAAGTTCTAGTCTGTATCATGCCTGAGATAATATTCTCGTCAAGGTTGAGTTGTGGCTGTTCTCAGGCCGCCAGGTTCGGATGATTTAATCACCATCAGTCCACGGCGACTTGTGGGCCATCACTAATTTGATATCTGCAATGGAAGCAATACTAATCTATTTACTTTTGGAAAAGTCTTATGATTTTTCCATGCACGTCTCTTACGCACATCTGTGTAAAACTGATATGTGATGTGAACATGTAGTCTCATGTTCATACAACTCACACAGACACGCGCAAACACTTTCACACCTGTAACAACCCCTAGAAGGCGAATCTGCGCTAATGCATGTGAATGGGCACTAATGCGGTAAATGCAAGTAGTTTATAAAGTTAATCTTAGCAGAACAGAGGTTTTAAATGTCAGGGAATACCTCTCAACGTTATATAAATGGGTATAGGACCAATGTTTAGGTTATTTTGCGAATATGATAGCTAAAGCACGCGTTTGACCTTCGCTCAATCGACTACTGATTTATATTAAAATATATGGTGGGCTGTTTATTAAGTATTCATGAATTTATATACAATCCCGTTTTTCTCAATCTTCCTCTTTCACACAACCATGATAGAAATGTAATACAAACATACATATACTACACAACCCCAACACTAATGCACCAGACAAGTGTAAAGTAAGTTACACTATGACCATAGGTGACCATAGCGTTATTTTCAATATTTTCAATAAGAATATACGGTTTCTATAGTTAATAGTATATATTGCTATTCCTTTACTTCCATGTCCGAAAAAAACCAAACCCGGTCCATTTCCTATTTCAAGTAATAAACTAGATCATCTTCGAGGTGAGGCGTCATAACTACCCATTCTAATAAAAGAAAATAAACCACTGAAACATTGTTATAGTCACCTCATCTTTCTTTCACATATTCGGCACTTTTTAGTATGAATACATTTTTTAAATTACCATTGATAATAATTGTACTATACAATAGCGTGAAGTAAAAAAAAAGAATAATATGTAGACTATATCGCAATAAACGGGCGTTCTTGTTGGGGCTTTATAAACATTATCCAGCTGAAGACACACTTTTGGTTAAATTAACAGACGACGAGAAAATTTAAAGGAGATTTTTATATACTCATATCTCTATACGACCTAGAATAAATTTTCGTCTGGACAAAAAGTGTATAGAATAAAAAAAAGAATAACGTCAGATATTTTATCAACCCCTGCATGTGTTTTTTTTTTTTTTTTTTTTTTTAAACGAATCATTCAATCTTATGACTGTCGTAAAGGTTGTAAATTGTTTATAAATATTTTACTTTAAATGTACTTTGACACCCGTGCAATTATGTTCTTTCCCTTTCGCCCAACCACAGTTTGGAATTGGCCAGTTACAGTCCAAATGACCATCTAGCGCTTACTTATTCAATTTATGCAGGTGAAATTGCATATTAATTTCTTTAGTTACGTGGGATACAAACTGCGTTACTCGAGGGTTGGAAATAAACCTACATGGCTTTAGATTAAATTTAGCTCTATTAGACTTTTATTGACAGTAATCATTTTATTTTTAATTGAAGTAATACACGAGTAGAGAGGGTCTTATGGTGGATGATAAAAGAAGAAAAGATTTCTGTACAGTTTGTAGTGACAGACAGGAATTTTATAAAATGAAATGGCTTGGAGGCCTAAGTTGACATTGAGAACCTCTCTCTCTCTCTCTCTCTCTCTCTCTCTCTCACTCACACACACACACACACACACACACACACACACACACAAATATGTGCTCACTTACAAACGTGTATTGCAAAAAAACATAATTTTGTCATATAGGGGAAAGAAATTCCACAGGATCCTGGTGCGCACCCTGGATAACAACAGATAAACGTCCTTCCTGAAACGAACAATTCGACGGAGTTTTTCAGGAACCTTATTTGTCAAAAAAACCCTGTAGTGTACTGCAAACTGCTACCCACTGAGATGAAGAATCGGATCATTCAGGCCTACGCAAAATAATGCGGGATTGTTTTTGTGATATGAAACCAGTCACCCTAAAAGATCAAATATAATTAATTAGGTTGATGTTTTGTCCATATTGCCCGATGGGAAGCGGCGAAGTCCAGTCGGCGTCTCTGTTTCTGTGACGTCCACGGACGTGTTGCGATTTGAAAAATGGATCCAAGGCAGTAGGTCCAAACCCACTCACTTCCGCTCTCAGAAGCAAAAGCCACCTGGAAATAAAATAACAGTGTCGTTAAATTGTCGCTCGTCATGAAGCTATGTCAAGTGAGCTATCGTTTGCCTTAAAAATGTTCTCTTAACAAATTAATTGATTATTTTAAGGATTGTATGTAGCCTATATTTTAATCATAAACCCAGGTCTAGTTTTTTTTTTTTGTGTTTTTTTTTTTTTTGCCGCAGAACTTTGATGCACACAGGAGAGTATATTTGAGCAGACGAAATGTGAAAAGTGAATAACCACCAACCATTTTAATTTTGCTTATGCCGCATTGTCGAATATGCACATTATGGCCCAAAATCTTAATACAAGCCAGGTTAAATATTAGGCTAATATCTAGAGTTCCAGGCTAAGATTTTTCGCGAGTTGTAATCTGACGCCCTAAAGCCAAAGAGCCAACAATATTTGTCAGAGCAAAATCGGCACATATCAAAGCATTTTACTGCGAGATTGAAAACGGAGTCGTGCGGTGAAACGCCTGCGTGTCCCTTTTAAAACAAACCCAGTCGCTGTCAATCATCGGGCATTCCGACCAATCCCTGAGCGCCCTTTTTTCAAAACCAGGTTTGCCTGCTGTGCTTTTATATTGCAGCCCGGCCTGGTTCGGAGCATTTTACTACCACGGTTATTCCCACAAATCAAGAGGGTGAAGTGAACGGCATGGGACGCGCACCAACTTTCACGAACTTGCGTCCGCTTCGTGGGTCCGCGACGTTGACGGCCAAGAACGGCACGTGCAGATGATACATGGCGATGCAATGGGGACACGGTTTGTCGGTAAATCTTAAGCGGTTGCTTTTCCAAGACCCACAGCCAAACTTACAACAAAAAAAATCATGACAACCCTTTCGAGGTTTAGTGGCTGCCCTCTGTCTTGCGTAAACCCTGGGGAGAGCAATACTGAGCCCAGTGTGGTGCTGCCACCCTTGGCAGGGGAGCACATGGGGCACCCCACTGGCACTCCCTTAAAACTCTGCCCCTCGCACAATTTGCGAGACTACCCCGAGACAAGGGCCACTGCATATGTTGACCACTCGCTGCCTCACTTTTCAGACACGGGATACACCAGCCACCGCCTAGACGCCAGCCCTAGGGGCATTATCATTGGGACAACCCTGTCAGGACCAGGCATGCCACCTGTCACAGACCAACTGGCACCAAGACCTAACCAACATGGCGCTATTGGAAGATACCGTGACTTCCACGGCTACAGAGATGGCCGAAGCCATGCGTTTTTCACCCCGTATCCGGAGCAGGCCCATGGCTCTGTTGATGCCAGCCGGGACCTGAGTGGCCAGGTGATGTTAGGTCTTCCAGGAGATCTCCTCTCAAGGGCACATTCATACGGACAAACCCACAGCGGCCCTCGGGCCAACGGCCAACAGCTTGTTACTCAGTTTCTGGGGCTCTATAAGCCCCTGAACATGGCCATGCAGCGAGGAGGGGGCGATGCATTCCTCAGGTGCTCCAGACAGACTTTGACACACGAGTTGGTGTGTAAGTGGAGTGACGACCAGGAAGGCGCTGGCAAGCCGCCATGTTCCAGGACCTTTGGGACCATGTATGAGCTTGTCACCCATTTGACGATCGAGCATGTCGGGGGACCTGAGCACTCTGACTACGTGTGCCACTGGGAGAATTGTCCCAGAGACAGAAAGCCCTTTAAAGCCAAATACAAACTGGTCAACCACGTCAGAGTGCACACGGGGGAAAAGCCCTTTCCCTGTCCCTTTCACGGATGTGAAAAAGTTTTCGCCAGATCTGAAAACCTCAAGATTCACAAAAGAACCCACACAGGTTGGTGAAATGATCATTTAAAAAAATCAAATAAATAACTGAATAAATAATACATAAAATAATAACAACAATAATAATAATAATAATTGAATCTGTTATCAACTTAGTTTTAGTGTGTGTACAAAAAATAGCCAAATATTATCGCTGTGTTGCCAAACTGTCGAAAACGCAATCTTAGAGCGCCTGGCACATATTTTCCTTTAATTCCGAAAATTGTCCCATTTGCCCCATACACACTTTACTAGTTCTGTTGCTTTTATCAATACATTTTCCTAGACGTACCTTATATTGAATAATTTCTTAAAGTTTATATAGAGGTAGCTTACGTTTTAAAGGTGGAGGAAAATGTTTGATTCACTCTGTGATTGCTAGCCTAGAACCATTATTTTCCGCCAAAAGAAATTTACGTAGCACTTGCAACTCAGTTCTGTGTCTTATTTCATAAATATATGTTCGTTTCATATTTGTTGTTACTCAGCAGTAGGCTTTTTCTATTTCATAGGATAACCTATTAGTCCTAACGGTGGGCGGTGCAGTTAAAGCAGTAGCGGTGAAAAAAAAAAGAAATAAGTTGTCAGAGACAGTTGTTTGGTCGCCCCTCATTCTGGCAGTGAAATAAATAAATAAATATAGCCTGGGACACCGGAGAGTTGTGACGTAGCTCTGACGCAGGGCCCAGCTGAAGCCCCAGTGGGAGTGAATGTGCGCTCACAGCATGCTTCAAATTTAGTAAGCCAGTGGGCCTCACAAATAACTGACGTCATATAATTCATTTAGCCTTACATTTTTTCATATGACTTATTTAGCAATAACCCTGGCTTAAAACAAACAAACAATGCATGCGCCAACATATTCTTTGTTGGGGTTTATAAGGCTTTGCACGAATATGATGACTTCAAGATAGCCTACATCATTCCCCTGCAGCCTATAAGCCTATCACTTTTGTTTCCTTCAGGGTACTTAAATATCCTCCGAAGGACTGAGCCTGAGCTACATCCAACTTTCAAATGCTACAAAGCAACGCCGGGCGGCATATAATACTCAGGTCTAATATAAGAGACCTACATATAAATAACCTACCTTTTACATTTTAATGCAAGGTTGTGTTATACGTCGAGAAGATGCAAATAGAAGGGCAAACTCGCACAATAATTTGTGCAATTGACTTGTATTTGGACCAAGTCATATTTAACTTTCTCTAACTTCCATCGGGTCGACAGACTATAGGCAGATACCAACATGAAGACTTCCAAAAAATACTACCAGCTGACATCCAGAAATAGTGGGAAATACAAAAGCACAGTGAACAGTTCGAGTTCTTTCAAATACTATTATAAGCTATGATCAGTGCAGACGTATTACTCGAATAAATGACCTCCGCTGCTTGGTTATACGTGTTATATAGCCTTTTGGAGAGAGAGAGAGAAAAAAAAAGAGAGACGCAAACACACTCCGTGATTTTGTGGCATAATGAATACAGAATGTGGGGTAGGCTTACAATTTGATTCAACTAATAGTCCTGCCCAATTTATCTTTCAGCCCGTTTGTAACAGCACTCAGGGGTGATGAAGCATGGAGTGCCTTAACCTCACGCATAACTCGCGGTTCATTTTTCCCCTCCTTTAGGTGAGAAACCGTTCAAATGCGAATTCGATGGCTGCAGTCGGCGGTTTGCGAACAGCAGCGATCGAAAGAAGCATTCGCACGTCCACTCGAGCGACAAGCCGTACATGTGCAAGGTCAGAGGCTGTGAGAAATGTTACACGCACCCGAGCTCGCTGCGCAAACACATGAAGCTCCATTGCAAGGCCTACACGGCCAAACCGGGCGAGGACGGGGAGCCCGGTTCCCCTGAGGTGGCGGGAGAGCAAGTCCCATCATCCCCTGCGGCGGTGACTCGACCCTTGCCGCCTGCCCCCTCTCAGGACTCCCCCGAGACTCTGAGGTCACGGTTTCATCACACTTTTGACAGCAGTCTGGACTACACGGCACACAGGCCGCAGTCCCTTTTGGATCCTCTGTTGCTACACCGGGGCAGTTACAGAGGCGAAACGGCCCAGTACGCGTGTAGCCAAGCAAGTTCCACTTTTGCCCCTAGCCACAGGACTTTTGCCTCAAATTCGCCTTTCCAAAAAAGCATTGTAAACGGCTGGTACACGTGTCATAGTGGCGCCGAGACGTTCTCGTCTAAGCCGTGTAACAATGGTTAATGATGGTTCATAACGGCGACATAGGACAGGTTGGGTAATTTAGACTTGAACGCGTTTCGTTTCTGTCGACGCGTCTCTCAATGTCAAATAGTTTTATTTATGAGTTGGCTAAATAGGATAGCGCAGTTCATGACTGAGAGCTGACGTTGTTATTGTGATGGTGAGTTTGGATTGTGCTGGTGATATTCTTTAACTGAAAATACATTATCCTTCGCTGCACTTGGAGTGCAGTTAGAAATAGCCTATTAAAGCGCTATCTCTTCCAATTCATAATATAGCTATATATTCTATATAGCCAGTATATAGCGTTTTATGAAAGCTACGAATTCAGTAGGGCATATAGCTTAATATGGCCTTAAGTGTGTGTATATAGAAAGGGGTTTGAAAAAACGCAACTACATAATTTGGAAGCATTTGAATTAGAGGCAGGATTTTGTAAGCCAATGGGAAGACGCCGAGGCCTACTGTGCGTAAAACAACAACGAGAACATTTTACTCTTGCATTTCTGTGCATTAAAGCCTTACTCATCTTTGGTAATGCAGTGCTTGTTTGTAGACCCCATCGATGTTAATTCATGCCGTGCACATTCCTAAGAGAAAGGAATATATTATTCGCTTTGTTGCCATTAACCCCCGGTGGACGAGTGTGCGCTTTCCTGTTTTGGGAATCTGTTTCAGCCTGTGTTCAGAAAAGACGTGTACCACAAGGCCCTTGTTCCCCTTTGTATGTGTCTACGCTATTTTATCATTTTGTGTGTGTGTGTGTATATATATATATATATATATATATATATAAAAGAACGTGTATATATATACTTTCTGTTTGGTGGGTGACATTTCCAATCCCAGTTCAAGTCTCCCACATGTTTAATAAAAACTCCACTGTATAGGCTACAGCCTACTGTACAATTAATTATGCATTCAAGATTTCATTAAAGTGTCTCTATTCCCTTTGATCAGGTCGAGTGTGATTAAATTCACGCAAAGCGTGCTGGAGTGTCGAAGTCAAGGCTCCCGACTTTGGTTATCATGTGTATTACCACACAACAAGATTGTATATTAACATTTGGACGTTAATTAGCATTTCACGAATTCCAGGTCATCTTGACAGTAGAGATCAGTTAACCAGTTAATAGCTTACGCGCCATTCTGTCCAAAAGTGCCAAATTCTGTATTTATTACAGGCGGATGATTGAAGGTTAAATTATTTATGATTGAAGTTTAAACTACTCTCTCACTAAGAACCCAGAAAACGTTTGTAAACGTTTCTTCTCCATTTGCTGATTGCAGGTAGAAGCGGCAATTGATGCTCAAAGTTAGAATGTTGTTTCACGCCGTGGTAGTTTCTCATTACAACCTGTATGTCTTTCAGAATAATCAAATAATCACATAATCAAACGTTCAAAGATCATCCTACACAGGGACCATTGCAAAAAAGTTCAGTCCTGACTCACTGATGCATGGTACACCTGATGCTCACTGGAACGGAAATGGCATTGCCTAGGGGAAAGGTTTTGTCTTTTAATGGAGTGCTCACACACACGTTATGCCAACATTTGAACTCGCTTATTGGCAGATTGTCAGTGATTTGGCTAAATTAAATGAATAAACTGTAACTACTCATTGGTGATTCAAAGATAAATTACCTTATCTAGTAGACCTACATTAGCCCAGCTTTAATATGGCTAATCATCTGTAACGTTTCTTTGAATTTGCTTCATTAAAAGGTTGGACTAGGTTGGTCACGACCATATGAGAGCTTAATGTTTGCTGTTTTGTTAGACTATGCTCAACTCATTGTAATGAACTCCATTCAACATTTTGTTTCATTACAAGTATTTCAACTCATTTGTTCTTGTACACATTTAAGTCACAATCGTTAGGAAAACTGTTTTCACGTTAACTTTCTTTGAAAATAAAGAATGAATTCATAAACCTCTGACATATGGTTTTATAACTGAACCAGTTGTGGTGGAAGTAACCCATTATGACTACACCGGAGGGGGTGAGTAGCTGTAAAGTTGGTTTGCCTGCTTTTAACTACTTTGTTAAATAACTTGATGAAGTAAATGCCTCATGTGGGAATCAGTGGTGGATGAGTAGATATCTCTTCATAGAGGATTTCTCTGTATGATCTTTTAGAGATTACTAGGCTAATCTTCAGGATAGACATTTTACATCTAAACTCTTCATTTCTTCCTGGGCTGGACATTACAATAATGCATCTCGTTCATAGTTTACGAGTGCAGTTCCCAATGTCAATGATACGACCTCGGGTACCTGATGAGTTTAGTGTACTTTAACAGAGAAACGACTGAAAAATAGAAGAAGACGGCTTTTGCAAGTGAGGCACGCTCAAGTGTCTAACTGTTAACCCCCCCCCCCCTTTTTTTTTTTATTACATTTTTTATTTTATATTTTTAATTAAAAGGGTTGCTCAGGCCTTTGACCATATAGGGCTCCCATACAAATATATATTTCAGTCTGATTTTATGTTTATATATGCTTTTATGAACATTTCAATAAGAAATTCGTACGAATGACGGTGATGTGGTTGGATTTAATTCGATTTCATGCAAATGAAGTCGTAAGAATAAGTACGAACACGAACCCCGTACGAACTGCTAACTCTAACCTTCGTAACTTTTTATACAAATCTTCAAGTTTGAGACCATGTTGGCTTTTATTTGTCTTGAGGCCTGGATATGATCGATCCATAAGTGCCTATTTTGTGGATATTAATCGTAGCATGCATTATAAACCCGATGCTCTTCTGAATTAGGACAGAATTTAGGTATTTTGTAGGCTGCATTCAGTGACTTGGAAGTCCTATAGCGAATCTTTGGACGTATAGGCATGATTTCTGTCTTTGCATTTAAAGATAATCAGAACATAGGATACTGGCTTTCCTGTGGCAATAAATCATGTCAGTTTCTGAATAATGGACATGAACCTGCATATATGGTGTTCAAAAGGACATATTTAATATATCTTCAAAGTAAATCAAATATACATTAATACAAAACTTGATTTTAAGCAATAAACAGAGTTATGTGGTTGAAACATAAAAGCATGACGCGAACTTACTATTCAGAAATCTTTATCTGCACATATTTTTATCCACACAGATAATGTAGCCATACCTTTTTGCTAAAGGCCTTCTCATCTCTGTAAATTTACTCAGTACCAATATTCACCACGAATATATTTTGGCCATCATAAATCTGAGATTCCCTACTCACCAAAATCAAAAGATAATGTGTGGATACCAGCCAGAGAAGTGCAAGTCTAGGCCTGTGTGTTTTTTTGGCACATCTCAGAATAAAAATGCATAGTGGACGCAATACGAATTTTGCTTTGCAAAATTACTGGATGATTTTGCCTACCATCTCACTTACATTGATGCGAGTGTCTTGCCATAAGCATCAGATCAGGAAAAGAAATAAAAAGGTATTCAAAAGTTTAACCCATCTGTTTTAAGTTCAGTCTGTCAGCCAAACATAATGGGCACCTCCTTCGTTCAGTTGTTTGAGTTACTTTGCTTGAGGCCAGGAGTGATTTTAGGGAACATACAGTACATTATACATTATATATTGCAATTGCAGACTTTGTATTTTTATGGCTTTGCGTCTCACGATATTCAGTGGCTCTTGTGTGATGTTTGATGATGTTAAATAATTAACACCAACATGATGTGACTCCCATCTAGGAAGATGGACACTATTATAGCCACTATAAGCCCATGTAGAGGTACTGATAGCCTGAATGGTATTCAAAAGTACATTTTTCCTTCAGTATTTCAGATGAACACATGCAGGTATATTTGTAAGCAACAAATTGTGTAATTTGTAATACTTAGAATTTATATTATAATGTCATATATACACTAGCGGTCAAAAGTTTGGAATCGCTGCTCAAAAGTTTGGAATCAATGTTTTCAGTGATATAAACTCCATT
>JAOUQW010000034.1:14524919-14545497 GCA_028565825.1 Olivaichthys viedmensis | reverse complement strand
TCACAGCTTGAAAGTGCACCTGAAAAATCTGCAGGAATTGCGTGATGCAATCATGTCAACATGGACCAGAATCTCAATGGAATGTTTCCAACATCATGTGGAATCAATGCCACGAAGAATTTAGGCTGTTTTGAGAGAAAAGGGAGGCCCGACCCTGTATAGTGTTCCTAATAAAGTGCTCGGTGAGTGTATAATATATATATTACATCCGTTTGCCCTGTGGACAACTTTTTTGAAAGGGACAACAAAAGGAGGGACTCTTCCTTTAGGTCAATATGAGCATCCGTCCCCATGTGTGTAAGCACACACACAGCCGTTTACAATTGTTGTTTTATTTGATAGGCTACTACGTTGGGAAAGGTTTCCTATTCTATAGGCTCCTCAAATGCTTTAATTTCATTGCAGCCATCTGCAGCAACCCACAGAATCCCACAGCTACACTCGCATTCAAAAGTTTGGAATCAATGTTTTCAGTAATATAAACTCGTTTTTTTGTTTCAGATCCATCTATAAAATGATTGTAATATGATTCTAGTGTTCTGCACTTTAGGTTTCAAATCATTTGTAGAAAGCTGTAAAACATCATGTGTCCAGAGTGATGACTCCAAAATGACTGTGAATGTTTTATAGCATCAAGAGCGATGTTAATATAAACATTAATACCCAGAATGCCTCTTTTTTGGAAAGTGGTGATCAAATCTTGAAGTGGATGCTTAAATAATATACTGGAATTATCTATGTATAGTCATTTCTCCTTTATCATTAATATTTTATCATTGAACTTTTTAAATGACTTTTAAATAACTTTTTCCCAAAATACTTTAAATACCAAACAAAACCTCTAAAAATGAATTTTTGTGTGTGGTTTATATTAGATCTACTACATTCTATAAGAGTTTAGTGAATAGAATAATGAGTGTTCATTAAATATGACAGGTGAATCCAAACTTTTGAACGCTAGTGTATATATGACAACTAGCAATGTAAACTGAGATGTCATTAATGTTATGTCCATTGTTGTTGAAGTGTCTCGCCACTAGAAAAGAGAAATCCTGCGTTCTTATGGGACGAAGGTGCTCAACAAAATGATCAGCCAGTCTGTCCCGTCTGTAGGAGATGGGTGGAGGTTCCTTAAAAGGGGAAGCAGTCTCAGGATCGTGGAGGATTTTTAAGTACAATTTCAACCACTGTTTATTAAATTTTTTTCAATATACTAATTGTCACAGATACAGGGTTCATTTTGCACTTAGGATAATGATAACACAAAGTCTGTTTTAAAAACGTCTAGTACAGTAACCTGCTTGACTTAAGGGCTGCAAATCTAATTCAAGGTGCAATATTTCCCCCAGTTACTTATTGTTTTTGTTCACACGCATAGTACATTTACTTCCTGAAGTTTTCTGCAAGTATTGGTATTGCTGCATACAAAATTGCACTGGATAAATACTTTCACTTGAGAAGAATAACCTAATCTACATTTCACTTGCTGATGCAGTGGAGATGTGTAGACTGAGTGTGCACACCCCTAAATGAGATTCATCCTCTCACCCCACAGACACCCCTTAATACCCAGTTTATCTTTTCTGAAAGCATTTGCTTTGACTATCTTCCAACTGGCAAAGCTATGGCAACGCTCCATATAGCTGCCCAACCACACCCTTGGCCCATTCCTTTTTTATGTAATTGCTTTTAAAAATTAAATTTAATATTGAACTAGATGTTCAAACCTCACTCTAGCCAGTGCAATGCATTTCTTCTTCCCCTGCACTTTCTGCCTAGCAACACTATGCTGTGGCATATGTTCAGTTGCAGGTTTTCAAAATGATATGCATGGTTTGCCGTCTCCTGTGACTCAGTCTATCTATAAACAACCAATTTGTCTCCTCTATGCTACCTTGTGCATCCTCCCTGTTGTTATGGGATAGATTTGGTGCCACCAAATGGCAGTGATATATCATTACTAACACATACGGTTCATATGCAAGTGGCTTTAAGAGATCGCCACGTTCTTTGCTTTCTGACTGCTCCAAAAACGCTCATCTATCAGAGGCGGTGTGAGGTTGCGTCAGCCTGGTAAGGGTCTATTAGCTATATAGGTTGATGGGGTGCTGTTTTAATTGCGTTCCTGCTTCTCTCCAGCATCAACAGGTCAAGCTACTGGTGCTGGTGCTCTCTGGCTGGAGCTTTATTTCATCCATGACTGCCCCACCTCCTTTCCTTTGGAGCTTACCATTCTCCTCTCTCATCTCCGCACTGCTCTGCAATACTGGCTACTCACTCACATCACTCCCATCCTTCCATCCCTCACATTGGCCCCTTAATCTGTCCGCTTATTCAGTATAGTCCTGTAGCAGGTGGAAGTTCTAAGCCACATGCTTTCTGAAGCCTTTCTCCCAAAAGCTTGCCTTGCTCTTTTCTGTTTTCCTCCAGATAATTTTCAATATCACTTTAGTGTACAAGGGCACACACACAAAAATGCATGTGCACATGTGCACACCCACGCACTTATACAAACACATACACACACAATCCAAACTCTAGACCGTTGCTACCTTATATAGTTGCATTTCAGCTCAGTACGCCCAAAATCGGTGCCCAACCACACCATTTATCTATTTCCAAACGGGCTACGTGACGCTTTGAAATCTCGCATGCTTCTGATGTTAACTGTGTGTAATGAGAATGATGATAGTGATGCTGGCAAATTGATTTTAGAGGTGAGATTGTAATGAGCCCATCAAAGAGATGAAATGTAGAACAGTAGTGAGAACTTCAAGTCGAATAAAATGTTGTCTCATTGAATGCCATGTAAACTGTGTGAGGTAATTTATCTTACATATGCCTCTGGTTTCATCAGAAAAACCCAACAACTTGACATTTAAGACATTTTTTGAAAAATGCATCAGCTGTATAAGCATTTATTTATCAGTCACTGCACATTTTAGGACTAAATTGGTAATGTCTGTATATTTATGGTATCTATTCTACTGGTAAAATGGCAAATGAGAATTGTTTTGTGTGCCTAAACCCCGGGGCTACCGACGTTTTCTCTCATCTTCACCCAAAGGTCAGTTTTATTGTGTCAGTGGTGATGCCAGTCCCCTGTGTAGCTCATTGGTACCAGATTATTAAAACGTAGCCTGTTTATTTGCTGAACGTTCAGCTCTGCTGTCAAACCTTACCATAAGCTTCCTGCAATGTTTTTTTCTTTTGTATTTTTCCCCTGCTTTTTAATTTGGGATAACAGCATTAGTCAACCGTACCCATCTCGGTATATGATACATTTCTGTCTTTTCATGCATTTGGGGTTTTCTATTCACCGTTGTGGACATTTCTTTAAAAGATGGATTTTTTTGTGCCGAACATTTTTGCGTTCATTATCCATACCTTACATAAGAGATATTTGACAGGTTCTGATGCCTCTTCTAGGCTGTAGGGAAGACGGAAGTCAGCTTGCACTCCTGCCTTGCTGTTAATGCAGGTTATTTTGTGGCAGGATGCAACAACAGGTTGTGTGTGAATCTCACATAAGTCTACATTAGACACAGGGATCCAGGTAGCCAAGTAAATCCTATTCCTATGTTTGAGGGGGAGGTTAATGTAGATGCACCCTATTTGAGGGGGGGGGGGGGGGGGGGAATTTTGAGTATGCCATGCTTTTAGATGGGTGACCACTGCTATCAGTCCCTTCCTCTGATCTTCCCTCCAGATCGTTTTCATTAGAGAACAGTTCTGTGTCCTCTACATGTTGGCAAGTGCATGCTGGCAGGCCTCGTGTGCTAGAGGCCAGCTGATCATGCTAATAAAGGGTGGGTGGGGGAAAATGGGGCTGCACTGAAGCCGAGTAATCTGTTCTTAGAATTTCAGAGCCAGAGCAAAATCATTATTTTATTTCTGTATCAAATTTTTTATATTAATTTTCTAACACTGCTATTCAGTAATTTACATGATACAGAATGCATCTTAAATACTCACAGAACAATGTTAATTATCACAATGTTGATTAAGGAGACGAAAAGCACAGCAAATTTCAACTTGACAACTTTCAATTTGACAAAGAGTGTCCAAAATCCCTCAAATGCCTATTGTCTTTGGGTTGGTCTCAAGATATCACATTTGAATTTTTATTTTTTACAATACACTGCTTTCTGAGATTGTATTGTCTGGAATTGCATTGATCGAGATCCAGTACTGTGTAATTGTGGGTGCTTAATTTGATCTGTAGCAGGATACATCACAAGGGGGCTGTGTAATGAAACCTATGAACTCAACATCTAAAGAAAGCATGGCATCTAATCACTTTCCCTATTGAAGTCCATCCATGCTCAGAGTGTCTCTGTCAGCACTTTCAGACTAGCGGTTCCATTTAGAAATGACTTAATTTATGTATACTTGGCGCATATGTGCACGTGAGTGGGTGAGTGCCTGGCCTGCAGTGGTTCTGAAAAGTGAGCATTGCCTTAGTGATTTTGCTGTTAACCTTTCAGCATTACACTCGCACCTTGAGGCCAAAAAGTACTGTGATGGATGCTCATGTGGATGTGGCAGAATTTCTCTCTAGGCCCTTTTACTTACAGTCTGAGTAAGCTCCCTGTGATGATATGCGGTTTAAAGGCCATGGCATTAATCGTTGGGGCAAATTGGATTTAGTTTGGTGCTGACCCTTCACTCTGAGGAAAACAACTAGATACAGGAGTAGAGCAGTCATGCCAAACCTTTTTGTACTCCTTCCAAGGGCATCCTTCTACTTTTCCTTCATTTCTAAAAATCAACAAGCTAAATATCCCTGCCACTGGAAATTTTACAGTATAAAGCATCTATCCTGTCCCTAAATATTTTTTAAATATCTTTCTTATAATTTATTATGAAATGAGGCTTTTCAAATGAAGAGTGTCTCTAAATGCTTTATGCTTGACTTTTTCATGCATAAATTATTATCATAGTAGACCAGGTGCTCATTGTGCCCACGTGACATAAGTCTGCACTAATACTCTGCACAAATAAAGGCCATTACAGTCAGAGCCAACTACTTCAAAACAGGCTGAGAAAGACATAATCATTCAATAGCGCAGCAGAATTAAATCCCTGGTTTTCATGCATTGATTAAGCGATGGAACAAAAACCCATGTGCATAAAGAACAGAATATATTTCTTAGAATTTCTTTGGCCCATTATTAGAGGGCAATAATGCTACAGTATTTAATGACTCCATAGTCTACTTAGCTCATCTTTTCTGTATTAACATAATCCTGCATTGCAGCCGTCGTGAATGTGATGCATAGTATTTTCACCATTACATAAGTGACACAGTTATGTAATTGCACATATAACTGAAAGGAGCTCAGATATTTCAATCTGCCAAAGAAAAAAAAAAATCATGTCTCATGGAAATGTATGACTTACAAATATAGGGAAACTACAATCCCTCATTCAGATTGGTGGAAAGGTTTCTTGTGGGAGGAGTCCAAATGAAATAAAAGAGGGTTTAGGTAAATATGCATTATCATTAGCAGTGGGCTTGGAACTGCACTTCTTGTCTAGTCAAATCAGTTGTTTTATGGATGATATTCATCACTGTAATTTTCTGCTAATTAGACTTCCGTAACAACAATAAGAATACCAACATTAAGGCACATGTGTGTTATGATTTTCCTTAGGCAGTACTGGTGAACCTTTAATTATGCGTGTGTGCGTGCGTGCGTGTGTGCGTGCGTGCATGTGTGTGTGTGTGTGTGTGTGTGTGTGCAAATAAATAAATAAATAAGTGCATGTGTGTGTGTGTGTGTGTGTGTGTGTGTGTGTGTGTGCAAATAAATAAATAAATAAAATCTCTTAATCAGAGTGTGGTCTTTCCATCCACAATAATAATAATTTTGGCAAGAAATCTTTATAATGAATTTCATGATAAAGTATTTGTTGGTGTTCTCATTACCTTTCAGCATGCCTTTGAGTAAAACAAGTATGGGTTGGATATAATTAGGCCTGCTCGAGCATAGATTTTTTTTTCCCAATCAGTTAAAACTGTGTTAGTTAATATTCTATTCTATTCTAATTCTCCCGAAATAATTTCCTTAATAAGTAACTGGATTCTTTAGATCTTGAATAAACACCATATAGAGGCCTATTACTTTGTTTTCTTTTCCATTCTGTTCCTCTCACACACATTCTTTATTTTTAGAATTCCTGTTGACCTATATATTAAATCTATGCAGCTTTGTATTTTAGTGCTTGCCAATAAGGAATACAACTGGATTGTAGTTGCAATTGACGTATACTTTTTTTTAGTACTATTTACAGTGAGCTGTGTATTCCCCAAATGTAAACATTACATCTTATTTGAATCTGGATGAAACTACTACCTTAAAGAATTAGGGTATTTCATCACCACGAGGCTATTAGTGGAGCCCAGTGTGCTGACTGTGCCTACTTTTTCAGCAGTAGCTGTTGGAATAGCCGCCGAGCCCTGCAATGGGATTATGAGCTGTCAATGCGCAGTCAGTGTATAGCATTGTCTTTATAAGGTTTCTCATCGATACTTTATTGATTGTGCTATTTGTGATTTCGCATCCACTGCGTTTGTTTTTCAATATCTTCTGTTTTTCAATATCTTCTGTATCTTCTGAAGGGACCTATGCCTTACAAGGTTGATTTGAATCTATAACCCAAGGAGGATAAAACATTTGAGAATTAACATCAAATATTCTTTTTTTTTGCTTCAATTAAGAGGCAAGAGCATGTGACATCTAAAAATGAAAAATACTTTTTTTTTCTGTAAAATGCTTCCCTAATTCATCTGTACTGTTCAAAAATGATAACAAACGCAGGCCTACACCACGCTTATACTGAAATTAAATAACACTTATACAATTTATAACTACCATGGAATATAAACAAAAGTTATTATGCATATGACGCGCATTTGTGTAGACTTGAGCCCTCCAAAGACGTGCCCAAGTACTGTTCACTACACCTGCTATTGCTAAAGTAATTCTGCGATATCATCGAGTTTGTCTCTGAATATCTGTACTTTGGAGGGGAAACCTCTCAGCTCACAACTGTTCCAATCAGTGTAAAATCGTGCCAGATGTCCCATATTTCCGTATGTTTATATGCATGACCCTCTGTTCCCTAAAAAGAGCAACAAATTAAAGTTAATTGACAGCAGTGTCTAGTTATGTATATGTCTTTGGTTGTAAACGGTGTTTAAGGAGTTGTGTGCTCCTGTGGTTGAACAGCCAAACCTGGTTCTGTGCAGAGGCACTCAGAGAGTGCACATTAATATAGGTCAGTGAAAAATGAATAGTGTCACTGTGCTCTATTTGGCTGGAAGTAAGGTGTAACGGTTTCGGACAATTCTGACTGAGGACACTATCCTGTAATCAACCGTGAACTCACTCATTACGTTGTGCTCTAATCTGAACCTGTCGTTTTGGCGACTTGGTTTGTTTCTATAGTTGTTGCCAAGTGCAGACCTCTGAAAACTTACACAGACTGGGGTATACTTGCATACGTTACAAGCAGGCCTGCTTTATTTGACTAAATAGCCTACATCTTATATTGTTGCAACTTCTCCACATGTTTATGATCTTCCATTCCATTGTGGCGACTTCTCTATTTATTTAATACAACTGTACGGTGAACAAAAATAAACAGGGCGACTAAACATACGATTCTTCTTTTGGTGCTGAAAACTGTGTACCGACACAAAAGGGGGACGTTTTTCCTGCGTCGGAAAGTAAATTCTTTTGAAGTGGAACTAATCATCTGAGGAATGGTTCCCGTTGTCCTAACAACGCAGCTGAAATGGAAGGGGCCTCTCTTTTTGTTGAATCTATGTTTTCTTTCTTTCATTCAAAACCGAAGATGATAGTAGTTTCACACCCTGTCCACCCACATTGTCGGCCGAAACCTTTACTTTCTTTGTCGGTGAGTCTTTACGCGGAGACGCCGTGCACACGGCGGGCGACTCTTGGACGTGTGACGTCAGGCTCGCGCTTCTGCCTCCATAGTTTACGCCTCTTTATATAGGCTACTTAAACAGAGAAGAGAATATCACCCCACATCCTCCACACCAAACTAATGAACATCGGTTAAATCTGCCTTTTAGACCAGTAGACAGAGGGTGAATCAGTCCGTTTTTTAAAAAGCAATTCTTTGTTTCCTGTGCACCAGTCCGCAAAGTACCGCTATTCAGGCCTATTTGTTCATTGAGATGTGTCTGTGAAAATATTTAGCCCCTAGACTGATCCACAGACTGGTCTTAGGCGGATCGTGCATGGTTTTTATTTCACAAGCAGCAAAAACTTCACTTAGGTATTTTTTTATTTTAATGTTCAAACAATGCGAGTCAGAGCACTGGTCACTGGGTCATTGCAGCGCTTTTACACAGAGCAGTAAAGTGTGTCCGGTTTGTCCAATTAAAAGATCAACATTGTCATAAACCAAGCGCGCGTGAACAACCTTGGTAAATATCACTAACCTTGGCCATATCCCTTCTTCCTAAAACGCAAGTTTACAAACAGACCACTTTTTAAATGTACTTGATAGAATGTGTAGCTCTGGCCTCTGTGACCTTTCAGTCAAGAAGCATAATCTTAATTGCCATTACTAAATCTTTTCCCTCCCCAACTACCTTTTTTCCCTCACTACGTTATAAACACTTGAACCTTCACGGAACGCAGAAGAAGCGAAGCATTTTATTGTCACCACGGGGTTGCTTATAGAGTTCAGAAAGCAGTCACGTGCGGGGGAAAGTAAACGATCGTGGCTCCAGTCGAAAAAAAGTCGAAAAGAGCAAGGAACTTTTACTGTGGAACAACCGGCCCAACAAAGTTACAAGGGGTTTTGCAACGGTACGTAATATATTAGGTTAGCCAAAATGTAGGAGATTTCTGGTGGTTTTAAATGATTATCTAATTTTATTTCTATAGGCCAAGTCTGTTGCTGAATAATATTTTTTTCCTACAGTGTACACATTCTATCTATCTATCTATCTATCTGTCTGTCTGTCTGTTTGTCTGTCTGTCGGTCTGTCTGTCGGTCTGATGCCCTGCCTGTGAAACATCTTTGTATTCCCCCTCTGGGTTGCCAGTGCCAGTGATTGGCATCAGGTTGATCCCTCTTTAGTAAAAGTGTAGGCAGGTGATGTCACACTCTGAAGGATCCCATCCACACACAGTGTGTGTACATCGACTGGAAAAACTGAAAACTGAAAAATGGCTTTTATGCTGTGGACATGGAGTAAATAAACGGAGCTATTTAATAAGACGTCACTGCTGATGGCACACAAATTGAGATGTAAATCCAAAGTTAAAAGAAAAGGATTGTGTGTCAATCATAAAAGGCTAATTGGCGGGTCATCAATCAAGATTTCATAAAGGCCAGACTTCATATTACTTGAAATCAAATCATAAAGGCTAGACCTAGCATTAGCATAAGAACAACCATAAAGGCTAAAAGCAAATCTGAAGTAGCAAATACTCCAACTGTTTATCATTCTTTTCAGTGAGTCGCGTGAAGCAGTGTTTGTGTGGACAGCCCCGAAATCCCTTGGCACGAGAGTATTTTTGTCCACCCGCTTCGTGCCAGCTGGCTCTCCCTCCTCGGAAACAAGAGGCAGACGCTGCACAATTCTAATCTTAATCGTCCCAGACACAAAAGTCACTTTCGGTTGGACCCTCGTGCGTTCGCAATGCTGTTTGTTCCATTAAGTTAAATTGTTCCCTAATGTATCAGCTGAGCTAACTTTAACATTCAATAACAATCGATCGTATTTTTAAAGAAAGGGTTGCCCTTCCACTTTATCTCATTGTAAATGATTTTGGATTGACACTATATTCACATTTACAGATGAAAGATACATATTAAAGGTACAAAAGATGTACCCTTGAGGATACCATCCCAGTGACAGGGAAAGGTACAGTTTAGTATCTTTTTTTCTGAGAGGGTATGCTAAGCTACTTTCTTTGCACGCGCACTTAGCGCCCATGGAAGCCCTGTGACCTTTAATAGTAGCAAGATGATTGGTGTTCCGTGTAATACGTCAGTTAAAGAAACGTTCTGGGCACAGACTCTTCCTTGAATAACGTGACACAAAGTCTATGTCCAAAAACTGCATATTACTGTACTAAACAGCATGCCACACAAATAGCACGTCCATAACATTTAGTTTATGTTGTTTATGATAGTGTATACAATATGCGGTTTTTGACGTAGCCCAAGCGGTAGTCTGGACATATATTCAGTTTAGGATAGTAAGCATATATATGAAGGTTAAGTGGTCTAAAAGATCTTAAAGTAATTGCATGGATTTAGAAAGCATACGCTTACGTAGGCTATTTATTCTCCATGCCTATTTTGGTCCCTTAAATGTGTCTGAGACCAGTGTCACATAATGAAGTCCGTGTCGAGCTTTACTTGCGCAATCCAATTCTTTTCAGCAGTGTGTGAAAGCAATATTTCTGCATATACTTTGTGATCCCAGCCCACCATTCCACACTGCCCTTCAAACAAGACACACGTCCTTAAATGAGCAGTCGTGGTAATACCCAAGGTTGCTAGCACCTCTTGTAAATAGTAGGCTATGACTCTCTCTCTCTCTCTCTCTCTCTCTCTCTCTCTCTCTCTCTCTCTCTCTGTATGTGTGTGTGTATGCCGGTTTTAACAACATAATTTATTCAGTATATTGTTTAATACCTAAGAAGAAAATAGGACCTTGTCCAAATAGTCGCTGTGGTTTATAATCTACCTTACTTGCTAAGAGCAAAAGTGACACTTGATAAGCATTTCAGCCAATGGCCAGAATCGGGATATAGAGAGATCATTATCTTTTGTGCTTCCCTAGTGAACATCCACAGTAAATTGCAAGACTAGGCCTCAAACATGGCAGGCTTCAAAATTTATATTTGAAATGTTTTGTTTGATCTTGTAGCTTACTGAAAACACTTTTTTTGCTTTCTAAAAGTCTCCTAGCAACAGCAAACAAAGGCAGGGAACATTTCAAGTTTCCCGCGGTGCAGCCAGTCCATTGGCGTCTTTGATCTTGACTGGGAAAATAGCTGAGTGGGCACTACTGACATTTTTCTTTCATTCAGTGTCCTTTTAGCCCCCCTTGCTTTGCCCAAAGCCCACAAAAAACACCCCATCTTCATCTGCCCCTAAAACCCACCCCTGTTAATCGCCCAAACCAAACACTTCATTCAGTCATTACAGTGCTTTTACTGAGATGTTATGTTTTAGAGCACGGGCCTCTAGTGTACATTTGCTTTAAAAAAGTACATTTATTTGATCACTTTACAAATCCTGGCAGGCACAATTGATTTTGTTATACATCACTCTAAATTTTTGTTTCAGTGGTGGCTTTACAATAATTCATTCGCACATTCTTGCTATACATTGCTCTCTGTTTGATCTGATTTTTAATTTTTTTTATCCAATTAAGCATTGTGTTACTTAACAGAACTACAACTACTTATCTTCTAGGAGACTTAGAAACTACAACATGAGAATCTAGACAAATAGTAAAGCTACAGTGGACTTTGGGGTCATGGGGCTGCCCAGAGCTTTCCTATCTGGAATTTCTACATAGAGTAAAAATACGCATTAAAAAACATTTGTTGAAGTTAATAAATAACTAAATAAATACTTTCCTCGTACATTCCGTGCTAAGTGATTAAAATAGCTTTTATGCCTCTATGTATAAACACAAGAGATACCAGATATAATATCTGATATCTGTTGGCTATGGAAGGTTATCATAATCTTAATCAGTTTATCAATATGATTTAAGGGAAGTTGTTGTTTTATTCCCCTGACCTGCATACACATTTTGTTACTTTGGTTTATATTGAATATGCTACAATAATACATTTTACAAGTTGATTGTATACCATTTAAGGCCACATGAATCATGAACTGTGTAGTTAAGCCAGTCATTGCATTTAATATTTAATGTGTGGATCTTTTATCTACAAAATCAGAAAGACTACACTGACATAATTTGCAGTGATAATGAGTTGTCATGCTCTCAGTAGTGATCTTAATTCACATCACTGATTATTTGTGTATATGTGCTATTTGTGTATAAGTGCTAACCTATCTAAAGTGGAAACATTTTATAGCAATGAATGCACTTCATACTGATTGATTACCTTTTCCTATCTGTTATTTGTTTCCCATATTCTAATTGCGCACAGGGTCAGAATTTATAGCATGCATTCATGATTTACTTTCTCCAAATATAGAAAGACTATATGTGACATTTCTAAAAACAATTATGCTACAGAAGGCATGGGGGTGGGGTGGCATTCATCAATTCTCCATTTTGGGTTCAAAGTAGGATTTATTGTGCTCATCTTTGTCTCTGTGCCACACATTTTATTTATAAAACTGTGAAATCTGTTCAGGGACCCCAACATTTTTGAACCACCAAGGGTGTCATTTGCCAGAGGAAGCAAAGTGAGACAAACTAGCCACCCCCAATCCTTCTGGAAACATCTTGTTTTCCAAGCTGCAAGGTAAGCACTATGCTATTGTCAATCAGTTGTCATAACCAAGTGGAAAATGATTACAGAGTCTTCCTGCCACAATTTTTTTTTCAGCACTCTCATTTGCTTATGGTGGAAGAATTCAGTCCATAATTCTACAACTAACTAAGCCCTGTGTGATTAAGACATCTTCTGTCAGAGCTGCTTACAGTGCATTAGAGACTCAGAGATCACTGTGGAATTGCACTGAACCAGGTTTCTTCAGATGTCAGAAGTATCAAGAAATGTAAGTTTTTTCAAGCAACACACTGTCTTCTTATACTGTCAATATATAAATTATATTGCATGTACACACTGACTCATTTTAAAAAGATTATCTTTGATATATCAGAATCCCAGAGCACTTGACTGCTCCATGAGATTTTGATTCCATTGTTTACAAGCAATGCCAATAAAGCAATTATAACTTTAAAAAATGTTTCATTAATTTACTGGGACAGATTATTGATATGGGGCAAGCACGCTGGTGCAGCGATCCTGGGCTCGCGTTACTGTCTGTGCGGAATTTCACATGTTCTCCCTGTGTGGGTTTCCTCCGGGTTCACTGGTTTCTTCCCACCTTCCAAAAACATTCCAGTGAATTGGCTACTCTAAATTACCCCTAGGTGTGAATGAGCTTGCAAATGAGTATGTGTGTGTGTGATGCCCTGCAATGGCCTGGCGTCCCATGCATGGTGTATTCCCGCCTTGCTCCCAGTGTGGATAGGCTCTGGATCCACCTCGACTCAGAATAACGTGGTTACTGAAGATGAATGAATTAGTTAAGATTATTGATATGATTACTGAAGTTGAACAGGGCGATGTCCTTTAGGTTTAAAGCAAATAAAGTGTAGGGGTCACCACGTCATTGTTCTAAAGTCACAGGCAACTTATAAGACTGTTGCATGTGCAGAAACTATCTGAGGCTCCAATGAACATACAGGTGCTGTTTGTGTTGTGGTGTTCCACCATCAGGAAGCACCAAATATCTTCACTCGCCAAGGCTTTGAAGAGCTTGTGAGGTCAGGTTGTCAATTATGGTCTATGCCCACATGGCACTTCCTGTCTGCATTCACATAAATCCATTCGCCACACAATGCATTTTAAATCAAAGCCATGTCACCCTAGTATGCCTTAGGAAACATTAAGCCATAGTATGTTACTTTCATGTGTGATAGCATGACTCCTGTGGGCTTTGAAGTGCTCACTTTTTTAATGCTTTATTAATAATAACACTCTGCGGTTTCCTCTGACTCTGTGGATGCTGTTTTGCCTCTCTTTCTCTCTCTGACTCTCTCTCACTCTTTTTTCTCTCACACACTCTCTCCCCCAGTCTCTAAAGCAGGTCTTCAGGGGTCTGTTTGTGGGCTTGTGAGTAGAAGGAATACAGACACATCATTGATGCCAGAGTGCGACCTTGTGCTCAGAAAGAGGCTGTAGAACTACAAGTACCACACAGATACTATAAGACATATTCTGTGTCTTTTTTAATCTGTCTTCCCTCATGTTCTGGCGCTAGCAGCAGGGGGAGCGTCAGGATTATGCACCCTACTTAATGTGTGTGCGCATATGATGGGTTTATTTATGTGTGTGTAGATAGGGAACGAGAATAAATACAGAAAAAACATTTAGTTTGTAATCATTTATGGGCTACAGGTGATTGTATTGTTCTCTACAGTTGTGTTTCTTATTTTCCAACAAATGAGATAGAATTATTACAACATGATGACTGCCTGGCATTTATTGCAGTAGCTCTTGTGATTGCTTATGAAAGCTTTTTAAAGGTTCCTTATCTGGCCTTTTAATTTCAAGACTACAAAAGTGCTATGGAAATGGATTAAACAAATACATTTGTCAAGCTAATTACAGCCTGACTGACATTTATTGCAATTGTATTTGCAATTGTTGCTGGGTAGTGGTGGTCCAGCGGTTAAGGCTCTGGCCTACTGATCGGTAGGTTGTGCGCTTGAATCCTGGTTCTGCCAAGCTGCCACTGTTGGATCCTTGAGTAAGACCCTTAACCTTCAACTACTCAGCTTAATTATAAGTCGCTTTGAATGAAAGTGTCTGCCAAAAAAGTAAATGTAAGAATGCAATTTTGGGAATTTTACTAACCCTTACAACTTTATTGTTTTTTTGTGTATCAAAAGTCTAAAGGGTTAAAATGTTGAAAATGTATGTTTCCTTTATATTACATGTTAAAAGGCAGCATAGAAGTATACTATAACAACAATTGTATATTTAATTTCATTATCTTTTTCGAATCATTAATACTAAGACGTTGTCTGACAATCAATAGGACAACCTGTACCAAGCTGAGGACATAATTGCAGCAGCATCAGCTGCAGTAGAGCTTAGCGTTCCTGTCCTATTGGCCAACCAGTTCTCTCTCATGTGCCTGCCATGATGCAAGCACTCCAATCTGGCTCCTCTGAGAGGTCATGCCCCCTTCAGTCCTCCGCCAGCTTTGCACTTCATCTAGAGATGCACCGGGGGCACCTGGCTCCCCTTCCCACTGTGGAAGGCCAGATCAATGGCACAAGCCATCCAAGCAGAATGACCAGGGGTCGGCATCAAAGACTCCTTTGGCCACCCGGGCCACCACTGCCTCCTTTTCCCCTTTAGCTTGGACCTGGGCAGCATGGGCTTTGGCTTGGGCAGCCTGCATAGGGAGAGGGCCAGAGGTCAAGCCCGTCTGTGCACTCTGCCTCATCTGATGAGGGGATTGGGTCTGGTTTTAATGAAGCAGTGCCGAGCCCACATGTACACTTATTTCATGTGCCATGTTCAATATAATAGCATGAATTTTCTTTTTCAGAAACTACAGAATGTAGAGAGATGTTTCTGGCCCTGTCCTTGGCACTACTTGCTTCATTTCAAGACATAATCACAAAGTGTCTGCATATTTTTTTAAAATTGTTGCAGACGTTAAGTTTGAGTTTGTCAAAAGGAGTTTTGTCTTTAAATGTGAACAGAAACAATTTTTACATAAGAAAAAATAAGCATACAAAAACATGTTTAAGCCCTTTAATAGTTACTTCATTTTTATTAAATGGACCCTTATTACAGAATAAACAAATGAGCTATCACATATTAATACAGCAGTCTTGTTCTCCCAAATGTTGGTCATATGGTGAAAAGAAAGGCAATTATTTTCATGCAGCTGTCAATGTATGCCGTCTAATTAAACATCCTTTCTTGAGCCACTAATAAAAATGAACAACTTCAAGGGATTTCTCTTGTCTTTATGAAACTCTTCGACTGCCCAAGCCCCCAGTCTATGTCTTGATCCCTCTATGTATCTTACTTCTGTGAAGGGGGATGAAAGGGGGATGCAACGAGAGAGAGAAAGAGAGGGAGCAGGAGAAAAAAGGCAAGTTTGGCAAGTGGAGGAGCGAAGGGGGAGACAGATGGCATGAAGTCTGTGGCTTTCTGGCGCTGGGCTCATGGCGCTAAAATCCTCCCTCTCACACATTCCAACAAATCCAACCAGGGAGGCTCAGGAGTGTGCTCTACCACTCTTGCAATGGAGCATCTGACAAAGATAGGGAAGCTAACACTCTCTCTCTTTTGCTCTCTCTCTCTCTCTCTCTCTCTCTCTCTCTCTCTTATAAATATACACCATTTTAAACATTTAATAGTGTATATGTGGCCCATAGCAGGGTTTATTGGCTTGTTAAGATAAGAGGGTTGTGGCCGGCGAGCACTGGGCCATGTTAGGCATAAAGGTGGTGGTGGCAAAAAGCAGAACAAGTGCTACTCAAGTGTAAAATCTCATTCAATAAAGTGCCAAAGTATAGTGGAAAAAACTATACCCTTCCTCTTATATTAGAGAAAGAAAACACTGCAATTTGCAATTTGACTCTCTAGTTTCCCTTTTAGCGTTTGCTCTTGATAAAGGACCCAGAATGCCTGTATTGCATTTTACTTTTATACATTTACTTCTTTTGATTCAAACATTATTGTATCTATAGAAGCCAAATGCTTACACATGTAGGTAAGCCAGTTGCTACTATGCACTTCTACGTTTTTTTCCACTTGAGCCTGTTATATCTTGTCATTTAGCATAAATGTACTAAAAATAGCTGTTGACATAAAAGGGCCACATCTTTGCCCTGTCAACCACATATGGGGCATTCTTTTTTCCGTTACTCTTGATGCTCTTGCTTTTGATTGCACTCTGTAGTAATTTGCCATTGATTCCTGAAAGCATGTTTATTGAAAGCATGGGACCAGCCATGGCTGATTCTTGTTAAATGTGCCAAATAATGCAAGAAGTACTTCAGCAGTGCTGTCTTCAATCTTCAGGGTCTAGGAGCTCCTGCATGGCACACTGACCTGACTGGGTGCTCTCAAACAAACACACACACACACACACACACACACACACACACACTCTCACACTCTCCGGGTGGATGGCTGCACTGAGCCTTCTGTTTTTGCTGCCATACTAATGAATGACTCAGCTGGGAATATGTAATACTGTTAAAAGGTCACCTGAGGCATGTGTATCACATTACTGATAACGATAATAAAAAGAACAATCTGTGCAAATACATCTTTGAAGTTATTTTCCCTCTTCCTCCCACTGAAGGTAATTTTATCTATTACCACTCTCATTTCCTTTCAGGCTTATGGATTTGAAGAAGCATTAACAAATTCTATCTAATCGATCTGAGTTTTAGAGCTGTCCTTCCATGGCTATCCTGATTAAAGTTTTTGTCATGCCTAGAGTACGGAAGTATGCAATTTAATTTTGGTGCCCAGCACCATCAGACAGTGTATTTCAGTTAACAAACCAAACAAGGAAATGACCAGAGATTTACTACTGGTCTGAGCTGTTAAAATTCTGTACAATTACAACAAACCCATCAGGCAGATTTCTGTTGTTGATGCCCTTTCATGCCAACTGACCTATATTGGATATGATATAAGCAATACCAAGCCACTTTCCCAACTAACTGCATCTTCCCTGTTGCCTCTCACTATTACCTCTTGTTAGCAAAGGAAATAAGAACAATAACACAAAGCTTGCCTCATCTTTGTTATATTATTGTGGTCCAGATTCATGTGAAATAGCTGCCTTTTCATTATTTGTGGCCGCAGAACAGTAATTGTGTTAAATTGCTTGGCTGAAGGCGTTTGATATCCAGCTGATTTCTGAATGCCATGTTGCATATGTGTCATACATTTAAGCAGCTGGCCAGTGAATAAGAGGTAATTGTAGTGCTACATACTTCACTAGATGCACACACAGTGAGGGCAGGGGCCCCTCATCCATGCCTCCCATATTCTCTCTCAACCTCAACCTCTCTCTCTCTCTCTCTCTCTCTCACACACACACACACACACACACACACACACAAGCAATAATGACTGTCTCCTGCTTCTGTTAGGTTATGGAGTATTTCCCCCCTGCAACAGAGGCCTCATCCTGGGAAATTGAGCAATTTCTGATTGAAAACAGTGTCTGTAATTAGAGCACTCACTATTTGTAACCACTTGGCATTACATTAGCATGCAAAGCTGCCAGCTATCTAATCTGGGGAAAAACGTTTGTTTCCTTAATTGCCCTCTTAGGACAAAAGCGTGGGAGGATGGAAGAAAATGCTAACATGCCTGCGTGCTTGAGGAGGAATGAAGCCTGGTGTCTGCGGCAAAAGTGGCTCATTGAACACAGAGGTTAAACCTTTAAACCCCACTAATGGAGACACACACACACACACACACACACACATACTGTATATACACGCAAGGCCATCTTACATATGAAATGAGATAAACACCACCTCCACTACCGTCAACAACAACACTAATAATAATAATAATAATAATTCTTCAGGTGAGTATACGCTGTACAGATCCCTCATACTAGTACACATTCAGCTCCCTTTATAGGTCACCTAGCAAGCAACCTGTACTCACTTTCATTTGATGAAAGGTTGAGGCAAACCTTTAGTGCATTTTTTTTATTACTCTTCAAAAGTGAAACATTCTACTTAATATCTTGACATGAAAGCTTGTCTGCTAAGGGTTAAGATATCAAAGCTTGCACAAATAATTTATTATATCATAGTATTACCAAAATGCTGTTAGGAAAGTGAATATTACAATGTGGACAAGTAACAGAGGATGTAAAGCAATACTTACTAGATATCAAAGGTACTGGCCCCACAATCATGTGTAGAGTGTAGAGTACCATATGGATGTGCAAATAACCTACTGATCAGAACATTTGTGAAAGCAAATACACAGTCTAACGTAAAAAAGTTTTGCATAATATTTTATTTGCCTACTCTGCAAAAAATTGGTTTTGAACTCTTATATGCTTAGAAGACAGAACATTTTATTTTCTGTTACTGGTGCATCGAAATATTGATCATATTGGCTGTTTCATTTCAAACCCAGGAGGTAAGTGCTCTCCAACACAGAAAGCATGTTGCAGACATTTGTGGCAAACAATAAATATTTTATGTAATGGCAAAATGCCTGGTAATTGACTTTGCCAGAGAAGTTTTTAAAATGCCATTTCAGTCTCTTTGCAAATTTAAGGAGATTTCGACTAGACTCGTGTTACTACGGGGAAAAAAAGAGAAACGAAAGCCATTATGACCTGGAATAAAACGAGAGCAACGCTTTTTTATTACCACTGACCATACCTATGCACAGAAAGCTAATCGATGCTGCAACACACAATATTGGCACAACATAACTTCATGTGGTCAAGTGGTCAAATGGCAGACTGTATAGCATTTTACTACTTAGGCAAGGGAAGCTGTAATATTTCAAATTAAAAATGTTATTCAGCATAAGGAATATTACATTACATATTATATGACAATCTTACAATCCACCTAGTAATTCATGCAGAGTTCATTTGAGTCCACTCTGCCCAGAGTCTTAAAATCATCTCACTGATGTAACACTGGCAACTTTAGATAATAAATAATAGTAGCTAGGGTGAAATTACAATACTGTGCAATACACAAACATAATAATGCAAACTTACAATTAAATTAAGTTGAAATGTACCTTCCAAACTGATGAAAATCAACCCTTAAAACACAATTTCATACAATGTAGTAAACACAAAGGCTTGAAAAAAGAGGGAAACATTTGTGTTAGTCTGTGGTCACATCTGGCAATTTGCTGCAGTGTTCAGTCCTCTGTAGAGTTTCTCTTGGTTCATACTTTGCCCACTGACAGACTGAAGTGCCTTGCATCGGTGTTTGATGAATACTTCATCGCTCTAACTGATTTATAGGAATGGGTTCCAGCATAAAACCTTTGAGATATGTAAGGAGCACAGAATACTCAAAAACTGCTCGAACCCATTAGGATATGAACATATGAATGGACTCTTACTTAACAGAAATCTCAGAAATGTTGTGTTAAAGGGGATGACCCCAGAACAGGGAATCAATTCTGGTGTGGAAAACTGCAAACCTATATTGTCGAGTAATTATAAAACTATTATTGACAAACAAGAAGTTGAGAATTTTACTTGAAGTAACGTGTAGGCTACGTGAAGGTTTTAATATAAGAAATCAACATGATTTGTGCCTGCAAGCTATAAAATGACGACCAGAAGCTTGTGTGTACATGAGTTAATGGATGCTGTACATCCCCGTGTGCATAACTGTCCTTAAAACAAGATTTTTAGCTGCATTTACAAAGTGGAGGCAGGACACACCAAGCCCGAGATTTACATTTATCTGTCAAAGACACAACTTGTAGTCTACACACTCGCATGGAACTTTGTCAAACAAACAAACAAACAAACAAACAAACAAACGAACGAACGAATAAATAAATAAAAAGCAAGCAAACAAACAAACAAATAAATACATCTACATTTGCTGTTTTACAATATAAAATGCTACTTAAAAATGTAAATCGTCACATCGTCGTGAATAGTAGGCTATGACTCTCTCTCTCTCTTTCTCTCTCTCTCTCTCTCTCTCTCTCTCTCTCTCTCTTTCTCTCTCTCTCTCTCTCTTTCTCTCTCTCTCTCTCTCTCTCTCTCTCTCTCTCTCTCTCTCTCTCTCTCTCTC
>JAOUQW010000034.1:14507359-14519561 GCA_028565825.1 Olivaichthys viedmensis | reverse complement strand
CTCAATGCATGTGTTATTCTTTTTATATGTGCATTGTTGGCTATTGTCATGAAGGGTGCCAATAATTATGGAGGCACAGTAACTTGATTTAGATCTACCCTGCCCAAATTTAGTTTGTCCCTTAGCAACAATATTATCATTCAGCTTTTACAAAATGCTACACAATTTCAAAAAAATTACTTCTACAAAGGTTGCTAAACGTTAGAATTTCAACATAAAGTTATAATATAATATTAATAAAATGCTAACTAAATTGGTTGTTGGTCTGCGCAGAAGAAAGGTGGCTCTATCATCTATGAAAAGGCTGAAAACTTGACCAATTGACATTTTTTTGTTTACAAGATGTTTGTATTTTCAGTTTCTGGCCTTCAAACCTTTGAGACCATTTGTATGCCTGTACTATGTTTTTTAGCCTGTGACACTGTGTATGTCTGTCCTATGTTTCAAAGACTCGCTCTTGCTATATTCATATTATATTTAATATTATATTTAATATTTGTTTTATTTGCTATATAAGTCTTGCCTTAAATGCTTCCCATTTTCCCTAACTGTGGCAAAATTTGAAAACTTCCAAAATCAAAAAGTCGAACTGCATTCTGAAAGTTGCGGCAAGGGGCGCTATAGCGGGCCATACTCTCCGCCCTTCTTCCGAGATGGATTCAGCGGCCGCACACCATACCTCCTTTTTTTTAATTGATTTTTTAATTGATTGATTGATTGATTGCCTGTGCGACAAAAGTACAACAGCACACACTCATCAACCGTCCATATGTTTATTGTTGGGGCTGTTGTAATACTATATGGTTTACTGACACGCACTGTGAGGATGCACTCTTGGCTTGAGCGCACGCTACGACGCGTCGTAGGCCGGGCGTTGTCATTTGCTGTCGCGTACTTGCGTGAAGTATGTTTCCTGTCCTAAGGCCTGTTTCACACATACTGCCTCTGCTTTGCGCTGGCGATGCTATTGCTTTCCTATGAAGAGAGCGCACCGCGTCGCTGTGCCTTGACGCCGCACGGACACAGTTACGTTTATAGCAAGTAACATAAAAATGAAAATCCAGCGTAAAATACGCATTTATCCAAAGCGACAGGATACGATGGAGCGTAAAGGGCCTTGCTCAAAGACCCAACAGTGGAAGCGGACTAGGATTTGAACGCACAACCTCTCGATCAGCAGCCCAAAGCCCTGATCACTGAGCCACCGTTGGGTTGCACAATAAGTCGCTGCACCAAATTGCAATGGTGTAATGACATTTCCAAACAGTACCACACACACCTCGGTACCAGAAAACCGTATCCTTTTGTCCCAAGATATTGTTGGAAAACATTTCATATCGGATGCTGCACAAATATAAAGGTTAACTTTGCAAGGTTTGTGTGGCGTTTGTATGACGCATGCATTTCTTTTTAAATTTTTTTTTAACATCATTAATACGAAAGTGCGTATCGAATAGGACCGTAAAAGCCGTTCACGCTTGCGTGGTACAGATCGGGCAGCACCGACGCTACCAGATCCGCGGCCCCTGCCTGATTTGCGCCGCGCACGCGCGCACATGCGCGGCGCAAATCGGGCATCGGGCAGGGGCGCGGATCTGGTAGAGACAGGTCTGTTCTGAAGTGATGAGGCCTATGCGAGGCACTTCGAAGGGGGACCGCCTACGGCAGCCATTTGTAGGGTCGTTCCAAAAATGAAGTGATGGAAATAATTGACCTCAAAGGGCCCTTCAAAAGGGTCGTTTTCGAGGGGCAACTACCGATGAACATTTTGCCCCCGAGATTCTTTGCGCTGTTTTTGCCAATGAAAAAATGGCCATGGCAACAGGCAAGTTGACCTATAAATGGTCAAGTCCAAGTACGAACCATCACATTTATTAAATTGATATTAAAGTAATATTAAATTGTGTACTTAAAAATCAACAAAACAGCTAAAAGTATAGCAAATAAGCTCTTTTATGTAGGTTTGATTGAAATTGATCAAAGCAGGCTTGGTGAACAGCAGCTCCTAAATGAAAGTGGTGGCCGCATGGGGACGTTTTTGCTACTTAGTCCATCCGTTAATTATTAAATTGGGACACTTGTTCGCTGTTCAGTGTCAGGGATTGTGCGACAATAAAACACCGGCTGACGTTGAAGTGCGTTAAAAATGGCCCTTACTTTCGATCCATACGGATGGGACCCTTCAGAGTGCTCACTTCGGAGGGAGTAGGGCCATTCAGTGGACCCCAGCGACAGTGCTAACAGATCATCACCCCTCTCAAATGTGGGAATCACCAACAGTCTCAAAAGCATCCACAAATGCAGCGCACCATTTGCAAACACATTTGAAACTGAAAATGGTAGTCGTGCTGCACAAATAAATATACCAGACTTACAAACCAAAATTGCGACGCAGATATGTTTCGTAGTCACATTTTGTTACATTCGTATGATACATATACGAATTGCTTAGTGTGCATTTGTGCGTTCCATTTAAACATGTTAAAATGTGTTTCTGTATTCTTGTAAGTCTTATATTTATTTTTTGATTCGACAGATTTTCAAATGTTTTGCTGCGGATGCGCATTACTTTGCATTTACTGAGTCTGCATTTGTGCATTTTGGGCTTGCATTTGGGAAAGGTGTTGATACAGGGTGTTTTACCTTAATAATTGTAATAATAATCATTTACATTTACATCCACCATTAAGACTTTTGGTTGGGCATATCTTAAATCATGTCCTTCGTTTTATAGCTTGTTACCAAAAAATGATCATTCTGTTGCTATGATCCATGGCGAAGTCAAAGTTAAAAATGAAAATGATAATAATAATAATAATAATAATAATAATAATAATAATAAAAAGGACTAGGTCATAGGCTACCTGAAACAATTGAGAATTTATCAATTAACATGTCTAAGAAGGCACAGTACACGGTCTACACACTTGGGTTCTCGTCTTACTCTTAAGAATTCACAGGAGCAAAAACAGGGAAAGTTGATAATGGCTAAGGTAGGATAAGGGGTGGGGTTAGCGGTTATAGCTTTTCTTACGACTTTATTCGTACGAAATCCTACGACATAATAAGTAGGTGTACGTTTAATCTAGAGGATTTCAATGTTCTTTAAAACGTATTTGTTTATGTATGTATTTATTTATTTTAGAAAGACAACAGTGAGGTTTTAAGTTATGCTAAAACTGAATGATAAAATCAGTCAAATTGCAGACTCATTTTCATGTTTGACTTTAAATGCAAATGTCACTCATCCGGTGATTTATTTTTCATGTGAAATTCCAAATTCATAAATAATAAATAAAGGTCTAATAATTAATAATTCAATAAAAAAATATCTCTCATATTATCTCTTATATGATCTCTTATAGGCTACAAAGTTAATGTATTGAATTATTTATAGATAAATAAATAGAGTTCCTCTTAGCCTAGTTTTTCAACAGGTCCCACATGCTTAGATACAGCCGCCAAATCTGATAGCCGCTTATCTCAGTGTTCCCCTCTTCAAAGTCGGATCCTGTTGTGCATTGTGACACTTTGTCTGTAGGCTATGATACTCTAAAAAGTCATGTGTATGCTGGATTTGTTATATTTTCAGGAGCAAAATCAATTATGCCTTTTATAGTAAAAGCCAGAGGCATAAAAAGGCATAAAAAACAGAACTCACCAAAAAATAAACCAAGTCTTTGAGGTCCACAACATTGCAGTGTAATGCGCACGTGATGTTCATAGACAATAGGCTAACTTTTTCATCCAAGTAAGTTTCATTTCTGTCGAAAATGTCTAACATCCAAGATGATAAACAGGTGCTTAGATAAGTGTGAATATAAGCACTGAAACTCTTCTCATTGATGTTCTTGCAGAGGAGTGCAACTTACTGTGGGTGCTTTTGATGATTACGTAACATTTTGTTAGCCGGGTCTATTTAAATTTTTTTTTTAACTTAGCACGTTATGCTTTTCTTGACAGTTAATGACTTGTCATTTTCTCATTGACAAGATTGAAAATGTTAGTAAGAAATCGTCAGGCTTCTCCAATGGCACCAAAGTAAAGTGCTCTAATTAGTAGGAACTATGAGATCTTTATTTTAATTTAAATTTTTTATCGAGTGGGACCATCTCAATAAACTTGTCATTCAATATTACAAGCTCCAGTCATATCTGAAGCGTTTTTGCATAACTATGAAACCGTATTTCTAATCCTCAAAGGGTCTATGTGGTACTTGGCTTTCTCTGGTGTAGTCATTCAAGGTCACAACCCTGCAGGAAGTAACGGCTGCCATAGCAACGTCATGATGGCTTCTAAGAGCTTAACATAATTCGCTCCTAATAGAAAAATAACAGCGCCAAATCCTATCCTTAGTGAGCTAGCTTATTTGATGGAGGCCGACACCCCACCTATGATCCACATAGCTGCAGCACCACTGTGCAAAGGCCACTGCAAAGAGATGTAGAAAAACGCCTTCCTTTAAAAAGATGGGTGGGGGCCTCACTTCTGAGAAAGTCAAATCTTTTTGTGCCATAAAAACGTATAATATGTTCCAAAAAGATGGAGGTTGCAAGTGGAGACATGAAACATCTCTCCAGAAAAGCAAGAAACAATCTGCTGTGCATAAAATAGACCCTGATATATGCAGTGCAGGTGCAGTGTTTTTGTATTTAATACCAATTGATTTATTTTGTAGGTAATTGTATAACTTAATTGGTCTTGTCTGCTGAAGAACAATGTTGTGTATTTCTGCAGGTCATTTGCTTTCTGCATTCTTATATATCCCTTTTGAAGGTACCTGAATACACTGTTGCTCAAAGACCGTTTTCTGTAGAAGATCAAAAAATCCTGTGTCTTTATAACCCCTGTGTTTCAGTGCTGTCCTATTCTTATATGCCCAGGAATCTTATATTGGAATACATTGTCTCTTAGTGATTCTTTTCTCCAGAAGAGCATGACTTTTGCAGGTACTTGTATTTGAGTGCAATATATTTAAAGCATATTTGAAGTCAGCCATTGGCGCCATCGACCATTTGTGCTGGTGGTCAACTGTTGCCCGTAGTTATTGTGGTGTGTCCCGTATCGGTGGCAATAGTCGACCCTTGTCAGTGCCAATTAGCACAAACTAAGCATGTTGAATCTGAGTTAGAGGCCGGCGGGAAAACAAGTTCTCTGATTGCCCGTTCAGCCAACGAATCAGTGTAAGAAAAGTGAAACCAAAGTGAGCAAAGCAAGTAAATGACACTGTCAAGAGAGTGCATACATAGAGTAGGCTCAACTTCTGCTAATTTGCTGTAGCTATATTTTACCAACAAAATGGCCTAGGAGACCATTTAAATTTAGAGTAGACTGTTTAAACAGATTCATAGTGGCGTAAAAATGGTACCTAGGCTAGCTTGTTTAGCTACGTCCCAAACTGCATATTACCGAACTAAATAGTATGTCAAAATAGTATGCCAGTACAGGTAGATCACATACTATTTACTCATACTATTTAATGCTGTGGTATGCAATTTGGGATACAGGCTTTCTTTCTACGATACTTGGATATTGATTACAAACACTGACTACTGTCACCTTCTGGTATGGCGATTCATTTCCTTTCTCACAGGCCCAGAATGTACATGCATGCCTGTCAGCAGCAGTCTTTGAGGTTAGTTCTTCGACTTCGGCTTGGTGTGTCATGGCCTGAGGATTGGTCTCGGCCATGCAATATTATCAGCACGTGCTTCTTGGGGAGTCTGATTAGAAAATGACTACAAGTCAAGCACCCTCGTCAACATAAATAATCAGCCATTTTTATCCTTGTTGCAGGTTACTGGAGTTGAGGTTACTAGAGACTTGTGACTAAATCTTGTGTCCATGATTTCAGAAGAATGTGAGATAGTAAACTGTCTGTGACTGGAGGTAAGTGGATACACCATGAGTGATGACTGACCCAGCATTATATATTTTTTCAAACCTTAAAAAAAATGTGGGATAAATCTGGACTTTCAAAGGGACACGTATTCCAATAATTTGTACAATATGTTATTATTATTTTTTTTTTAAACCAGTACCATTTAGCAAGACATGAATGGAGTTACTGTAGTCCGAACTACTATGCTGAATGGCATCTAAGATGGATACTCTAATGCACATTGAGCTGCATAGAGTAATAGCCTTTTAAATCTATTTTAGTATTTGGATTGGTGATGACATTTCTCGCTAACAAAACTGTCTTCTATCTCTTCCACTGGCTATTGATATGCAATTTGAAGCCTTTAAGGATCTTGTCTGCATTCATCAGTTACATTTTACTGGGCTTCATGGAAACATCATTTGTTTATATTGTTTTAAAATGGCTTAGATATGTTGCATTTTACTATAGTTTACTGCAAGAAAAACCCAAACAGTACACATCAGTAAAATACTGTTGAATTGTCGTAATCAGAGGTTCTTCTTTTGTGTTTTATAGAAGCCTCTTTTCAGGTCTACTTGATTCAGCTTGATTAAGGTTCGACAGTCATAATGGGCAATATCAAGAGTCGACAGTAAAGTTAAGTTTCATTGATAGAGCTATGCATAATACAAGCAGTGGTGTAATGAAATCTTTTTTAGTATGCATGATTGACCTACTGTATGAGAAGGCAGCCTCACCTGCTGATCACTAAAGGGAATCCCACTGAATCTCTCGCAAAACCTTCTATTTCTGAGCCTTATATTGGGCATCTTTTCCACATCAAAGCACTTCCGAGCATCCTCTTCTAAAGGATCCGTGTCTTTAAGGAAATAATGGCCTATACCAGCACACTGGTAGTTTAATTTGTCTTGCAAGCCCCGCCCTTCCCCCAGCGCCTGCACCGTTTAGACCTGATCTGACGTAGCAAACAGCTATCTGACGAGATTACATGGCGGTGAGGGGACTTAAAGGCGGGGAATTACTGTGCATTCTATCAGGAACCTCAAAAGAGCTAAAATGCGCTTAATATGCCAGGCAGGGCTTTTAAAGTACTGCGCACCTTCTAGCCCTGGCAAACTCAAAGGGCAGTGGTGCATGCTCAGTATGGAGAATCTGGCTCCTATTAATTTAATGAGTCCAGGGTATTAGAATGCCTAAGCAAACCGTAAAGTCTCTCTTTTTTAACCAAGTGATCCACTATCAGGGGGTGACAAAGGCAAGTGGTGACAGAGAGGTGTGTGCCTGAGATGAATCAATTCTAGCTTTCGGAGGACGATTTCCATCAGTCCGAAACTCTTTACATCAATCAGAAAGGCCAGCGCTGATACAGAAAGAAAAAAATATTTATAGCATCTGCAAAATAATTTCCTGTACTTTGCCTGTACTTAGCATTTTTTCTAAAGGCATTAGAAAACATGAGTCAACATCATCAGCGTATGACAGGAGATGGGAGACATACTTTTGCATAATTTGACACCCTCTTGGTTGAAAGCTGGGAACACTCTGGTTGTAGAGATGGAACTGTGAATCACAGCAGCGTCTCTGCTAGCCACACTGCAACTGGCCTGTGTATGCTCATCCTCAGCGCATCTGCCATGTAGAGCCAAAAGGCGCCTGCAAAAGTGACATAGCCATCTCTATTAAGAGCCGAAATACCTGAGAACTTAAGCTAGCCCATCCTGACTTTTGATGTGCAGCTGACAGTCACCTGCAAGAGATTAGCCAGAGAGCAGTGTGGCGGGGTCCCCAAACCAGGAAGTGGCAGCTGCTGGAGTTAATTAAAGGCACAGTAATGGAGCCTCTCTCAGGCCAAGATCAAACGTCTCCAAGCATGGCAGTCTGCAAACCCATCTCAGGGGTGCTAGGACCTGATGTGACCAAGAGCAGGCGCATGCTGGGCCCTATGGCTGACCCTTGGACCGTGCTTGAACTGGAGTAGGATAGAAGCCTGGTGGGGAGCACACAGGGCCAGGATCACCTGTGCCTGGGTGTGTGGACTCTGGGCTGTGGTGTTGTGTATGCATCTGTGTTTGCACACAGACACTGACCTAGAGAGCAGTGAGACAGAGAGGAGGGGTAAGAGGTCAGCAGGCGAGGGCAAACTTAAGAAGATCACACATGGAACACATTTATTAAACACTGTCTGAAGGCACCATGTATTCTCAACTGTTGTAGCTCCTCGTGAAAACATAAAATGTTTGCATTGCTTTTATTTTCACATTTTTTACCCCAGAAAATAAACAAAGCCTCTACTCTGACTAAACACAAGTTGATGAGGTGTAATTGTTAATTTAGTACTTTAGCAGTTAGCTAAACAGAAGGCCTTTTAAAATTTGAATTAAAAAATTGATTGATTTGATTAGAACGAACATGTTGCAAATGATTTCACACCATTAGTGGTGCTGCAAAAGTGTATTCTTGTACTAGCACTAAAGAAAGTATTAAGTAGTATTGTGAGACATTCAGGTAAAAAAGAAATTTTAAAACTTCTGGCTATCATGATGTCTTTTAATGTGTCTATCCATCATTCATTTCCTACATATATCTGTCAGGGGAAATATATGGAGTTATCCAGCACTCTAACATTATACCGCAGTGATGACATACAAATCAAAAATATAGTAAAACCGAATTCATGCAGTGATGTGAATAGGTTGACATTCTTTGCAGCCCTCTCAACTTCAGCAGCTTGACTGTTATCAAAAGTCATGAGTGGTTTTCCCCAAATTCTGTGTTTCTCCCCATTTTGAAGCCTTTGAATTCAATAACCTTTGTTAGAAGCACATAACTTATATGTAATATGGGATTCCATATTTTTAGTCTTGATAGGCATGTCCTGAAATGAAGGTCACAGTGAGAGAATTTTTGCATTTCTGTATTTAATTGTAAGGACCATAGCAGAGACCAATCTCTTGTACAATAAAATAACTAGGATTTCAGAACTACTTGATATTCTAGATGAGCCTGAGGTTTTGACAGGTATACTACAACAAAGATTACAAACTACAGAGTAATAGAAGTTTGTGCAGTATATTTTAAAATATCTGTTTTATCATTCCTTCTGCAACAGAGTTAAAATATATTGACTAATTACTGGGCGGTGGTAGCCCATTGATTAGTCACTAAGTTTAAATTCTAGGATTTCTAGAGGACCACTGCTGGGCCCTTGAGCAAGGCTCAACACCCATGACAGCTCAGCTGTATGCTTGGATTGTGTCCTGTCTCAATTTTAAGTTGGTTTGGATAAATGCGTCTGCTACATGAATACATGTAAATGTAATGCTACTAAGCCTCTTTGCCTCAATCATTACTTTGTGTGTCCCACATTGTGCTTTACACCCGCCTCATAATAATGTTAGACCATGTGTGTTAACAGGGGTATAGTAGCTGTTCATAAATTATCTGACAATGTTACATTTGGCAGAAGAGACCCATGATGCTGTGGTGCAACCGATTTGTGTGGGTGGTGGCACTTTGTGTCAACCCGCCTCATGTACAATGGACTGTTTAAGTCCTGGCCAAGGGTCTGCCACACTGCCTAGGACCCCTTTGCCTCATGCCACCCCATTGGGAGTCTTGTAGCAGGGGGCATATGTGCCAGAGTCTCAGTCAGATGACTGAAACAGACATTAATGTGCACATGTCAGCAATTTACCCCCGCTTAGCCCACAGTCAAAATCAAAATAGCCGTAGAAAATATAAAGAATATATTTTGGACAACAGCAGAGCAGCAAATTCAATTTATGCCACAGTGGAGGGGCTTGCCGAGCCCATGGTTGCCTGAGACGGAATAGCGTGTTGACTGGATTTCAGGCCTTAATTGTATTCTGCCACCCCGGCTGGGGAGTTTTAGAAAGGGGTAGAGACATGTTTGTGGCAGGCCCAGGCAGCTTTGTGGCGTCCCGCTTAGTGGCAGGCTGTGTGGGACCCCGTGTCGGTCTCTTTCGGCAGGCCGTCGTGTAGCCCAATCTCGTTAGAGCGATTTGTTCGCCAGCCTCCGCACAAGCAGGCCTTTCCAAAGTGTGTCATCAGCAGATGTCTTTATAGAGGAGCCCAGTGCATTGCGGAGGCTGCTTTGGCAATTTTGGCTTTTTTTTTTTTTTTTTAATTCTTAGTCTAACAGGCCCAGCAGCCATTTTGATTTGGGTTTTAATGTGGCCCAAAGTCACAAATACTGCTTGTTTCAGGGTAGACCTAAGGATATACTGCATAAGTGAGATTAACACTGCCTGGGTTTTCACCAGGCTATCGACCTACATTTCTGACCTGGATCTGCAATAAACAATTTATTAAGATCCTTGTGAAGACTGATGTTCTTATAGGTGTGTGGTTGTGTGGTTCATAAAGTGTAGTGATGACTGAATTTAGCGTTAGAAGGTTAATTAGCTTAGTATAGCAGACATACCGGTAGTACCGCATAATGTACAAAAAGTAAGAACTGCATGGTGATTAATGATCATTCAAGAGATGTATTATGTTGCCACACAATATTTGTCCAAAGAGATATTAACAAATAAATCACTAAGTTTAAATTCCAGGAACCACTGGTTCTCTTAAAAAATAATAATATTTGTGGTCATTTGTGAAAATAATATATGACTCAAAATAATATATGATTACACAACTTATGCAGCTTGTTAACTGTATATATATGTGCCTTTAATTAATCTCAAGGTTCTCTTGCATTAAACCCCCAGGCAGCAAATATCAAGGGTTTCCAATATGAATGATGGAGTAAAAAAGAGTTAGTAATCATAGTGACCTGAAACGGCACGCCTTACTACGCCCAAGACACTCACAGCACATATGTTTTTTATTGGAGATATCAAAATAAACATTTAATTCGTAATTGAGATGAAATAGTATAACAACTCAGGCAAAATGTTTCCACAGTGAATTGCGGTCCGGGCTACCACAATGATAGAACAATAATAGGCAAAAACAACCCTTATATGGTGGATGTGCTTCCACACATCTCCACTGAAACACCTTGATGTAGCACTTTGCATAGCACTTCACATCACATTTCACTTTGGCTTCCCTTGATATTTTGCATGTCATACACATGACTGTTAGCAGAGGCCAAACCCCTCTTTGTTGCTGGGCCTCACAGGTAGGGACCATGCACTGTCAGCTCAAGAATGATTGGCACCCTTGGTAAAGATGGGTAAAAAAAGGTTATGAAAAAATGTCTTTGTGGTTAATTAGCTTCATCTCACACTGAAAATATGAGAGAAATCTAGCCTTTAATTGAAGTATATTTATTCTAAGAAAATAAAAAACCCTTAACCAAAAATTTATATTTTTAACAAAAGCACATTTTGCTTGACAACATAACTTTGCTGGGTCTTCTCCTATAATGCTTGATGAAATTCTGAGACCCTCCTCAATACACAATCTCTCCAGATCCTCCAGGGTCCTAGGTGCACTCTTGTGGACTCTCCTCTTCAGCTCACCCTGCAGGTTTTCAATAAGGTTTAGGTCAGGGATGGCCATGTCAAAAGCTTGATTCTGTGGTCATTGAACCATTTTTGTATGTATTTGGACAAATGTCCTTCTGGAAGATCCAACCTCGACCCAGTTGTAGCATCTTGGCGTAGGCAGTCAGATTTTCATTTAAAATCTCCTGGTACTTCATGGAGTCCATGATGCCATGAATCTTAACAAGGTTTCAAGGGCCTTTGGAGGAAAAACAGTCCTAAAATATCACAGATCCTCCATCATACTTAACAGTGGGAATTAGGTTATTATCAAAAAGCTCATCTGACCATAGAACCCGGTTCCAGTCAAAGTTCCAGTAGTTTCTAGCGAACTCCAGGCGCTTTGTCGTTAGATGAAAGAAAAGACTTTCTTATAGCACACCTTCCAAATAGTTTGTTGGCATAGAGGTGGCATGTAATTATAGATTTGGAGACTTGGTGACCCCAAAATGCTACCATCTTCTGCAAATCTCCAACCGTGATCCTTGGAGACATTTTTGCCTCTCTAACCATTCTACAGCTCCGGTTGTTTTAAACTACTTAATTATTGCCCTAACAACGGATATGGGCATTTTCAGGTGTGTAGCTATTTTTTAATAGCCATTGCCGGGTTTATGAAGGTCAACACACTTTTGTCTCATTTCATTTGTGTACTCTCTAATCTTTCCCATGTTGATGAATGACTAAGGGAATTTGGCCTTTTTATCACCTCATATTTATATCCCAGTGAAACAGGAAGTCATGGATGACCGCTTAAGAGTTCCTAAACACTCAGGTGAACTTAAAAAAGTAAAATATA
>JAOUQW010000034.1:14481209-14507259 GCA_028565825.1 Olivaichthys viedmensis | reverse complement strand
TCAAAGGTTCAATTAAAGTTTAGATTTCTCTCATATTTTCAGTGTGAGATTAAGCTAATTAACCACAATTTCTTTTTTTCTTCATTTTTATCCATCTTTACCAAGGGTGCCAATAATTCTAGAGTTGACTGTATTTGATATCATTGCAATGGACTTCCAATGCTGATTCAATGTTAATCTTGCATTAATGTGCACAAGCCACCTTAATCTAGTGCTGACCCTTCCCCCACCATCCATGTTTTTTAGCCACTGCTTCATTATCTGAAGGGTAACAGCTTTACAGCGCCTCCTGCTGCTCTCCCTGGAGGAAACTTGTGTGATTTCAGAATTCAGTCTTCAGATTAAAAAGTAATCAGAACGGCTGGTCTCAGCATGTTTAAAATTTTGATAATTTGTTATTCTATTATTTACCAAAATAGGCTGTGGGTAACTCACTCCATGTTATTGAAGATATAATTTAAGTATTTTGTAATTTGCTCAGATTCTACAGTGCTTAGACAAGTGGCCTGTATGCCTGTAATAAGAGAATATCTTTCTCTTCTTATATTTGCTGGGAGATTTGTAACAAGGCAATTTGCAGACCAATTTCACTGATTTTTTTGTGCATAGTTTCACAATTTAGACAAACACAAAACCTCTTGGCAACAATTGTAATATCATCCATTCTTGTGTAATGAACCACGGTTAATAAAATATGGTCATTCACAAGCACGATGGAAAATTGTTTCATTTTACACTACAGGCCAAAAGTTTGATAGCAACATTAACTTTCAAAAAATAACTAAATGTCTGTAGCAATAGTTTACAATTACCTGGTTCTGTTTTTTTTTGCATTTGGAGTTTTATTGCAACCCTAATCATATACACCTGATTTCTTACATTCACGTGCTCCTGAAAAATTGATAAAGTAAATCAAGTATGTTAAATTAGGAGTTTGGAAATAATAATATCTGATCAGATCGATTATCAACAGTGATCATTAAGACTTTTCCATATAATACATTGGAATAGGAGTATGTCACTGCAAACCAATGAAATATATAAAAAAAACTTCTTTAGTAAAGAAGATGTCAGTAAACGTGTTGTGTTGGCAAAATGATTTAATTGTAAAAAAATAAAAAAATAAAAAATGTAAGTCACTTTCTTGATTCCATACTTTTGGCCTGTAATGCAAATCCACTAAGTAAGAACTTTAGCAGGTGTTTTGTATTTAAAGTCATCATTTAAAATTTGTACGAATCATAGCTTATCTTGTGACATAATTCGTATGAAATCCAACGAAATGTCTTGAGCTCATCACAATTCCTACAATTTTTGTGTGAGATCAGGTTGATATTGTAGCATAAGGTGACTGAGCAGCGTGCCTGATTTAGCCATGCGTGATCGCTAATGAACACACTCTCTGGCAGGACCACATCGCCCTGGCAACAAGATGCCACTGTAAACAAGCTGCAGGATTGTTGGCAGGCCACGTCCTGGTTATATAATGGTGACCTGCTTTCTGCAAAGGCCGGTTGTAGGCTTCAGTCAGAGAATCTGAACAAATTTAGGTGAAGGACAAGAAACAAAACAAAAAAGTTTGTGAGTTTGTGTTTTGCTTTAACACAGATTAGCTAGGAATAACCCACTTTGACTACCTTTGCCCTTGTGCTTCCTCATTCTTGCTCCTTAACATACATAATTAATACAACTGGTGCTATGTGTTTTTTTTTTTTTTTTTGCACATGCTTTTTGGAAAGCATTGGCCCATACCGTGCATCCATAAATGAACCTACATGTCTTCAGCTCGCACTTCTCTAGATGTGTACAAGTTGAGCAGGGGGAAAGTTAAATCAACAAACATGTCACCTATTGCACATATTGTGCAACTGATATTAACAGACAATGAAAAATGTGTTACTGACAAATCTAACTGAGGCATTATGCATCTGCTGTGAAGAAATATAGAACTGGAGTCAAAATGGCTGAATAGGCGATTCCTTTCCTTACGTTACCGCATGAGACAAAAAAGCAGGAAACATCATAGTTTACTGCGGTATTACTATAAATTACTATAAACGTATTAGATATATTAATACTTACTTTGTGTGTGTGTGTTTTGACAAATCCAGATTAGCTCTTCTGTTTTGAGGCAATAAGGAGCCTGTTAAGGAGCCTGTTACTGCACCTTTACCACATTATTCGCTTCATTTTTTAATGTTTGTTTTATATTCAGGGATTTTAGCAGACCTGAAGTAATCTCTCCGTATTTACAGGTTTTTTGTGTACTGTTTAACTTTAAACAATTCAATTGTTTTACCTTTTAGATCTCTGCTTCCATTGTAAACATGAACACAAAGACTTAGAAGTAAAAAATCAAATAAAATACTGAAACATTCTATTGGTAAAAGCACACAAAAAGACATGTTTTTGATAGATGTACTGTAGTACCAACATGAAAATAGGAATTAGTGTACCTTGTACGTCATAAGTCCAATCATAGAAGTCTGGGCGTACAATATATTATACATAGATTATGCCTTGCTTTAAACAATATCATTACCAACATATTATATTGTTTTAAATGGCTAAGCTTTAGGATGACTTTATCCATTTTTTCCCCGATCTTTTCTAGTCTTTTAATATCTTTTAAATCCAATGATTAACCTAATGATGTTCTGGATGTATTGTACTGCATCAATGTTTCTTACAATGCCACAATAGAACATCACCAAAACGAAGTACTGGAAATGAAAAAAATGATAATTACCAAATGCAGCCATAACATTTTTAAAACATTGTCATTATAACTGCCAAAATATATATGTATATGCTTTCTTTTGTCCTCATGGGATAATATGGGTCTCCATGTTAAATTCAAATGTAAATTATTTAAAATTAAACAATTGTTTCTAAAGCAAAAATTTAATTTTGCAATTCTATCTATCTATCTATCTATCTATCTATCTATCTATTACATATGCATATATACATTTAATATTTAATAATTAAAACGTTAAACATACAGTCCTTATCCTAATTTTGACTATATAATTGATGATTATAATTGATCAGTGTCATCATAACAAATACAGTGTATGTACAAATATAAAATATATAATCAGGTCATAATCATAATTAAATTAAATTAAATGCCTCTTTAACAGTCAATTACAGCTATCTTTCTCTCAAAAGGAGATACAATTTCAGTGAATTACTGTAATCTATAGAACATTTTACAAGCTCACAAAACTTATGCGCTAATTATAATTAATTAAGTAAAACATTCAAATAAAAGGATTTTATTCACTGCTAACCATTCCATTTTATTTAAGAGTACTGTTTTTTAATTACTTGTGCTAAAGAAACGCATGTAAGAAATTACGATCTTAACAATAGAATTCTATTGCGCACAGTAAACAAGTAGCTCATGAACATTTGCCACGATGACAACTGAGCAATTAATATATTCTTTGTTTAGTTTTTAGCATTTTCCCCCCGTTTGTTCCTGATGACCTTCTTGCTTTATTTTTATTCTTTTTAAAGGTTTCAGTGGATCTTCAAAAGATAGCAATTCATTAGATATGTCATGTTGACAGACAGTTGCCGGAAGTTTTAAATACAATGAGGCTTTTTTTAGTTCTTTAAGAAGAGTAGACATGAATGACTTAAGTCATAAATCAAATAAAACATAAACCTAAAAGGCTGATCAAACTGCACTCACATTCAGAGGTCAGTGTGAGTGAGAGTAGAGAAGCAAAGTATGGCAAATGAAAGTGCATCATCTGTTTTTACATGTTTCTTAGTACTGGGGACTCTATTAGCTAAATTTTCCTGTTCACTAAGTTAAACTAAAAGTAACTCACTCTTAATAGCTTGCTTTTATCGTGTGATATTTTGTATTATACCATTACTTTGAAGTGTGTTGTTTTATCAGTATAGCAACATGCTTATCAGTGCTGAAAATAACTGATAAATAAACATTTCAGTGTTTTTCATAAACGGTAAGGTAAGGTATTGTTAATTACATTTTAGCATGTGAATTACATTGAACCAGAAAGTGGCTTATGAAAAAGAGTGCAAGAATGCAAGTTACACAATTTCATATCAAGTTTATAAGCCATTCGTAGTTCTGTTTGAAAAGCTAAACGTGAGTTCTAACTCTGCTGGAGTTTCTGTCTCTCTTGTGAAGTCCTTCAAACGTGGGAGAACCATGAAAAGTGCTGGAGAGAAAGTTACCTTTCTCACCCTTTTCATTTCCAATTATAAATGACTCTCACACAATTTCCTAAAGTTAACCTTACTTGCTGGGAGTAAAGAAGGGAGTGATGAGTGAGGATATACAGCTCTCACCTTCGCCCCAATACTTATAATGCTTTCAAGAACAAAGGCTCAAAGAGACTTTTATATGAAGCTGCCATATCTTACAAATAAATATAGCTTAATGAATTGCTGACCTTTTAAGGTGAGACATGGATTCCTCCTTTGAGTCCTTGTAGCCATAAAAATGATGACCAATACCTCTCTATATTATCAGGCAGTTGTTCGGTCCGATTTATGAAGAATTTATATTAATGGGAAAAACACCATCTTGACAGTGTAAACATCTGATGATTACAGGTAAAAGCTACTCACATACTCTCATCCTTTATGTGTCTTGATCAGCCACCACAAAGGTAAGAAGTTTGAGTGTGTCTCTGAAAACAAGAAAACATAAATAACAGAATGTTTGCATAACCACCTTGTTGAATAGTAGTAAGAATTGGCAATATTACTTGATGACTCTTTCTGATTTTCAGTTCAAACATCAGTCTTGCTAATATGTTGGATCATTACGTCACTAAATCCTTCAGCTGAATGTGCCCAAAATGTGGGTATGTGTGCGCCTCTGTGAATAAACCACAGAATGAGTAGGACACATACAATACTGCATTTCAAATGAACAATTCTAGCCCTCTTCAACTATATGCAAGCAGGTGCCATTTTTCCCCCGCTCCGTCTAAATATGCATGTATACAGCAAAATACAAAACTTGTGATTGTCCGTATATGAAAACATTTAGTCTGGAAATGCAGCATATACTTATAACATGCTGTGATGGCTTTCCTTTTGAATTAAAATGACACAGTAGATTCTGTGTATGTGCAGAGCGATGTCTGTGCTGCTTCTTTCCTCCTTCGGTTCAAAATTTTTAAGACACGTTTGAGTAATAGCTTACGACATCTCTCTGTTTTCTTTTTGCACACTCATACACACAGGCAGACGCATACAGGCATACACACATGTCAAAGCACACAACATGGGTTAATATGGGTTAATATGACATGCTCCCCCACACGTCCACAGGCAAACATGTATGTGCAACTGGGAGAAATGATACAAACCAGACACAAACTGGTAAAATCAATATAAAACGGACACATTATTCCAAAGCTGACAGAATTTCACAGTAGATCTGTGGTTAGATGTGCAAGGTTTAGCATCCAGTTTTGTAGTCAATTAATGAACTAATGCTATAAATAAATTTTGCATGGCTGCTTCTGCTGTTTTGAATACTAGGAAAGAATTTTAGATCAGTCAAATTGCATAGCCTTAATGTCTTCTTAACTAGAAGATATGAAAGGCAATCAATACATTTTTTTATTTGTTTTTCTTGAAGGGGTAGGCTAACTCTGAAGCTTCATGAGCGTAAGATAATATCAAATTCATATGACCACCCGCTTTTTAGGATAAAATCTTGACTAAAACAGAATTAATCTTCTCATAATTGATTTGCACCATCTTTAGATTGTAGCTATGGTCTTTGTCTACTTTAGTATCTTGCAATTACATTGTAGTAGTGGTACACTACCAGCAAATTGTCTGGCAACTTCACCAGTACACTAATCCACAGGAACCCATCCGATAAGGAAAGCCTGTCACCCCTGATGAAAATGTACGTGTCTGTTTCTCACTCAGACTCACACACACCCACTGGCTCCACAGAAATACAGGCACACTTGCTCAGCTGTCCAGCTTGACCCAGCATCGCCAACCTGCTTAGTCAGGCCTGACATACTGACTCATGCACACAACATTTAACTTAACAATTACACCACACACATAGGCACTCACCTTGGCCATGCGTTGTCATGTGCTCTTCATATATGTTCTCATTTTATTGTGAGAGACAGCACAATGTTGCCTTCAATTCAGCCCACTGCAACTTGTAACAGCCTGGTTGAAGTGGCAGCAGCAAATCCCTTTGAGGTGGCAAATAAGGCACCAAACTGAATGCCATAAACCTACTCAGGCTGAACCAGTACCGGTGGGGAACGACATGGGAGTGGCAGGCGATTCTCCACTGGGTTTTTTGGGGCAGGATTATGGATTGAGGTGTACAACTGAAAGGGTAATGTTACACTTTTTATTCCCAGTTTGAGGGTGTCTTACTGCTTCCTGGAAGCTGCTTGGATTGGACACCTTTATTCCCCCCTCCAAACACAATTCTAAATTCACATTTAACTTCTATTCTGGACAGTTTTTTAACAACGTATGCTGGTAATAATTAGACAGTTTGATTTAAAAAATAAGGTAATTTGAGGTTGCATGTTTGCTCACTTTTGTGTTTTTCACAAAGAAATAGAGAAAAGAGGAAAAAAGAGAGGGGAGGACACATTGAAAAGTCATCATTCACCAAAGCTCCAAGCGCAGCGAGAGTAGTATGCCCCCTTCTGGCTCTTTTCTTTTTTCTCTTCTCGCTCTGCCCATCCCCCCCAACCCCCGTCTGGAGGTGTGGATAACTATCTTTTTTTTTGTGCTCTAAAAAAGCAAGGGCTCTTACAAATGGCAAGGGCGATTTTGCTAACTGATTAAATAAATAAATAAATAAATAAAACCTTATAAGATATTAGCCAAAAACAAGGGGTCTAATAAACACAAGTGGATGCTTGGTGTCACTAACATGATACCCACTGCCTTAAAACCCAAGATCCTCTGTGCTGCATTGTGATCTACGAGATCTTCCTTTGAAAAGCTGTGGTGTAGTGCCAGTGCAATTCAAGAGGCCATCTCAATATTGATATGATTCTCTCATCTGCCAGCTGAATGGAAATGAAGCTGTTTCTCAAAGGAGTTGTTTGATCTTGCCCAAATCTGGACCAGAAATTCATACACAGTTTGTCTGTGTGAACAATCATGGAGGAGAACAAAATGTTGTAAAACACCAAATATGTGTCGAAACACAAAACCTCAGTGTTTAAGCACAGGACATCAAATAATTTCATTATTAGTTAGGGTGGGTAATTATTTGAGCCACAATACCTTTATTCTTTGTAAGTCAGCAAACTGAATTATGTTGTCCTTGGAAAGCCAGCTGATGCACTCATCATCCCTGGTGTTTATGTGTGTGGTATGTGTTGGGGCGTGGGTCAGGGGGAGGTAGGCAGTAGTGGGGGATGTGTTTGGAGTGAATGGCGCACCTCCCTCTGTCATTCTCTCCCTGGTTTTCCTTGGGCACTGCCAGTGCTCCAGGGCAGGCCCATCCAAAGCAAGGCATATCCAGAAGCCGATGGCAGGTCGGGGGACATCAGTGCCAGCATATGCCCGAGTTTGTGGGCAACGGGACGGTGCAGCTGCATCGGACCTGGCCTCAGTATGGGTAATTATGGCAGGGAGAAGTCGATTAGCCTGTGCCTGAGCAACACAGCGAGGGGGACGAGCCTTGCACAGTGCTGACCAATCGAGTGTGAAGTGCAGCTCAGACCCCCAGCTTCCCTGATTCAGTGGGAAAAGGCTTGGCCGGCGGTTCTGAGCCCCGCAACTTTCACGGATTAGTTGAGACACTATTCTGGCATCTGAAAAGGGAACAGCACGGGAGCAAAGCTTCAATGTGCGCTTGGGCCTTTACGAACACAAAACCTCCCAACAGCTGGGAGGAGGGCCGGAGCCTGCACCATGTCACCATGGTAACGGCAGATCCCAGATCTGAATCAAAATGAAGACACTTTGGGCTTTGGAGTTTTACAGCGTTTCACCCCTCTAATGTGGATTTGTTAAATTGCAGCCACTTCTGCATACTTCAAAGAAGTATTTATTATTTTCAAAAACTGCATGAATTGAAAAATATTCAATGAAGAGTATCTGTTAAATTCTGAGAGAACAATAGAAAATTAAGGCTTTAAGTGTAGAATTAGTTGCTTGTGGAATTCTGTGGCATTTCCAGGTTAATGTCTTTATATCCATTCAAAACGTTTCATTTCACAGTTAAACTTGGAAAAAGAATATGGATTTTTTTCCACTCCTATGAGATATAGTCTTTTGTGTGATGGTATCACTTCTTACTCGTTGGTAGTCTGAGGGAGCACCTAGGGTCCCAACCCTTTAAAGAACACCCACAACACTACCCACTATTTTTTTTTGACCAAAATTGCTGACACTGGCATATTTTGTTGGAAATTCAGAGGACGTTTGAAATTCTTTGGGAGTTGTTTTAATGCTTGCCTTGACGCAATTACACTCTAATCACATTCTAGTCACTCTGGAGCTGCTGGAGTCGTGAGATTTAAACTAGATCGTTGTTTTTTAAACTTGTTTTTATACCTGGTAATATTCAGATTTAGGAGTTTAGTTAGGATTCATAAGAATGCATTTCTCTTACATCTTGTATTTGGAACAGCAGTAAACAAGCAGCTGGTGTTATTGGTCTATTTGAGTGTTGTGCGAGAGTGCGCCTGTTCTCACTCAGCTTCATTGTGTGTGATTGTGGCTTTTCAGTGGGTCACTGATTGAAATTTGGCGTTTTGTGAGATTAGATGAGGAAAGAGGCCACAAGCTTCCAGCGGGCTTCCCTCACTCGGTCCTATCATCATGTGCAATGCTCACTGCATCCAGACTTTGAAGTACCATTGCACTGTCTCTCTCTCTCTTCCTCTCTCTCCCTCCCCAAGTCCCTCTCTCTCTTCTGCATTGCTTTGATGCGCTTACGTTCTATGAATAGTTTTATTTAGTGCCTGCTTTTTTGTTCTCCCTCCTCTCCTTCTTCTCCCTGTAAAACAGTGAATCTATTTCCCTTGAAAGACCATCCATAAATTACAAGTTGTCAAGTGTCATTTCCCTTGTTTACGGCCATTTTGGGCATACCCCCTTCCGTGCTCCCAGTGTTTCACGTTAAATTGCACCAATAATGCTTCTTCAGCGGTGCTGCATGTACAGCTTGTTGCTGCTGTAGAGTACGGAAACTATTAAAATGTTTTCCAGGCTTCATGAGTGTGTATGTGTATAGATGTGTAATTGTGTGGATATATCTCACTGTGTTACCACCAATTATAAGTAATAGCAATAGAGAAAGAAAGAGAAGGGAGGGGGGTCTACACAGGAAATTATACATACAGTGTTTTCTATGTCGTACCACTACTATGCAAACAGTGTAATTTATAGCATGTCAGTAGAAGCCAAAAAACTGTTATTACCCAACAATAATTTCCCATATGTTTAATGTTACCATTATGGGAATAAAGGGATAGAAAGTGTCTAAGTGTTGGTGGGTCCATGCTGAATATTGGTTGCGTAAATCTTCACATAAAGACATGTAAGATTACCAATGGATACTCCAATGTAAATAATAATATGCATCTATTTTCTTGGACATACAGATAAAGTAGAAATGTATTGTTTCAGAAGACAAGCTCTTACACATGCTCAGGGATAAATCTTTGACCTGATACTCATGAAGGCCCAGGTGGCCAAGCTTTTGGCTTATTCTAGCATGGCGGGGTCTATGACTGATTTCAAATTTCTGCCTGAAGTCTTTAGTTTATTCTTGTCAATAGGGACATGTGAGAATGGGCTGAGCGATTCGTGGGAGGTAAGAATTGGGAAGCATTTGAGTCAGCTGCTGTCTTGTGGAATACACAGGTCTATCAGAAGCACACTGGGAATAGCCATGGCTGGTGGTCCATGGCACAACTTTTGGGTTAGCATGTGCAAGACATAAACAGAAGGAGTTTGATCGAGTGGGACGTGACCTTCATCCACACTGGGAGGAGGCGCCAACCAAGCCTGGGCTATTGAAAGGGAATCCCACTGCGCTGATCGATCAGCCAGCAGCAGGTGGGCAGGCTGTAGAACATTGCCACGCACTCCTAAACCTGAACTGACTGCCAAACACTCTTGATATTTTACAGCCATTTTTTTAGATAAACTTGCCCATCTATATAAATCCTATGAAAATACAAAACATCGGTGTACACAACATGCATCAATTTGCTGAGTATATACATACAAAAAAGGATAAATGCACACCCCATTAAGGGCTGCTTGTTAAATATAAAATTCATAGACAAATAAGAAAAAATAACTCCAAATTTATACTATTCTGCTGTGTAAGGCACTTAATTTGCTACCTCATTAGGTCACAAAATGATATCATCTATGGCCATCATGTTCACAGCACCCAGCAGTAACAGATCTCTGGTATTCGGTTTTACAGTCCATTTCATCCAGATCCCCCTCTTGTGCTGGAAATTGTTATCTTTCAATTACCATGCATGTACAGTAATTGCTGTTGGGAGTGTGCCAACTGTGCTTCAGCAGATGTCATATGGAATGATGTGCATAGGAGCAAAACCATTGAGATTTCTGAAGTTATGCATGTGGATGTGTGGAAGTTTGAATCATCAGGTGCTGCTCTGAACTCGGATCTAGAAATAGGTTAAGCCTTGATATTTAAATTAGAGGCTGAGCGTTAATCTCTTAAAAGTTTTTTATGCTTGTTAGACAAAAACATCCAGCTACAGAAACACACATTTTAGTTTGTCGTGGCTGAGTCCAACAATTTATTTTTTCTTTTCCTTGCATGTGCTCCAAAGATCTGATGTTAGCTTTACAGACATCCAATTTCTTTACAGTTGTGAGTGATATGCCATAAATTTGATTTGATTGATAAACATAAATTTTGATTAATTCTTCTCCTCCACATTATGCGGTGAATGCTATCATTAACATAGATAGACCATGTTAATGCACCTGGGTTTGGTGTATGTTTCTAATTACAGTAGATACCTCATACAGAATCTCACATGGCAAGATGAGAGATTTTCATATTTTTAGGCCCTCACACTTCACCCAGTTGGACTTGAATAGTTGTTGAATGTCTTCTTATGTGCTTTTGTGATTTGTACCAAAGTTCTTATACTATTATGTTGTCTCTGTATGTACTCAGGCAGTATTCTTTTAGCTCAGGTCTGTGTTGTAACAATGTGCAGAGGAGGCAGATATTAGCCAGAGGCATGGGGGAGTTTTACTAGCCTGCCAAAATTAAACAAACAGGCTTTGCTTTTCCTACTGGGACACAGGGAAATTATTATTCTTAAAGGGCTGCAATAAAGACTTGATTTTCCAAGCCTGAAGAATTCAGCCTGTCCCAGCAGAGGCTGCTTCTCATGGCCAGTAGAGGTTTAGTTTATAGGCAGACTGAGTGCAAGGGCAACAGGAAATTGGAGCCTTAAAATGCCTTACCGCTGATTGGTTTGGCATCAGTAACTTCACCATGTATTGATGTTAAGTGGTCTCTAAAATGGATTTAGATAGCATATAGATAACAAGTGATTGCTGAGCATGCATTCAGATTGATATTTTGCTCATTTTAGTGACAAAGCATAAGCTTATGCCTTGGCCCTTGCCATAAGTGCTTGTAAGAGGCACAAGTAATTGAAAACTACAATGAGATAAGATGAAAGAGCAAAGCTTTACAATTAATAAGCATGGCATCATTATAACCATGATGGAGAGGCTCAGTTTTTCTGACAATTGTTTTTTATTTCATAGACTATACAAATAATAGTGTATCTGGCTTATGCTGTTTTTAGCAGCCTTGCTGTAGTTTAGAGGCTTGTTTTATTAAAACTTGCTCACCAGTTACAATGTAGTAATTTTATGACCTCTTTATTGCATTTGCATTATGCATGTTGAAACTTTCAAGTGCAAAGACTACATACAACTTGTCCAAGGACATTGATTGATCCACTGATGCTCTGTCAATAGTGTTCTTAGGGAGTCACTGTTTCAATAGCTATTGACATACACGCACAGGCTTACAATAAAAAAGCAGTCACCAGCTTTAAAAACACATTCTGTATGAACCATTAATGTTTCAGCTAAACATTTAGCCACACTGGTTAATTAAATACACTGAATGAGCAGACATCAAAGGGCTTGGTGAATTCGGAGTCCGTTATGCCGCCCCTTGGCTGTAGAGGTCAGCCCTCTTGGAGAGAGAAGTTAGAATGTCCCAGCTCCAGCCCTCTGCTTGCTAACCCCTCACTCCACTGGAGATATTAAAGCCTTGGGAGCAATGGGATATACAGCCATCTCAGAACAAAATCAGGGGCACTACAAAGCGCCAGTTGTAAAAAGACAAGAGGGATTAAAAGGGGAGTGAGAGAGTGAGCGAAAGAGTGAGAGAAGGAAAAATATTGAATGGCCAATATCAAATTATCCCTATTATTTGTAGCATATTTCTGTAGATGAATATAATTCATCTGAGTTGTCCTGAGTCTGAAGGGTTCTTGCTGTGTTGCAACCTCCTTAGGACACTTGAAGAGAATTATGTGATTAAGCAGACCTGAGCATTCTGGACTGGGATGGAAAGAAGAAAGGCTTCTCCCTCATAATGCCCCTAATGAAGTGGCTGCTACTCCTTCAAGCCCTGGCCAGGGCCTTCAGCAGCCTGTTTGCAATCTGTTTAATGGCTGAGTGGGGGCTGTAGAGCACACTAACACTTCCCAATGAACCACAGAGAAAGATCACAAGCCCCACAGTGGCCAGACATCAGCCCATCAGTCCACAACCCTAGAAACCTAATCTGGTCCTGAGTCAAGGATTGTCTATTTCCCTACATGATACTCACACAGTTATTTTTCAAATGGTGGAAATACCACTTGCATGTCTATGCTATTTCTCGCATTTGTGGAGTCCTCAATCTCAAATGGTGATAGCCAACCAATCTAAGTTTTGTACTGAGACACGTAAATGAGTATGTAAAAAAGGAGTGGTCACAGTGGTACCCCACTACATATAGCCATCTAAAGATGCAGTGTCACATCCCTTTCATCTCTAACCTCTGATACCATCGCCACAACACGTCATCTTCACCCTAACATTGTTACTTCAAAAAGAGACATGTCTGCCCTTCCTTGTTCTTAAAACTCAGGATGCTACATTTACACATTTGCACTGATTCTATTATCAGATCAGTCAACTGACTTGTAGTACTCTATTATAAACCCTACTATCACAACGAAGGCCAGATGAAAAAGCAAAGCAAACAGTCCATTTTTCCTCCCCCTTCAGGCCTATTCTACTCATTGTTAGTAGTGTGTGTAACATGGCAGTGAGGAGGTGGGGGAGTGAGGGGCAGCAAGAAGGGGGTTAAGAACCCGATTGCTTTAATCTCAGTGTTGTGTGGCTCTGGCCTTTCATGGGGCTGTGGGACTATGTGATTCAGGGCTCGAGCCCTGGCTCTTTGCACCCATTCATTGTTCTCCACTGAAAATCAATTCCCTTTAAGCCCCTTTCTTAATCCCATTTTTCACCAGCCACAATGGTTACTTGTGTGTGTGACACTGCTGGACTGCGGACTGGGATGATGTGGCTGTCTGCTCGGATTCAAACCCTTTCAGGTAACGCTGGTCTGCCTCACTTTGTAGTGCCAAGTGCAGGACTCGACAGGAAGACATTTGTGATCATAATTTCCTGTGGAGCTTCAGCCGACTCCTCCCCTGGTCACCCCATGCCCCCCAGAATAGTTTTAATTAGGCCCGACAGCCAGAGGAGGGATCAGCCTACAACAATGACTGTCCTTTTTGAACAGGAGATGCAAGAGAGAGCTTTTGCTCTATAGACAAGCAGAGAATATAATTATTATGGACTTTATAACAGGCATCTACAGAGATGAAATAAATAGATAAAAGGCAAAGCCCAGGATGTGTGAGCAGAGTGGCTCTATAAACAAAAAATTTATCGGCATATGCATACTTTGCCAAGTTTGAAAATGTAGATGTGTCAGTTTGGAATTTGCCTCTCTGTATGCACTCTCAAAATGTCCTGGGAGCCAACACATTGCTTGAAAAACATGGCCAAACAAACAGACACAAACTCTCAGAATGGTTTGGTGAAGTTGTTTGTGTTTCAGGTAGAATTTTATATGTGCCTGTTTGCCTTTTGCAGCAAGAGAGTGTTCTGGACCTGTCAAAATTGCACTTTTGACATAGCCTGATGTCTGTGATCGAATTCATACATCAAAACCAACCAGGTTTAGCAATTTCTTGGTGCTGCCAATCTTCTTTGATTTAGCATTTCTCCAGCTCTCTAAAGACTAGGAAGAGGCAAAGAACGTTACATCACAGAACTAGTCTCTCCTAATTGCATGAACTATTAAATACCTTAAAAAGGAAAACGCAAACCTGATCAGGATGAATACATTTTCTGTCTATTTTTATTACCTTTATTACCCTTTCCTACTCTTACCTTTTTATGCATCTTCCATTAAAGGAAACAAATATGGAAATCTAGCAGAACAGTGAAACAACTCATGCATGTTTGAGATTAGGATAAAAGTATCAAAAGTGGGGAGCAGAAAGCACAATTAAAGGAACAGATAACTAACTTTTCGTTTTTTTGAGATGGAAAGAATAGAAAAAAGAATGTCTGGGGAAATTAAAAGAGAAAGAAAAATTCAAAAATAGAAGCCTCCATACTACTTTTTTCTTTTAACCACAAATATAAAAGGTAGGACTAGGCACCGTAACATTCCTTTAAGAAACAGCAATTGAGAACAGTATTAGTATTAATTCATACTATAACACTATACTATATATACTTATTTGCAAGTGACTAATTTGTGTGAATCACACTCCATGGGAATTTTGCCGTGGTGCAAGGATGGTGCATTGTGATTATAGTTGACCAACTGGCTTGTGAAGTCTTCAATGACACACCAGTTAACAAGACAGCCGTTCTTTCAGGCCCCGCCTGTACTAAGTGGAAAAAATCCAGAAATACTTTGCACGCCTGGTCTGCTTTGGCTCTTGTCCAAATTGAGCTCTTTTCTTTTTAATCTCCTTTAATAATAAGGAGGAAAGAAAGAGAGTGATTAACATCTGTGCTTCTTCTTTTTTACATGGTCTCATTTGAGTGGGCAAATGTGAATGTGGGGAGGTGATGACAAGCCCTTCTTTGATGCTGGCACACAGCTGCCAGGCTTTGGGGGATTCCACAGATAGGTGCTTGTAAAAGGAAAGTCAGTGGAGCGTTGGGGTGTGTTGGAGGCTCTTCATTTTGAGCTGGAGTGTGACAAGTTGCTTTAAAAAGAGGAGAGTAGCTTAGATGTTACCACCAGTCTAGAGATTAAAGATCTATGGAAATAATCAGAGGATGTGAGTAATAAGGACCCTTAGTAAAATTCAGTTTGATTCTAGCACCAAAATGGTGTTCTGAAACCTGGGGGGCTTGGGGGTGGCATCATTTTGTTGCCATGACAACAACTCAAGTTATTCATACGATCGGCATTAAAAAAAAGACGTGACCAGGGCGGGGGGTTTTGAAAATTATTGTTGAAAAAATCAGCAAAATTAATATTAATCATTGATGTGAGGAAGCAACCATTTTACTGGCAATTACAAAAAACTGAATGTGAGCTGCATTGCTAATGCTAATGCTAACCAAATTTCCTTTGAGCAGCTTGCTACATGATCAGGATGCAGATAAAATGCAGAAGTACAGCAGTCATTATTATTTTTACACCGTGCATTAATAAACTTCCACATATAATTACATAATGGTTTGGCTCTTACACTGGCAAAACCTGTCTGGTTCTTAAAAAGATTTGCTGCTTTGCTGAACCAGTACCGGCTTCAGCACCAGCACCGTGTCAGTGTGATGCCAAGGTCACTTTTAGTCATGTGACATGATGTGTTCGTTATAAACTTCTAAGTAACATATAATTAACTTGCTGGTAGTCATTTGGTAAGAAGCATGAATTTTTACTGTAACTACTACCATCATGTAGCATTTTTCTTGACATTCAACTACTAACAATTTGCATTTATTTATTGGGAAATACAGTACTGCAAAAGTCTTAGGCACCAATTATTTGGTCTAAGTGTGTCATTAAAAAAGAACAAATTTTATATTTCCAAACATTCATTTTCCAAAAAAATGAAATGTTACGGATCAATTTTTGTAAGTCATTAAAGAAAGTAACATTAAGTAATTGACCACACACATTCTACATTTATATACATATATAAATTTTACTGCAGTGACTGATGAACTGTAGTCTATGTGGCCATTTATAAATTGAAAGATACACAACTATGTTTATTCATACTCACAAACACTGATATGACTAATTGTCATACCATCAAATACTCTACTGGATGAAGTGAAGTGTGTCATTGTACTTTTGACAGGCTTAAATCGACGGATGTTGCTATTTGGCTTTTAACAGTTTGAGAACCACTAAGTGTCCCAAAAGGCATTTAGTGTAACATTCCAATGAGACTTCCACAGGCACAATAGTCATTGCTACAGTTCCATCGTGGCTTGCTGACCTTTGCACTATTCTATTGTGGTGGTGCTCATGGGAAGAGAAGCCTAACAGCAGTCTTCACTCACTGTGCTGACTAGAGAAACGGGTTGAGAGACATACTACACAGCACATCATTTAACATCCTCCCACAGTGGCAGGCCGTGAGTGCCTTCTTAACCCCCCTCTAAGCCCCTCTTCCCCCTTTTATGCTGAAAGGCACTTGCCTTGTGGCCCAAGGGGAGTAAGGCCAGGTTTAAGAGGAGCCTAATGAAGTGTAGTGTCATTCACAGAGAGCAGGGCTGCTGCATAAGGAGAAATAGCAGGAAGCAGAGCTGCGTGGCTGGAGCTCCTGCGGTCAGAACAGGGGAGTTCTCCTCAGGGGTCATTGTGTAGGAGGCTTAGTTAGCAGAGGTTATCAGAGACAGGTGGCCTTTTTTTCTGAGATATCCACAAGCAGTCTTTAGCCAGCAAGGGTCGTTCTCATGCTTTTATTTTATACTTATGCTGTCAGAGGAAGGTGATGCTGCATCAGCAGACCAAAAAGTTCATCTCTGTTAGGACACATACAACAGTTGAGCCATGGACAAGGGCGTGCCAAATTTTGTATAACATTTTATGTAGATGCTTTACATTTTATTTTACTACCAAATAAAACTGCCAACATTATCATAACACTGATTTGTGTTTTACAAGGATGTGTTAAAGTTCCACAAATAATGTTGTTTATGATTACCCAGGCTCATACTCCATACCCAAAAAACTGTAATACCAGTTAATTATAGTGATGGTCCGTGTCATTGACATACGCACACACACACAGCTTCTAAAATTGTATAGCTAGTATATTATAACTCTTTCTCTATGACTCTCCAGGGTGCTGTTCGGTAAACGTGTAGGAGCATAGAAGGCCGCATAGCTCAGCCTCTTAATTATTTTCTTAATCTTATGCAGTGCCTATTAGCAATACATGCTACCATGCATAGTGTAGATCTGTGATTACTGTGCAGTGTTTTGTTGTAAAAATACTTACTCTAGATGACAGAATCAGGAGCTATCATTTTCTTTTTTCCTTACAATGAAACATTTTGGTTTTCATTCATACCAGTGTAACATCAAAAACATCTTGTGGCTGTGTTATTTCAAATGCTTGGAATTCTACAATCTAGCCATAGTAAGATGTGCTTCATATTAATGTGGGTTTAAGTCCATTGCCTGTGTAGAACTACATCATCTATTCCATATTTAAGCTTCACAAATTATGAATGTTTAGTCAGGGTAATCTATCTAGTATTGTTGTAAAAGAGCAGAGCCAAAACCTCCTACCTAATGAAGTTGTGCTTTCACTGCTACCAGACAATCAAAAAACAAGAGCACAAAAGCGAGAGGGTGTGTGAGAGGGAGTTGTGGGCAGATGGGTCACATGCTGTCTTTTGAGAGCTCAGCCTATCAACCCCATTCACTGAGCACTATAAAACCGACAGCCTGCTTAAATACCTGACATAAGAAAAGAGCCAAAAACAAAGAGGAAAAGAGGAGGGAACAACAGTTAAAATAAATAAGACGGCCCTCTGTGACTGATGTGTATAGATTGTGCCTGAAGTCTTAGTGACCATTAATAAACGTGGCTGCGTCCACAAAAGGCCCAGGCAAAAAAAACAAACAAAAAAAGTGTATGTTGCCTCCAGCCATGAATTCCACTGCTTATTTTTCGTAGTGCAGGGAGCTCACTGGGCACAATTTTTTGGACCCCATTTTGGCTATTATTTGATTTTACAGTTAATGAGAAAAGTCAATTATGGATCAACAACCATACTTAGTTAACATTACCATGTGAATATTTAAAGGATGCCATTACTTCTAATCACAGAGACAGTGGTAGAGAATGGCTCTGTCTTAAATGATTTTGAAAGGCAGTGTAATTCAGCTCTCTTTTTCCTTGCCTCAAATCAGAAGAGTAAGATGTTAGACACATCTGGGCCAGCGCACAAGGCAACATCAAACAGGGCGAGGCACACAAAGATAAATACTGGCCAGCGATTAAAATGTATATTTATGCAGCCCCAATTTTCCACCCAAGATAAGAAAAAAATCAACACATTATTTTGCTGGCTCTATTTGATCTAAGCAGAGGGGAGAGGGAAAAAAAGATGCTTAAACCTCGGGGCCTGTGATTCTCGGGCTAATGCGTTGGCAAAAAAAGTCAATTATATTGTAAATTGCAGGGAGAGGAGCATAAAAATGTTTAAATAGCAAAGTAGCTCTGTACATTAGCAAGGGTCGTCAACTCAAAATGTTAAAATAAAAAGGTTGGACGGCAATAAGGAGGCTTGTCTTTAGATAACAAAGTGCTAATATTACTAGAGCATTACCAGAGCATCCATGAAGTCCTGTTAGGTAACCTATAACTTGCTTTCAAATGACCCACACTACTAAACGCATATTTATACCATTATTAAAATGTTTCTGAAAAGAAGTGAGGCATCTCATAATACACATTTAATATACATAATATACATAATATACTTATAAGTAATCCAATTATAATATCTGATCTTGCTGTGGAGGATTTGTATATTACAGCACACCAACGTTTTATGACCAAAAGGCAAATTACAGTTCAGGGGTTAAAAAAAAAAAAAGAGGAATGAAGATTTTCCTTGTGTGCCATCCCTTTGAGAGCGCACTATAAATCAGAGTGAAGCGTCCATACGGCCCTGCAGAGAGCCCCACACTCAGGCGTCACAGTAAACCTTTACAGAATCCATCTGTGTAATCTCATCTTCATTATACCCCTGCTGCTAAGGGCATCATAAATCATCCAAACAAACTTTAATGTCTGCATTTGTCGTAGATCCCAATCTGCTCATAGGAGCACATGCTCAATGCTGTTTAAGATTTCTTATAGTTTTCCAGTAAGAGTTCTTTCTAAAGATGCTGTATGCTGCAACACTGTCATCATGGTCTGTTGAAGAGGTTCAGATAGGTTCCAGTTCTGACACTGTTTTAAAAAAAATAAAAAATAAAAAAATACAGCAACCTAATGACCCACTTTGATTTATTTTTTTAATTTCTCTTGTGAATGGTGGTTCACTGTAGTATTCTGATAGGTGAATAAAAAAAAAAAAACTGGAACCTACTTTCAAATGTTGATGATTCCTCTTCATATTATGTATTTGATGCTCGTTATTAATCTGTGTGATTTACATGTTTTCTGTAATGGAGAATGTATATGCTAAAATGGTCGCGTCTCTCTTTAATCTAGGGCTCTCACTAGGGAAAAACTAGATTGGAAGGTTCACAAGATCGAAAGAGTGTCTGCAGTGAAAAATGGAGTTGAAAATGAACCTTTTGCAGTGTGTTTTTTATTCAACATCTTGTAGTATTGAGACATATAGTCATTTTTTTAACGCCATGCAGCTCACCTCATAGTCTGTAGTCTCTAAATAAGGGTTCTGTTAATTTTATGAAATTATACTTTGATTAGAAGAGATATTGAAAGATATCTCTCTGTTCAGATCATGTTCTGTAAAAAACTCTTTTTACAGAAAAAAACATAATATTTTTAGTATGGAGCTGTGTTTATTGGACAAAACTAGAAAAAATTATGCCATTGTAAATTTCAAATGCGTAAACCTTGAAACCTCTGTCTCTAGTTTATGCTAAATGCAGAGGGCTCACTGTCCGTTTCCCTAAGAGAAGTTGTGACACACGCATAGCCTGAGTCATGTTCAGCCTGAGCCTGAGTGTGCTGATAGTCTCTGTGCATAAAAACACTGCACAGGTGTTCAGAATGCTACAGATAGATTGGAGGGGTCAAAATGCCATAATAACAGAACCCAGTAGGGGACAAGCACGTGCTATTGTGCCCTAATCCATGGGTTCATCAATGTGAGGAGTGTGTGGTCTTTCTGTCTGGTCAGAGTGGACATGGCAGGTGTAGAGTAGTGCCGGGAACAGTGGATCAAACTCAGCCTCACTCTGCTGCCCCTCACTGGCCAACTGCGCTCTCTTCTGCCAGATAGGAAGAAAGGCATGATACTTTCATCTTCGATTTACATTCTACAAGCAGAATAACATTAGGGACAGTTTACATGATGGAAAATCAGGCAAACCATCATATTTTTATTTACTTGTTTTATTCTTATACAGTTCCCTTGAACCCCAGTAAAAATTGGGCCTTGTCTTTCAATAGTACCCTATGTCCAAAATAAACAAAAACAATTAATGAAATGTTTTAAGTCCTGTTATATCCATGAATAAATGTTTTATGAATCATGTCCAATTAGGTCAAATTTCATTCATTCATTTATTTATTTATTTATTTTCCCCTTGAAAAGACAAGGCAGCTGTTAATCTCACACGTTAGATACTCGAGTATGTGTGTAGCAGATCTATGTTCATATCCACATCTTCTGACTTTTGAGTAAGAAAACAACTCTTGCATTTGTTATGAGAAGTTTACGCTGCCTCACTGCATGTCATGTGTAACCTCCAAGTGTGCACATCTGTCATAGTTGTTAAAAGAAAAGTTTAATGCAGAGACAAAGATATTTTCAAATGCCCTGCCCTTCTTAGGTAGTGATAAGAACCTGGGTTTACACTTGACAGGTGAGAAAGAAAGTAGAGGTTGTGCTTTGTTCCCTGTTTCCACACTGTATGCAGGGCTTTTGGATCTTAGTCTGTTTGAACATGCAATATTTTAAAGCTGTGAACAGCATGGGGCCCCAAAGTGTGCAAGATGAGTGAGCAAGAGGAAGAGGGAGTGAGTGTGTAGCGGTGTGTTGGTGTGTATTGATAGGCCTAAAGAGTGGCTCAGGTCAATTGTCTTTCCTCAGAATTTAATTACCCTTTTTTGTATCTGTATTATTAATGGATATCGCCGTAATTCTGCCCTGCATGCATTGTTTGTTGTGTTCCTGTGCACCTTTAGGAGGTGATTACCGAACTCTGAATCATTAGCTGAAATATTGAGACAATGTATTATAGTCAGGCTAAATACCACAAGGTGTCACAGCCTTATCTGAATCTAATCCTTTAGTGGTAGTATAGAAGCAACTCATCTTTTGTATTCTCATGCTACGGTAAGTGGCATGAATTTCCTAATTCTGTTCATTAGCATGCTACGTATCCTGTGTTCATGAGTCCAGCCTGTCTTTGGCTTGAGTCTGTCATAACGTACAGTCAAATACAGCCACACCCACTTCCATAGGGTCACTCAAGACCACATACATATCTCATTATTAATGGACAAGACCATAGTCTCCTTCTAACATGCTGAAGATGATAATTACCTTCTTTCACCACTGAGCTATATATACATCAAGATGGATAATTCACAGCTCTCGAGTCTTCTTGGATGATAGTCCCCTTATATGCAGGTAATTACATTAATTATTGTGCAACACCAAACATTTAGCTGACTACGGTCATCAACAGTTGACAAATATCTGGATAATGGATAATCACCGCTGGCCAGCAGTTTTTTATTATCAAAGTTTACAAAAGTAGATTATGTTGTAGCATGTAAGAGGTGATAGTACTTGTAGTCATTATAGAAATAGCACTATTTAATGAAAATGTTTCTTCCTTGCTAAAATATTAAAGAGTACACTCATAACAAAGAATCTGTCTTAGACATTACTTTATCATTAAATTAGATTCGGTTTCAGATTGCTAGCCATCTGGAAAAGGTAGAAACAGATGTTTGCTTTGGAAACCAAAAACTAGTCTCGGAGTCTGGGTATTGCATGGTCTAAAATTGGTCTGCATCTGGGCCTTGAGTCTGATCTTGGTCTGGGACTTGGAGTTCTGATCTTGGCCTACCTGTTAAGGATCTCATCTGGGTCTCTTCTTGATTTGAGTCTTGCAAGGCCTGACCTTGATCTGTTTCTAAATTGAATTAATTTGAATTGATAACCCGATGCTGTAAAGAATTTGTATAAATTTTGATGGGTCATTATACAAATGTAGTCACATCATATGAATAAAGTCACAAGTAAAGCTACAAACCCTCCCTTACCCCTAACCTTTTAACCATTTTGAGTCAAAACAAATGGACTCCTATGAATATGAATCTGTCCTATGACCATGCTGGATCCAATACTTCCATACATTCATTTTCCCCTATTTTAAAATACCTAAAATTGTAATTATCTCAAATACATCATTATCGCTATTACCGTAATAGAACTAACCGCCGTCCATCAGGAAGTGATTGGGTTTACATTTAAATATTTCCTATCCTATGTTACTATTTACACTTTCTGTTTAAATCATGTGGGATCCAGAGTGAGATTACCAATTAGGCAATAAATTGGTATTACAATAAACAAATTAGGTAATAAATAAGGTTTGTTGGTGGAAAGACTTAAGCAGAGCTTAAATGTCCTGAGTCATGATTTGGTGCAAAGTGAGTAGCTGGGATTGTTGGGACTGTTAGTAGAGAAATCAATGTTTGTTCTGAGTAATTTTACTGAGGCCCTGATACTTGGAGCACTGTCAGAGCTCGGAACCATTAAATCCACTGAAACCAAAGTGACATGAACCAAGTCTGTTTATCGATTAGACACTATTAAGTGAGCATTAAGATCATCTTACTGATGCACTTTTCAATTACGTTTTGAGTTGCATGTTTTAGAACAGATCGAGCACCACATGTTTACACATGACCCCCTTTAACGAAGATGTGTAACTGACATTATTGAGGCCAATAATGTCAAGACCTAAATGTACCACACAAACTCTGGACACTGAGGAAAACTTCTTGTGGAGGTTTGTGCAGAACATTGACAGTATGTATTGTTTTCTGTTGGTTTCTATCAAAAAGAAGCTTTACAGAAATCTGGTCTACCATTTACTATGTTTGGTCCATTTTTGGATTTAGATGTTGTCTACATTGCATGTGGGATGCCTTGGAAGTAGTGCAATTTTCTGATTAGCTTTGTGGAAACTGCTTGTGAGTGTTTATTGGTAGAAATACTGTTGTTAGGTGCTATTTTGAGGGAAGACATTGAAATGTTGTTTTGAAAGGAGATACCCTGTGTGCTCCCATGACAGTGTGAGGCGTGGGGGAGAGAAAGTACCCTGTCAGTTTGGATGATGCTTTTCACACACACACTTGTCAATGATTCATACACCAACCCACACACAGCCGCTGCTGTCAAGTACAGCAACAGTGACTCAGGCGATGTATGTGTTGTCTTAATCAGAATTTCACAGGTCAGACTGGCCCTCATGAAGCCTAATTAATCAAGGGAATAGCCAACTGATGTCTGTCTGCTCTGTTCTCCATCATACCACATCACTGGATGATCTCTCTCTCACCTTCTGTTATTCATCTTTATCTGTCTTTCCTTATCATTCCTAATGGTCTCATTTTTCTAAATTTCTACCCAGCAAGGACATCACAGCCACAGCCAACGTCCAGCCTTCCCGGCCAAGGTCTCTTTCTCTTTGGTTGCTCTCATATCGCTCTGTGATGTCATTATTAGAGGACAGTGTTAGATTTGACTGATCACTAGCACACTCTTCAAAAGTGTTTCAAGAGAAAAGAGCTTCTGTTGGATCTCTCCAATCACACAGAAGCAGAAATGTGTTTTCTGTTCCATTCTGTGAACACGCATTAAATCTGGGTTCAGCAATTTTTAAATCAGAACACATTTTGTAATATTTGACAACATTCTCCTCACATTCTGGCAGCTGTCTATAAAATATGTGCTTAGTGGAAAAAATCCGGTCTCTGTGGCACCACAGGTTCTGGAAACGGGAGAAAAACCACCAGCATTCAACTGATCAGGACAAGCAGGTGCCTCTACCTGCCTGTCAATCTTTTTGCCTGTCAATTCAGAAAGCTCAACCTTTTGCACTAGTCTTCAGGCATTCAAGACTAGGCAATGTAAGTGCATGTTTTAGGGGGCATGACTTTGAAGGGAACACTTAAGGGCCGGGCTGTACACAGCCAGCTTCAGTTAACGTCTGTCAAAATCGCTGACTACACCTTTAACCACTATGTACAGAATGTTTTACACTACTAAGGAAAGTTTATAATTTACCTTAATTTGGTTTCTGAACATGTTGTAGACATTTCTGTTTTTCCTTCATGTTATGTTCACTACCTAGCAGTAGAGGTCCCATTAAGCTCTGTCTTATTACAAAATAGAATAAAAAAAATATATATATATTCAAATACCCAAAATATATTTATTAAAACCAGTCATTTTTAATACTTTTCTTTCACCTTCTTACTTTTATGTCAAAATTACCTGAACATAAAGTCTCATTTTTAAACATGACTTGAGCCATGCACAGAAATATTGCATAAATGTTTTATCTTGGAAAATAATTGTTAGTATTATTGCACCTTGACTAAAATGGTTCATTTTGACCCAAACAGAACAGAAGGAGCTGCTAAGTCTTAAGTAAAACAAAACTATACGCTAGCAGTAAATTACTTAATAGCACAAAGGTTTATGCTATTTTCCCTGATGCTATGGATTTTTGAAAGCCATGAAAGCCAAAGAGAGACTTCTGAGGAGCTACTTCTGCATCAGTGACAACCAGAGGGAGCCTTGCCGCGTGTGTGGGCATGTGTGTGATACAAGGACTGCAGGGACTCATAAATACACACAATCTTCAGTTTGTATCTCATTATTCCCCACTCACACTCTCTCTCTCTCGCGGGGCGTGTGAGCACTCTCTTTCTCTCTGTGTCAACACTGATTTGTGACTGCATTTTGTTATTTGTTTATATATTTATTCACTCCCGTTTCGAGTGTAGCTCTCCACCTTGCTAGAAGCCTAGTGAATATTTGATGCTCTCTGCCGAATGGAGTCGGATGCAACTCATAATGTCTTTGTATCCTTTGGATACTGAAACTAGACATCTTGTCCTTTGTATTCGAAACATGCTTCACAATGTCGATGTGGCATGGTAAAGCTTGGTAGAGAAATGGGTGGAGTTTTTTTTACTTTGTTTGCTTGTGTTTGAACATTTTGTTTCAGGTTGTCTGTACACACTATAGTATTATGATCATTTAATCTGTTCACTAGTTAGTTCAGCATTTTCGTAGAGATTTGGGTTTACATTCCCATTCTCAACCTGTATAAAATGTTATGCACGATTAAAGCTAGGGTGTTCTAATGACTTAATTAATATGAAATCCAATGCAGTCACCCATTTAATTATAATTGCTGATCCTAAATCAGGACTCTAAGGCCTCAAGCAGAGCAACTCAACCTTTTCTAGCTATTGTTGTGTTGGTGGTTTATTCCGGTTCATTGTTGCTGTTTGAAGGAGAATGGTAATGTTAGATTGATAATGTTGATGTTTTATGGAAAATGCTCGTGTTATATGGATAATCCTGGTGTTTGATGGAGAATGCTAGTGTTATATGGATAATTCTAGTGTTTTATGGAGAATGTTGGTGTTTGATGGGGAATGCTAGAGTTAGATGGAAAATAAATATTGGTGTTTTATTGAGAAACACTAGTTTTCGTTGGATAATG
>JAOUQW010000034.1:14464125-14476428 GCA_028565825.1 Olivaichthys viedmensis | reverse complement strand
ACGACATTTCATTTCAATGTATACGGGGTATATGGAGAAATGACAATAAAAACCTACTTGAACTTGAACTTGAACTTGAAATTGATCAGAGTCAATGGGAAAAATAGACCTGTCTGAGGCAAGTCTAGTCTTGGTATATTAGAAAAACATTTTTGTGTATTTTTCCTTTATGTATACTGGGTTATAAGATCAGGACAAAATAGTGGTTTAATGTTTAATTACCATCTAGAGCTTGATGCAACTTGATACACCACAGTTTAGGTGCAACAGTGGCCATAGCTTGTTTGGCTAGCAAGGCAGAAAAAGCTCACACAGAGAATTGCACAAAATGTTGACACATCGCCAATAAATCTGTACAATACAACAATGTATGAAAATGTTTTCAAGAATTACAAAATGAAGAACCTTATGAGCCAAGTAAGAGAGAAATTCTCAAATTTAGCATTATATTATCCAGACTTAAAAATCATATATACACTAGAGTTCAAAAGTTTGGAATCGCTGCTCAAAAGTTTGGAATGAATGTTTTCAGTGATATAAACTCCAGTTCGTTTCAGATCCATCTATAAAATGATTGTAATATGATTCTACTGTTAAGCACTTAGGTTTCAAATCATTTGTAGAAAGCTGTAAAACATCATGTGTCCAAAGTGATGAATCCAAAATGACAATTAAAGTTTTATAGCATCAAGAGTGATGTTAATATAAACATTAATACCCAGAATGCCTCTTTTTCTGGAAAGCGCTGCTCAAATCTGGAAGTGGAAACTCAAATAATATACTGGAATTATCTATGTATAGTCATTTCTCCTTTATCATTACATTTTTTTTTATCATTTAACTTTTAAAATAATTTTAAAATAACTTTTCCCCAAAATACTTTAAATACCAAACAAAACCTCTAAAAAATACCTTTTGGTGTGTGGTTTATATGAGATATATTAGATCTACTACATTGTAGAAGAGCTTAGTGAATAGAATAATGACTTCATAAAATATGACGGGTGACCCCAAACTTTTGAACGCTAGTGTACATTTGACATACGCCCCTAAACCATGCAGGTTTTCCTACAGGCCAGGTTATTAAAATGGCTTTTGTGGAAACAGACGGTAACTCAGCTGCTGCCTGCTGCCAATAAACATCTCTAAAAGCCTCTGAGCATCTCACCACTCTAGTGATAGCCAAAGCAACTGGGGTAGGTTATTACTGTGAAACACACACATACATAGAGACTGAATTGTTAAAAAAAAAACCTAAAAAAAACCCCAAATGCATGCAGTTTTATTATCAGATGTATGTTTGCTTAGGAAACCAGTTCATATACTGACTCATTGCACATTATTCTCTCATAATAACGCAGCCGTACAAACTCTCATCCAGGTAACTCCACAGTGTAATGATAAGGTTCCCATCATTTGTTTACAACCTACAATTTATAGAAAAAAGTATTCTAGAGCGTATGTAACACTTCCTTTTAACAAAAGGTGGCAGTATTGCACTCAGTATCCTCTCAAACCCAAACAGGATCTTTCCTCCTGTTAGGAGATCCAAAATCTATAACATGTTATATTATCCATGATTGCATCCATCTAGCAGCCTATATTTATACTTTCAGCACCATCAAGGCTGTTCTGGCAAGGCAAAAGCACTTTGGAGCAAAGTAGTTTAGATTTTGTTTGATTCTTTTCAGTGTCATAGCACAATGTAATTGGCAATATCAGATTTTTAAGGGAGGAAATGAACACTGTATAATCTGTTATTACACCAGCCACTATTATTTTTCAGTCGTCTGTATATTATTTTATTTAGAATAGGTGTTTTGTTATATAAATTAGAATGAGCACACACAAATGAATAGCTGGGAGAATTAAACTAAGAATACAATGTTATTATAAAATGCATCTAGTACCCATAGTTACTTAATGATAGCTGCTTTGTTTACCATCACTTCGTTTATTAATGCAGTATATCGAAAAAGCTTTGGTCATCTTTTTTTGAGTCAGTAATATTTTTTCTCCATTGGTAGATAATGTTAGAATGAATACAGCACTTAGTAATATAGGGACTGTTTTAAGCTCCTACTCTAGCGAGCCATTGTGCCAACACAGGAACCACCAGTTATCATGTAGCAGATAACACAGGTTTGTAGTGTAACTTACGGTATCTATTACATATTTTATCAGAAGGAGCATAAGCATTTTGAAAGATGCTTTAGCTCTGCATTTTATCTCTTGTGCACACTGTTGACCCCGTGTACTGTATGTAATGGATCTGCCCGCCAGGCGCAACCCCACTGGAAATGATCCAAGTGATAGTCTGTGGTGGGGTATAGAGAAGGTATTTTTTCCTTCTCTCTTAAGAAGTAGCCTGACTCAGGATGTGGTTTTAATGCACCCAATGGAGTCAGAAAGGAAGCATGTGTGTGTGTGTGTGTGTGTGTGTGTGTGTGCATGCGTGTGTGTGTGCATGCGTGTGTGTGTGTGTGTGTGTGCGCGTGTGTGTGTACTCAATACACAGATTTAATAGCTACAGTAAGTTGGACTTTATATAACTATGTCAACATTTGTAATCCTTGTTGATCTCAGTCACTTTTAACAGAATTAATTTAACTGAATTAATTATTCACATAGAGGGAAACATATAATGTCATAAAATTGACTTAAGCATAATGAAAAACTCTGAGAGTGAATTGGCCACCTTCATCCCTCATTTCCAGGCCCCTTTCTCCCTTCCCTTTCCTTCACAGAGAAGAATAAAACCTGGCACCTGACATCTGCTTATTTTCTAGCAAGCCGTTGAAGATGAAACAACTGCATTCTGACTCTTGTTCTCCAACCCTAGAGACACGTTTTCCAGAGGCTTGAGCAGCAGCACAAATTCAGTCCATACATTTGCATTCGAATTCAAATACTATTTAAATTTTCACATTTTTTTGTATTCAAAGGCAGAAAATCCATACTCAAATGTTTGCAACCATGTTCTACTTTTAGTCATCTAACATCTAAAAGTCTAAAGTCTTTGAAACACGTGGTACCTAAACTTTGGGGCTAAATGTCACTTGATGTAGAAAAAGGGGTCTGAATAAATGCATGCAATTTCTGGCATACTTTATTTTCACATTTTTTACAAATGATTTATCAAATTTCTAATTTAATATTAAATTGAAACAAAGTACATGTCCTAGAAATGATATTACATGAAAGTAATTAACATTTTCCGACAGGCGCCAATTGGAGACATTCTTTTGCCTGTGGCTGCATCTCATATGGCGTTCTATTCGTGATATAATGCACTACATAGGCTCTAGAACGCCATTACGTTATCCACAAGTCACTTTTTGTTAGTCAGAGTCGAGTATGAAGTCTCTGAGCTGCAAGTCTGAATCAAGTCTTTAGTCATGAATTTTAGTTAAGCCTTAAATCTTTAGCTGGAGGCATTTTATCGCACACAAGTAAAACACTGTTATATTATTTCTAGGGAAAGCACTGTAGTGCACATTGTACAGTGTCAGAAACTATACACACTATATGTAACAAAAAAAAAAGTCATTCTCTCCACCCCCACTCTTACACACTTGCGTGCATGTATTAAAAACATTCAAACGAATCCCAACTTCATCTGCTAGCTATCGGGCTAGATAGATATCACACTTACTATCAAAACTAACCAGTCTTTCTGGCTGTGTTTTAAGGTGTCTTAACATGAAATTATTTTGCCAATATATTTTATTGTGATGGCGGATTTATTTCACATAGCACATCACACAAAACTTTTGTTTCCAAATGTTATATTAAAAGACTGGTTATTTGAAGCAGGGGCGTTTCTAGGATTTGAAAACATCTGTGGCTTTAAGGGGTCTGAGGGTATCCTACCACAGGAGACATTTCTTTACATTTTAACATCTATAAACACCATGTTCAGGCATTTGCAATCACTATTCGGGACCTAGATGAACCCAAATCAAGTCTTCTTTATTAACAAATTTCCTCAAGACAAAACCAATTTTTTTTTTGTACCAGTGTATTTTGATTGAATAGGCCTATTCCACATGTCAGTGGATCCCCTGGGCCCCACCCAAACTCAGGCCCATGATGGTGGGGCTATCATGCTACCATCAAGACAATATACTCTACCTAATTCATGTTTTGGAGACTGCTAATCTTTAAATATGTTCTTCATTTGATTAAGCTATAATATAATTGTTAATGACAATAACTGCATTACTAAACAATCTCTCAAACAACAAAAGGTGACAGAAACAACACAGTATATAAAAGTCTGCAACAGTCTGAAACATTTCTGTAGTAGAGGGCCTTCCATTAGTCATGTTTTTTTAATTGTGGTTTAAGCTAATAATCTTAATTTCTAATCATGTCTACCATGACACATCTGCATGCTCCCCCACACTGTCTAAGGAAGAGATACAAAAATAATAGTTTCAACTTCCAAGCATGTCAGAAAGGTGTGTGTTTGTGGAGAAAGATATAGTGAACAATCTGTCCTTATAAGCGAGTGACAATAATCAACATTTCAGTGACTATGGTAACATTAGCTTACTAATAATGCATTTACCGTGTCTATCATCTGAGGATAAACAGAATGCCTTTCTGTATAGTTGCCTTTTTTAATATAGTTTTAGAAACTGATCTTACTTTTCTAATCTTCAAAAACAAGAATACCTGTTGTGTTCCGATTCCGCCATTTGGGGACTTGAACCGCGCTAGAAAAACAGCTCTGCTCCCATAACTGCTTCAAGCTTTTTTTAAACTGCTGTGGGGCCTAATTACCGAGGCAAGCTGCACGTACATAAATTACGCATTACAGTCAAAGAATTGACAGACAAAGCAGCACACGTTGGGTCAGAAAAGAACGTTTTTATTCATTTACTGCGTTAAGGTTGCTGGGCCTAATTTATTAGTTTTTGTACATGTTTTTATTGAGTCTAGAGTCCCAGTCCCCATCTTTCCTTCTCTGTGTAATACCATATGAAGTGAGCATGATTTTTTTCAACACAATTTTCACCCCTTCATGGTTTATGCGACACCGATGCATAGTGTAGTGCAACTGTTGCACCTGTTGTTCTGTCTGAGACAGTATAAAATTACAGGCCTAGTGTTTACACAGATAGTTTACAGGATCCAGATGCATCACAGAAGAGGAACCCGTGCCGTCAATAACTTCATGTAACTCCAGACTGTGAGTAAATGCGCTACACAAGGCCTTTGGCCATACTTGGCAGTTATTTACCTTAATTTCACTGGCGTCACTTTGAATTTAATCAACAGCAATGAAAGAGATGAGAGGAACTTCTTCAGTGTGTTGTACAGCACTCCAGTTACTGCCCTTTATAAACCGGTCTTTGACCAAAATGCCACAGTTATCTGCTCACTGCCATTAGAATACAGGTATACTGCTCTAGTGCTCCAGTGTATCTAGTCAGTGTATATATAGTTCTTAGCTTGTGCCTTCTTGTTGTTTTCCCGTGTTCCTTGGTTTGCTAGTTGTGTTTCTGGTGTTTTTATACAGATCTAGCGCTGAAGATCTATGTGGTAAAAATAACAGTAACATAGAGACCATAGACTATTTAGTGATTGTAAACATACAGATTAAGTGCACTAAAAGCAAAGAGCAGCTGGCAGTGAAAGCTGTCTCAGTCTGACAGAGGGCACCCACTCGTGTTCTCTCTCCTAAAGCTAATCAGCATCCAGAGCCTGCAATATCATGCCTCTGTCAGGCCAGGCACACTGCAGTTACATAACTTCACTTTCAAGGTGAGGACAAACAGAGAAGAGATACAGGAGCCCAAAGCAGTCAGAACAAAACTCATTCCACACTGTCTATTAATATAATTCAAGCTCTTCAGGGAATTTGTAAACAATATTTGGATATGTTGATAATATAGCAAAGTTCATTGCAAAGTTCACTTTTTTACTACATTTTAGATTTTTATTTTTTTTTAGCTTATAAGCTGCATTAGTAAATGGGTCACTATTTAACAAACCCTTTGTAGTATTAATATCTGGCAATATCATTTAATCCCAATTCAGAGGTGTCTTCTGAGATCTGACATGATTCATCAAAAGGCTAACAGTGAGACGTTTAAGTAGACAATTTAATTATCTTGAGATTTAAATAGGAAAGCTGATATAGCAATCCATATTGGCAGATACTAGAGGTTCAGTAAGTGAGATTAATATTTGTTTTGAAAAGTAGTATCTGTGCATTTCTACTTTTAATGATATTTGGGTGGTACAACCAAATACGTCTATGCCAGACTGAATGTTTACTGAATGAATATTTTTGATTGGGAAAAAGTGTGTGAAAATGTGACTCATTGATTTTCTGACCAAAGACTTCAGTGCCAGGTTCTTTAGCAGGCAATGGTGCATTTCTTTGTTTACAGTCTATTGATTAATTGCAATAACCTCCCTATTCAGCTGAGCCAGCTGTCAAGTCATAGACCAAAATATGAACTACTGGAGCAGTTTTAGGACAGGCTCTGGATTTACTGTGTACTGTGCACAAATATTAATTTGTGTATGTATGTATGTATGTACAGTATGCATGTATGTATTGTTGCTAAGCTACTTCAGAGTACATCTTTATTTTTTCTTTGAGGAATCAAAAGATCTCTATCTGTCTCTTATGAAGTGTAGATTTAAGTCAGTGACATATACCTGCGTGTTACATGACCTCTCTTCCCAACTATGATTATAATAATAGGAAAAAAACTCCAGCTCCAAGTGTGCTACATGATTCAGATGAGAGCCTAGTCAGTTCTTATCTTTTATGGCTGATTAGAGAAACAGATAGAATTGAAGTGGATAAAATACCACTCCCTGTAATCACATAAGGTAAGAGGCATTATGGGGCAATCAAGAGGCAATCAAGGTTTCAACTCGTTATGTCCTGTCACTTGCCTGATAGGTTAATCCACAAATGACCAGATCCAAGCTAATAAATTCAGGCTATGGCCAAAAGCCCATTTTCCAACTCCTATATACTCAAGTAAAAGCCACAGGGCAGTGGTAAGGCTCAAACCCCCCTCACCTGTTACTCCACTATCTGAAACCAGCATGCAGATCCATTCTGAAACTAGTGATTCACCCCTGAGTCATACAATAATACTGCTTAGCAATTAGTAATGCCACCTCAAAGAGTCAGCTAGGCTTATTCATCTGAGAAGTCTCAGACATGACTGTAGTGTATGAATCAGATTAGACTGATTACGAATGAGGGACACAGTGTTCTCTCGCCATGCTGTTTCATGATGATGGCCTTTCTGATGTTCAGTGTTTTGACCTAAACTTATTAAGCCAGATGAAAACAGCAGTCATTAGTTCTCATTCAGTTAAAGTCTAGGTAATAATTGAGAGGTGCTTTTTTCCTGTTGTTTATTTCAGTCTGATGTGCCAAGGTGCCCAAGAAACATAAAGGATTCCCTCAGGGAATTGTAATGTGGATGTGTTTCTGTGAAGGCTTAAGACCACTAGGGAGATATTGGCACTGACAGGGCTTCAAGCTACTAGAGAACATTAGTGAAATTTTATTCTCCCATGTTAACAGCTCAGTGATTCAGGGAACATAATGTAATTAAAAAAAAGATGCTGTAACCATGGGGAAAAAAATTGTAAAATAATATTTCTTATAAGTAAGAAAAAATATGAGGGTAGAAAGAACATGAGGCTTAGGGTTGACATAGTGATTGCATGCTCTAAAAAAACTCCCGATTGATTATTTCCTGGATGATTTGTGGCATGTGGCTGCACTCTAAGTTCATGGGTACTGTTAAACTTTGACACTCTTTCCTTGATTTTGAATGATGATAAAACAGATCAAATAAATCACATCACGATCAGATAAAGATATCAGAGTTAGCCTTTTTTTTTCTTACTGTTATGCAAATACAAAAGCTTAGGATAAGCTTGTGAGTGAACAGTGTAGTAATTGAGGTGGTATAGGAAGTAATTGCTAAGCCTCCTATTCTGTTTATTACTTAGGAATGGATACCTTATTGACCAATTGTTCTGATTTTTTAATTTATAGAAATACAGTTGCTAAAATGTATTTTCTTCACCTCAATTATTAACAGTATACGTAAACAACAATTATGGAAATCGACACACAAAACCCCTTCATATGCTTGGGGATAATCCTTAGGGCAGATGTGTGTTTGTACAGGTGTGAGTGCAAATAGAAGATGACTGGAATGTGACAGGACTAACTTTTGGTTTCATATTTACAAAGACCAGTTTTAGTACTTTCATTTTGGTTTGTCAAATTGTCAAATGATTGAACACAATCTCTGGTAGTAGAAATGGATTTTTCAGGTGCACTAGAAGAACACAAGTTTAATGTTGGAAAAATCAGTTTCAGGATTGTTCCATTCAAACATTCAAAATGTGTCTCATTAACATACAGTGCATACGGAAAGTTTTCAGACCCTTTCAAGTTTTCCACATTTTGGTATGTTTCAGACTCCTTAAAATGGATTCAACTCATTTTTCTCATCAATTTACACACAATACTCCACAATGACAAAGCAAAAACAGGTTTATGGAATGTTTTGTAAATTTATTAAAAGTAAAAATATACCATTTACATAAATATTCAGACACTTTATTGTGACACTCGCAACTGAGCTCTGGTGCATCCTACTTCTATCAGTGGTCCTTGAAATGCTTCTACAAGTTCATTGGAGTCCACCTGTGCCTAATTGAATTGATTGGACATAATTAAGAAAGGCACACACCTGTCTATATAAGGTCTCACAGTTAGTGGTGTATGTCAGAGTGAAAACCAAGCCATGAGGTTGAGAGAATTGTCTGTAGACCTGCGAGACAGGATTGTGTCAAGGCACAGATCTGGGATACAGAAGGATACAAGAAAAAATTTCTGCAGCATTGAAAGTGCCCAAGAGCACGGTAGCCTTCATCATTCTCAAATGGAAGAAGTTTGGAACCTTTTCCTCACTAAAAGGCACATTAGAGCCCGCTTGGAGTTTGCCAAAAAGCACCTGAACGACTCTCGGATCATGGGAGGCAAGATCCTCTGGTCTCACGAAACAAAGATTGAACTATTTACCCCCAATTCCCAATGGCATGTATGGAAGAAACTAGGCACTGAGCATCACCTCATTAATACCATCCCTACAGTCAAACACAGTGGTGGCAGCATCATACTGTGGGGATGTGAAAACCTTTTTCAGAGTGCCCAAGATCTCAGGCTGGGGCAAAGGTTTACATTTCAACAAGACAACGACCTGACGAATACCGCCAAGAAAACACAGGAGTGGCTTCAGGAAAACTCAGTGAAAGTCCTGGAGTGGCCCAGCCAGAGTCCGGACCTGAACCCAATGGAGCATCTCTGGCGAGACCTGAAAATGGCTGTGCACTGACGCTCCCCATCCAACCTGGCTGAGCTTGAACGATTCTGCCAAGAAGAATGAGAGAAACTTCCAAAAGAAAGGTGTGCAAAGCTTGTAGGATCATTCCCAAGGAGACTTGAGGCTGTCATTGCTGCCAAAGGTGCTTTAACCAAGTATTAAGGGAAGTGTCTGAATACTTATGTAAATGCAATATTTCAGTCTTTTTATTTTTAATAAATTTACAAAACATTCCAAAAACCTGTTTTTGCTTTGTCATTGTGGAGGATTGTGTGTAGACTGATGAGAAAAACAGAGTTGAATCCATTTTAAGATGCGTCTGAAACCTACCAAAATGTGGAAAACTTGAAAGGGTCTGAGAACTTTCCGTATGCACTGTAAGGGTTAAGTCTGATGGTGTATAGCAGGCATTTCTTTCTATCTGCTTTTCCTGAATACATCCTTCAGGGTTGTGCTCGCAATTCTCTCCTTATTGGCATGGTGGGATGTGTGTGTGTGTGCAGGTTGACATGAATAAATGATAACAGTGCAGGCTTCACAGGATCCACTGCTTTTACGACACTGCATAAGTACAGAGGCTCTCTTTCCCCAACATTTATATGGGGAGATCAGAACTAGCTGTATGAAGATTATTAAATTGGAAGAGGCTAAGAGGAGAATATGAGGTAGTAGAGAAAACTGAAATTGTGTGTAATCACCGTTGCACAAATCTACAGCATGTTGCTAAATTGGTATTCAGCGTTTAGGCCGATGTGACCTCCTTTTATTAACATCTACAGTTGTAGCAGGAAGATGCCAGGCAAGCAGTCACTCACTTATTTCCTCTTATCTGTCCCATTTGAGAGGGAGGGCTGCATAAATGAAGTGATTAGCCAAATCATAATCAATTAAGTGGATGCTCCCACCTCTGAATGTTCTCCTCATTAGTGAGGAACAGAAAGCAGCTGTGAGGGCTTGTACAGGGTCTGCTCAGACACACTCCTGGGAGCAGCTGTCTGTTCCTTTCTCAAAGGGGAAGCATATGTTACTGATGTCATAACCCACCCTGTCCAGAACACCACAACATCCTGATCCAAAGTACTCATCAAGCTTTGGAACAAAATCACTGATGTTTTTGTGCCCTGGGCTGCACTTATACAGGGAGCCAAAACTGGACTATTCTTCCCTGCTATCTGATGCTTTTCATGGACGCTAAACAACACACTGTTTGTGAGCATTTCTACTGGAAATAAAATGGACCACATTTATATTCCAGCACATTTTTGGTAAATTATCAGATAGTAATAGCTTATGTAAACTCACCATTCCAATCATGTAAACAAAACCAATTTAATTTGAGAGCTATGGCATGTTACATAAACTTAGTCACAGATATATGTGTGGTATTATTAACTGAATCTTGGCTGTACTGCAACACATATTACAAACATACTGTTAACATATCATGAAGAAAATGTTATATTTTGGAGAAGTAAACATACCAATTGTACTGTACCAGTCTGCAATTGCTTAGGATGCTATATGAATCATATTTTAATTTCACTATGTAGAATGCTGAAATAAGGTAAATTAGAATGCATAAACCAACAGTTTTTTTTCCCCTTTTGCTTAATATATGCCTTGTTATCCATGTGCACATATTAACTAGCCATGTGATATTTGCTATACTAAGCACTATGAATTGTACCCAATATGAATTGTTCCTGTGTTGTGGTGAGGTTGTTCTTGGTTCTTGTGTGCCTGGATTTATACGTTTTTTCTAAAAATGTTGCATGAACACAACAGCATATTCACTCTTCATGCTTTTGTGCTTTGTCTTTAAGCTAAAATAAAGGGGCATTCCTTAGCTATGTGTGTGAGTTATAGTAAAATAAAGGAATTTGCACTTATAATAGGTATCTGTGGGAGCCAACATCATGCTTAGTTTGGAGGTTCTCAGCCTAAAATATCAACCATTGTGGCAGGATGGATTTAAAAAGTTATTTATAGGGTGATTACGAGACCCTTGAGCCCCATCTGTCATTTTCTGTCTGCTCCACTTCCTCTGTCTTGCTGTGTTACTTCCAACTTATGAAAATGACATGGCAAAAGTACACGTGCATGTACCTTTGTTTAACCTTTTACTCCCATCTCAGAAAGTCACACTGTGACCAAGGCAACAGTAGTAGAATTTGTCTCCTGTCTACAGTAGACAGAACTAAGTTCTCTGCTATCAGCTGCAGCCTGCACAAGATGGTACAATGCACTGATGAATAAGTGACTCTGTTCCAAGCGCCATACCTAAATTTATGACCTTATACATTGTTAGGTTATCTGCCTAACTGTGATATGATGAGCACGTAGACTGCATCATCCAAGTGCGCCAGGACTGTTACTGCCCAGAGGTATTACGGACTATTAAAGCTTGGTGCTGTTTTAATCAAAATATGTTTAATTGTATAAAATAGGAATAAAAGTAGGAAGCGTCCGCATACATGGATGCAGGTAATGTGAGATGTAGGCATGCATGCTACATTGTATATCTCACACATCTGTGTTTATATTGTCTCCCCAACTCGCAAAATTAAGTATCTGTATAAAACTTAAATGCTATTAAAGGTAGGGTCAAAGAGAGCAAAATATTACCCTTTTTGTAATATTTGGTATTCTTCTCACATTCCAGCGTCTGTACATTAAACATCTGCTGAGAGGAAAAACACTCTGTGGCTGCCCCCAGGCCTTTAACTTAGTGAGCCCGCGGCTCCGTTTTATTTCTTCTCCCGACGCTTTTTGTTTTTAATGTCACATATACAAGTACAGTACAGTGAAATTGATTCTTCGCATATCCCAGCATGTTGGTGAGCTGGGGTCAGAGCTGGGGTCAGCCATGATACAGCGCCCCTGGAGCAGGGAGGGTTAAGGGCCTTGCTCAAGGGCC
>JAOUQW010000034.1:14452930-14464025 GCA_028565825.1 Olivaichthys viedmensis | reverse complement strand
ATAAAGAAAAAACATCCAGTGAGCGGCAGTTCTGAGGATCTTGTTGATGAGAGAGGTCAACGGAGAATGGCCAGACTCGTTGGAGCTGACAGAAAGGCTACGCTAACTCAGATAACCACTGAGTTACAGATAAACACTGCTAGATCCTGGTTTCTACCCCACATATATGAATAATAACTGCTGCAGGAACACATTCCTATCACTGCAATGCTAAACCATTCATGCTTTCTAAAATATGGAGCTTATCCTGCAAGACACATTTGATTAACTTGGTGCTGCAGGGGCAGTGAGTGTGTAGGTAAAGATTGTATCTGTCCTAGCCCTAGTACACTAAAATAAGACTGCTATCTGAGACTGGCAGAGATATTTTGCAAATTGATTGAAATGTCAAAAAACTGATCAAAACAAGACACAGAACAGTTTTCAACAGACCAACACTAAACCAAAAACCTTTTAAATGCCACTTCTAAGACAGACAAAGTGAGAGGGTATACAAACGTTTGCCTGAAGTGAATATTTACCTGCCATAAAAAAAGTTGAACATGCATCAATAATGCATCCTTGCTAAGAAACGTGGCTGTCTTTGGTGGAGTTGAGTCTTTGGTGTGAATACATGCTTAGGGCACTTGTGCCTTAATGGAGGTCATCCTTCAGTGCAGCCTACCCGAGCCACTGCAGAACCATATATGCACAAGCCAAATCTTGGCTCCTAACCCCCATTGGGTGCCAAATGGCTTTTAGTATCTAGTACATTTAGTTAATTGCGTGTAACTCCATGAAATGGAACCGTGTTACTCCAATGGCCTGGTTTGCTTTATTTCTCCATGTTTCTGCTACTTAGCAAATCTAGTGAAAGCTTCTAGGTATGAACATCAGGGTAACAAGATGATGGGTCTCTTTGTCAATTTTCATTGTGATCCATTTTCTCTTATCTACACTTAAATAATTAAATAAACAACGCACTGTGAATGTGCCCTCTTTCAACTGTATCATGACTAATGTAAAGAGACCATGTTCTTCCTGTGTACAGTGGAAATATGAGCTCTCATGAATCATTCTTGAAAGACAGCAAGGCAGTAAAATGTAGTGAAGAGCCTCTCCAAGCCTGCTCATTATCCGTCTTGCCGTGCAAAAGATTATGATGTAGCAGAGCAATGTGTGTGTGTGCTAGTAAAGTGAGAATGCTGAGAGAGGTCATTTTAGAAGGACAGTGTGTGGAGTTTCTAGGCAGTAATGGACGAATTGCAAAATATTCTTTTTTTATTGTCTTTCACTGTGTTGTTGTACTTGAGTTTTGTAGCGCTGACTGACAAAGGCACTTTTCTTCAGAAGCGTTTGCTTTAAGACTTCATAGGAAGCGAGGCTAACCATAATTTTTTCAAATCAAATATGCTGCAAGTAAATTTAAGTGTCTATGTTAAAGTGTTGAATAAAAAGTGTTGAAGATCTGGTATATATCGGTGCACTCTCATGTCACACCCTTCCCAACTCTTCCTTATTGTTTACTTAGTATTGTTTGTGATTATTTATTTTGTTATGCAGCTGCATTATAATATTGATTGTATGGTTTTGTCTTTAAGGTAGTTTTGTTTTTCTTGATTGTTGTTTTGGTTAAGGGAGCTAACTTGGGCCTCAATAAATAAATAAAAACCACTAAACTTTCTTGAGAAATGTGTGTGTCCCTTTTATTTGTTGTTTCCTTGAGCCTCATTTTCTGTCCGATGCTGCTCCACCTGCTCCCGCAGCCTCTGCAGCTCTCCCTCCATGTGTGGGCTCCCAACTAGCGTGGTCCTCTCCGTTGAAGTGTTAGCTGCTGTTCTCTACCACAATTAACTACGCACTTAGGCTGCTTTAATCCCCAAATGAGCTCCAATAACCAAGCAAACTGACAGAACGACAGCTTCAAATTAAAATATCCTGCCGACTACGCCAGAATGTGGCGCCCCCTATGTGTATACCCGACTACGCCACCCCTTTATTCACAGAGCAAGGGGAGCTCTGCCTTCATAAAACTTACACAAACGCAGGTTTTGGATAAATATAAAATACAAACTTTATTAAAATATAAATTAAAAAATATAAATTACCCAAGGTGGCTCAATATATGCCTGCCATCTTCTCCACGACCATAACCAGTCCCACAGGCTACACATTCATTAAACATACAATCATCGCACAAATTATATATTATATGACATCGGATGCAATGAGTGTCTTGTGAAGTTTCCAAATCCAGAGGTGTAAAGGAAAGTGTCTTTTGAGTATGAATCTATTTGAATCCAATGAATTGGGATAACTCTTTCAGTCCTTTTTTCAAATTCCTTAGTGAGCCAGCCTTCTCTTAAATGCACAGCATGTGTGACCTGCCTCTATTATTTACAATCCGAGAGGGAGGTGGTCCCTGTGGCTCTGGTGATGGTGATTCCCGAGAGGGAGAAGCTGGGTCTGGAGGTGCCCACAAAAAGGGCGGCCCAATTCACTCCTGTCCCATGTGAAGACCACCTCTCAGCGTCCCAGAGGGCAGAGCTTGCCCAGTTGCAAAAGGAATTTTCCAAATAGCTAGCTGCCCCTCGGGCTCTTTGAAATTCAGCAGCCAGGTGAGAGAAGTGTGCGAGCAGAGACTGAATGGCAGCCCATAACATGGCTAGTCTTGGCTAGTGTATAGTTAACCCACTGCCTGGAACAAGAGGTGAGGGGCAGCAGGGAAACTATACACTAGCAGGCCTAACCATGTTGTGGGCTGCCGTTCAGTCTTCACTCGCCGCACCTCTTTGTCGCTCTCGTCGTCATCAGCTTTATCAGCATGGCAGGGCAGTGCCTGATGTGGTGGGTTGGTCGGACATGGAATCGCCTAAACTAGCTCGGCTTCAGTCAGGGGTTGTTCAAGGGTTGTAGGTGCTAACAAGCTCACATGCCGTTGTAGACTCTCTGGGGATATAGCACTAAGGAATACATGCAGAGCCAGGTTGAGCTGCACCTCTTCAGCGTAGCTGGCATACGCCTTCCTCTCCAGAGTGTGCAGCTCAACCGACAACACCACCAGCTTTTCCTCTTTCTTTCAGCAGCAACTCAGGAGTAGGCGTGCTGGGCTGCAGGGGCTAATGCTTGGCCGTAATGCCAGCAGAGGGTTGTTCTTAGTGCTGGCAGGCTGTATTGGTCCTCAGGGCATGTGTCAAGCAGCACCTGTAGCGCTTTTCCTTCTAATGCTAACTCCAGCTGCATTGCCATTGCTTCGTCCAACCACCCATAAAAGTCTGCCACCGGCTGCTTTCTCGTCGCCTTTGTGGTTCGCTGGCCCCGTCAGGGAGCACTGGGCAGGTGAAGCGGCCGGTACCCAGGTCACTAGAACTCTGTCGTCTTCTTCCCCTGCTTCTCTCCTGGCTGAGTTCTTGCAGCATTCACTCCACTTGACACTGGATCCCACTTCTGACACCAATGTGCAGTTCATGTAATTGTGCTTGTCAAATGTCATTCCTTTGTCTTTTCTTTGTCGTGAAAATTCACAGGCTAGTGATGCATTTCTGGTACAACAATAGTTAAGACATGTTTAATATCAAATCCCCTCTGTATTTACTTTCAATTTATTTGTAAGTAAATACAGAGGGGATTTGATATACTACTTTCCAATTAGTATAATACCAACAAGATACCAATATTAATACAGCAATATAAATACAGCAATATAAATGCAAAAACAGTTTTAGTTATGAGGAAACTATGGCATGACAGCTGCAGGTGCAGCTGATTATTGAAACCTTACTGAAACCCTTTTTTTCTTGTTTTTCTCCAGAGTACTGCTGGGGGACATAACCATTGCAGGAAGTGGAGGAATTTTGTCTGTGTGCGAGATAAGAGACAGGAAGGCTGGAGGTGAGGCGAGGCAACAGCTGCTCTAATGACAGTTGCTCCTTGGATCTGAGCGGGACAAGCAATCCCAATGCATTTGCACTCCACCAAGCCTCATGAATGGTGCATTAGCTCCTAGGTGCTGGCAGCATGCTGTGAGCAGCGGGAGGGGGGTGTCTGCCTCTCTCTTACATAACCACAGCCTCTTTCTCGCACTCTGCAGCAATAGTTACGCACACTGGGATTTCCTCCTGCACAGAGAGAGAAAGATGAAGAAGAATAAATTGGGGGAGGGGGTAAGTGAGACTGGAGGAAGTGAGAGCAACAGAGGGGATTCAAATTCAGGAAGTTGGAGAGAAGAGGATGGAGAAGGGGAGAAACTGTATGAGACTTTTTTTGTTCTATTAGTCATTTTTTTGGTTTTATTATAATGTGCATTATAGAGAAATGACTGAGCTCCTGGTCTGACATTGACATGATGGAAGATGGAGTGTGTGAGTGTGTGTGTGTGTGTGTGTGTGTGTGTGTGTGGGTGTGTGAGAGTGTGTGTGAGAGTGTGTGAGTGTGTGTGTGTGTGTGTGTGTGTGTGTGGGTGTGTGAGAGTGTGTGTGTGTGTGTGTGTATGTGTGCTGGAGGATGATTAATCAGTGTAGATGATGGAATACACGCCTTGTGAATGGAGCAGGAAGGGAACAGAGCTTAAACAGAGCCTAAACAGAGCCACACAGTGTTATTACTATGCTTTCAGTGCCATGATTACATGATTAAAAGGTTAGAAGTACTAGAACCAGGAGCAGGTATCTGCAATATACATTTTATATAGAACCATGCATTTAAAATTCAAGCTGAATAAGAACAACAGTATTGTGTAACTGCAGATGCATGTCTAGCCTTAACCACAGTGTGCAAAGTAATTTTCATTTAAATAATAGTCCATTTAAAAATAAAGACTGACGCCAGTGTCCTAAGCAATTGAAGATAATGGGGAATGAGTTAACATGACTCTAATTGCGCCATAGGAGCACACTCCACCACACCAAATGTCCAATCCAGAATGAGGATTTTTGGTCTGGATTAAATGCAAATTTTAATTCTAGCGTCCAAAACAGAGATTTAGATTTAGCAGCCACAGAGACTCATAGGACTTAGCCTGCATTAAGATCCCAGAATTCTGACAACTCAGATGGGAGGATAGTAGTGTGAAATACCCATTGAAATGCTTACACAACCACCACTCATCTAGTTGCTACTAGCTACTACCTGGAAATGTCCATGCTAACGGGAAGCATTTTTATGTTGTTTTGACTTCAGCTCAAATGGTATGACCCTTAGCATGTGTGCATTATGAAACCAGTAAATATACTTGATAACAGTCCTCTGTGACTGTCAACTGAATTTTTTTGGCTTAAAACAGCAGTTTGTAGTTGAAATATTTCTAAGAATATGTACCAATGCAATATCTAGTTTCATAATTTTCTCTCCAAGCAAGCTTTGTTCACCAGCTGAATTAAATGACTTGGTAACACTTTTCCTGCTGCCTGTTTTGCACTCAGTATGAAGAATGAGGTTAGTTTCTGATGGTGTTCCAGGAGTATTCCTTTGCATACAGCGCAAGTGAGTGTGTAAGTGTATGTGTGTCCCACAGTGACCCAGAGAACCGTGCACTGACTGCACAATTAGCTTTCTGCATAATTCCATTTTCCCCCTTGGCATGAAGCTTGGCGGCTTCCAATCAGTCACCTCTGCAATTAGTCTGAGAACCATCAAACCACTTTTATCAGGTCATTCTTATTATTACACAGACTCTCAGCTGTGCCTTCTCTGATCCAACACTATTTACAGTGGTACATTTCTTAAATTCCAGGCGAAGAACACAGACTGGAGCCATTAAGGCAGAGATGCGATTTGAGAATGAGATTTGCTGTCCATGGTCTTGCAATATTTGTTTTAAAAAATAACATGGAGCACTACCACTGATTAATAACTTTGAGAGCATGTTTGCAGACTGGAGATAAGCTGGATATGGCAGGGGTAAGAAACAACTTATTACTTGAGCAGAGCTATATTTTAAGTCCAACCAGCTTTTCAAGGTCAGTTTTGTTTGTTTTAACTGGATAGTGTGTAGGTCTTGTAACTCTTGGTATTGATAGCAATCTGGTTTTGTGGTTTATTGGGAAGCATCTATTGCCATTTCTAGACATAAGCAAAAAAAAAATGCTTTATTTGACCTAACTGCATGTATAATTTGCAAGAATTCCAATAATCAAGAGCAATTGTGTTAAATTTCTTGTGAATGAAGCATTGAACTCTAATCCCACCCCTCATAGAAATAATCGTAATTTCCCGCTAAATACATCAATAACTATTGAGCACTGTATTCCATGTGTGTTCAGAATCTAATAAAAAAATAAACATAATGAAAATTAATAAAGCAAGCAGACATGTTTTAAAAGTATAGCTTAATATAAACATTTTATTTAGTGCATTTTGTGTATACAACAAATAAGAAACAACTGGAAGGTACCAGGCACAGAGCCCATAGAGACATATGGTTTTCTGGTCTATTCCTGGTAGTTTAGAACACGTAATCCAATGTGGGGTTAATACACATAGCCTACATCATGCAGCTCTAGTCCTCCAATTCCCATTGTCTCCCATGCAACAGATATGTTCACCTAAAAAAAATACAGAAAAGCCCAGAAGCAAACAGCCAAGAGTCCCCCAAAGCGATTTTGAAGAAATTGTGTTTTTTAGAGGGAAAGAGTACATACAGTAGCCCACAAAAAAGGGTCCTCATTTGTACACAACTTGATTTTGTACATGCCCTGTACAAGAGTTTTTTTTCATTTTCACATTTTTCAAGATTTTTTTTTTTCATTTTTACAAATAAGACATATCCTATAAAATGTGAAGCCACCTAAACTTTCACAGAATTAATTTTCTTTATATAGAAAAGCATCACCACAATAAGCTACTAATACACGAAAATGGAGTTTGGGGTTTGGAATGGGATATCTTGTCCTGGCAGTCTTAAGTATTGATGACCAGCTTCATATAAAAAAGAGAATAGATATGAGCAGGTGAGGCAGACACACTAAAAGGGGCTTAGACAAAGACTATGTAACCCAAAGAGACATGAAGGGAAATGCATATCAGCAAAAGCACTTTTCCAGAATACTGAGCCCTCACCTCCACAATGCAAGCAGTCCACCTCAAACACCTTTCTCAGTGAAAAAGGTAAATAATGAGTATTAAAGTCAATTACTCCCTGTCATTATCAGACTTCTTAAAGGGACTTTCTTACATTTCTGTCTTTGGTGTGCTGGAACCTCCATTTACTGATAGAGCCACAAAGAACACTGATTATGAAAGGGGTGACAAACACAATGGACTGATAAGTAATAAATGCTAACGCTGAATTCTAACCATTAGTAAACAGGATCGAGTCGCATATCTCTTGATGCTAAATCCGAGAGGCTGCACTCTACCTTTTTTTGATTAAGATTCCCATGCTGGAGAGGGAAAGTCATTTGAGCCAGTGCACTTGAACGCAGGAGAGCTAGTGCCTGCCCTTCTGCGTGACTGCATGACTTCACACTCAGGAAACACAGAGGACAGAGGGGTTTCTCTACTGCTGCACCTAAAGAAGTTACAGCCCTCACTCTCTGCCTTAAACTTTTTAACAAAGGCACCACTTGATCAGGCCCAAGATGTATCAGCTAGTGATTCTCATAGACAAAAACAAAAGAAAACCTGACTCAGTTTGGTGCTGGAACCAACGTGAGAGGGACTATACTGAATGCCCTGTCATATCAAAGGCTACAATGTTCAAGGTTTGCATGTATGCAATATGCTGTTACTCTGGTGAAAAACTAAAAAAACTAAAAACTACAGCAATCCAATTCAAAACAACCAATCAAATGTTACCCTAGGTCAGGGAAAGGGGGAGGGGGGATGCTATGTTATGTCAGATGTCTTTGTCCTGAACCACCAAAAGTTTAAAAATCTTTTTTTTTTTTAACATTTATTTTTCTTTAGGATAGAAGTATGCGTGAAGTCACGAGCATCCGGAGGTTTTGGTGAAGGCGTAGGGTAAGCGGGCTGGGTCAAAGCAGCTGGGCTACGTGGACTCGTTCTGACTCACAGCTTTGCCTCCATTAAGGACGGCTGATGCACTTCGGCTCTTAGTGGGCGTACCACTGCCAGAGCGCGAGAACTCAGTCAGGTCATGCAGAGAGGGCTCTCGATACATGGTCACTGCAGAGAGAGAAAGAAAGAGAGAGAGTATTCTTTACTGAATGGACCCAACCAATATTAAATACAGAAATAACCAACAAAATCAGTATTTAGAGCTTTGTAACAACCTTTCAATGCACCGACATATGGACACACAGCAAGACTGCTGTCAGTAAAACAGATCATGTGCTTATTAGGAGCTATCCGTCAAGCAAAGTATGTTTTAACTGCCTGTCTAACACGTTGACAGAAACACTTGTTTTTAAGGGAATGTTGTACCTTCCTCTGTGCAGCCAACGTATGTCACTTTAGCTGCTGGCTTTAGAAATACAGCTATAATCTATGTTTCTCTAAAGCATAGCTTTAAACCACACTAGATACTGTCTGGTCTTCTAAACTATGGCTGCAGCACTAAAGGAGACTTCTTTTAACCACAGACAAAGCTGCTTTCCCTACTACATGCCATAAATACAGCACTTCAGTGGAAAGCTGTTAGAATCGATACTTCATGTATTAGGATCGGGCAACCGTGCATAAAGTTGCTCTTTAGTGGGTGTGGAAGAGACAGCGAGACTGGAGGCTCGTCATTATCAGTGCAGTCAGTAATGCTGTCTGACCACCAATTCGTCATTAAGGTTAAGCCTTAATGTGTCCTACTATGACTATAATTCTGTCTAATTAATGTCTGAGGTGTTGACCACATCCTTTGAAAGCACTTTTCTGAAGATTTTTCTTTTTATAACAGGCAAATTGCTTGAGCTTGTAAATGTAGACATGGTGCACAGTAGCAGCAGACAGATCATTGTATTTCTCAGTGACACTGTACAAGTTTGAACTCCCTGTAGAGAGAATTCACTGGGGAGTTAATAATTTACTTAAAATATCAAAAATGTAAATTTTACTCCTTTGAACAGAGGTGGAAAAATGTATTAAGGCACATACTGTAAATACATCAGTTTCCATCAGTTTTGACTTAAAGACGTAAAATAATAGTCCCTTTTAATTATGACCAAAGTCTTCTCCCATTGAATCATTAACATGCTTATGAACAATCTAACAAAATAGTAAGACACTGATATTTATGAGAATCACATTCAACCAAACTGAGTGCAAGCATTGGGCAAAGTAATGTAAAAGAGCAGCTGACCTTTCAAAGGCTTGGGCAGGAAGTGTGCGGCAGGCTTGTTCTTCTTTACATGGTTGCCCTTCATGATCTCGCCCTCCTTGTTCAGGCCCAGGTACCAGCCCCTGCCTGACTGCTGTTGTCTGTAGATCATGGAGGAGTATGTCACGTAGTAGTTCTCAAACACAGACTCCTTAAATTTGCACTCTGGTGTGAAATGTTCCTGCAGAGCAAAAGGGAGAAGAAGAAGAGAATGAAGAGCAGGCATGAGGGCCTTCAATTGGCCAGGGAGCTGAAATCACTTCGCCAGGTGAGGTAGTGAAAGCTCATGTTCAAGGAGGGGGTGCGGTATAAAATAACACAAAGAAAAATGGATGTAGACACATGCTGACGCATATACATATTTAACTGTATTCCAGTCCCAGCTAAGACAAATGCTCAAGTGTTTGAGCCGCATTACATTTTCACTCTCCTTCACCTATGGATTATCCTCATCTTCTTTCTTGCTTTTACTTTCCTGAACAAAAATTACACTCCTGCTATATTTATCCTGTAGGCTTTTATAACCTATCCATCTTTGTTCCTAACTGGCTTTCTGAAATAATCCCTTACCTCTATGTAATAGGGAGAATTGGTACAGCAGTACCTTATAACGAAGGATTAAAGCCTTAGCTCATTGCCCTGACCTAGCCTTGTTGACCCTGACCACAGTTCCTAATTAAGACAGAGCTTCCTTCCCAACAGTATCGATCTAATGAGCTAAGCACCATCTAACAGTCTAAGAGTGTGAAATGGTGATATGGCATACAAACTACACATCACCCCACATCCACTTGTTTTCTCATTGACTATCCTACTCACACCCTGAAGCTTATTGTAAAGCTTATCCAAGACAAAACAAACTCAAGCTAATAAATTACTATACAATGACTAGATTCTCTTCAGTGACTATGTTTAAATGCACAGATCTTTATAAATCCGAATAAATTCACTCGGATCGTAGATTCTGACTGAACTCAGCCCTCTGCTGAAAATCATGATTTACAAGTACGTTTGCATTAAATTGCATTACGGAACTTCACCTGTAATCTTTAGTCATGTGAACTCTCTTTTTACAATGTGATTCTATGCAAAATTGAAAAATAGCCCATGATATAATTTAGACAAATGATGGTATGTAAATTCTGGAACCGATATAGGATTTTTATTTAGATGTAAATATTTAGATGCTATTTGGTGTAAAAGACAATATGATGTTTGATGATGGCTGATTACCAAATTATCAAATATCCATTAAACAGAACTGTAGTCTTTACTGTCTATTAATGCGAACATTCTGTTTTGCCATGCAAGCACAGAGAGGTGGCAAGCAATTTGTGTCACAAAGCGCAGAGAGGAGAATGCAGGTGTGGGTTTGAATTTTATTAAAAGTAGTCAATGCAAACAAACCAGAAGGATGAAGCAGTAATTGGAAACCATAAACAGGCAGAAGGTCAGGCGATCAGCAAACGGGCATAAACTAGGCGAGACTGAACGGGTAGGTAGCTAAACAAATGAAGGTCAAAACCAGAGATACAGGCAAATAATCAGAATTAGAATCACTTTTTTGGCCAGGAACATGACTTGTACTAGGAATTCGACTTGGTAAACAATGGTGCCTACATACAGGGACAATACAGAGCACAGTAACAGACAGAAGACAATATAGATATAAAATACACAGGGACAACAAGGTACATAATACTCACTTGAAAACAATAAATATATTGAGTATATATATATATATATATATATATATATACACACACTAACTGAGCACTTTATTAGGTGCTAATATACTAATACTGGGTAGGGCCTCCCTTTGTAGCCCATCCGCCTCAAAGTTCAACG
>JAOUQW010000034.1:14431954-14442816 GCA_028565825.1 Olivaichthys viedmensis | reverse complement strand
AGTTCATGTCACAAAACTCAGAGAAGAGTCTTTATACAACGCATGAGATATAGCAGAAATGGTATCAAAGCAACATGAAACACATCACCAGCTCCAATAAAGTGTATATAGAGTTTGTGAAAGATGCACTGATGCTATAATTAGATCAGTGTACCTGGGCCTGGTGAGAAGTCTTCACTCCTGTCTACTAATACAGTAGTATGTGAGCTGGTTATGCTCCTCTGCATTTTCCGTCTCATCCATCTCATCAGTCTGATGATTCACCATATGGAGGACGCTTATTAAGTGTAGGAGAAAGAGGGAAATAATTGTGTGTGTTTTTGGTAAGAATAAGGCACCATAGTAAACAGCAGCAACCTGGAGATCTTTTCTTGGAAACTCTCTCACTTCCTCAGTCCTGTCAGTATCATGGGCTGCTGTCATTTTCTGCAGGTACATCCACCACATTGTGAAATCCGGACATTTGCAGGGACGCAGAAAGTTCTTTGCAGGGATGCAGATAGATGATTGCGTATTTATGCCTTAACATGTTTAATCAGCCATGGATATTGGATGACAATTCTAATTTGTCTATAGCTTGCAGTTACAACAATCAATCTATTAGGATTGACCCTTGTAGCATGAGGTCTCATCGTAGGCATAAGAACGATGTGGGGCAAACTATTACGCATACACATAAGAACACGCGCACACACACACTTAGTGAAAGACAGATAGGCAGCTGCATTCGTGCTTCCTACATTTTCAAGTCAAGTGTTTCAAGTTTGCAGTGTCCTGCTGGCAAAACTGAATAGCAAGCACGGTAAACAGAAAAGTTCATTATTGGCTAAGTTTGCAGTTATAGCCAGCTCTTTCATTCAAACCAAAAAAAACCATATGGTTGTTTGTTGTTTGTCCTTTTGTACTTTGACTGGACAATGTGTGTTTAGTCTATTTACATCTAGTTTCTCCTTCAAAGACATTGTGAAAAATGGATGATCGAGTAAATAATCCACCTCATTCGTGTTTATTACACCCATTATTGTATTTTACATACGCTTTCTCAATCACTGCTGATGATGTGTTATGGGTATGTCAGCGAAGCAGGCTTAAAGGTATTAACCAAAACTGTGACCAAATTTAGAGGGTGTTTCACTATACACTAGTGTTCAAAAGTTTTCCATTTTTTTTCAGATACATCTATGAAATGATTGTAATATGATTCTAGTTTTATGCAGTTGGGTTTCAAATCATTTGTAGAAAGCTGTAAAACATCATTTGTCCAGAGTGATGACTCCAAAATGACTATAAGTTTTATAGCATCAAGAGTGATGTTAATATAAACATTAATATCCAGAATGCCTCTTTTTTGGAAAGCGGTGATCAAATATGGAAGTGAATACGTAAATAACATACTGGAATTATCTGTGTATAGTAATTTCACCTTCATCATTAAATTTGTATCATATATATTTTTTAAAAACCTCTAAAAATACCTTTTGGTGTCTGGTTTATATTATGTATATATATATATTAGATCTACTACATTGTATAAGAGTTTAGTGAATAGAGTAATGACTGTTCATAAAATATGATGACCGGTGATTCCAAACTTTTGAACGCTAGTGTATGTAATCACTTGACACGACTGTCAACGATAGGCTGTGCTAATCTATAGTCTGGGATAGAAAGAAATCAGCCCCAGCCTTCATATCGTTCTGTGTATTTTTACGACCAATGTTGGTAGTGTTATTGTTCTTGGTTCCACAAACGTCCAAAACAATCTGTTTCAAGGCATTTGTTAACAGCAAATAAGCCAAGAACGCCAAAAAATAAACCTTATTTTGAGATCTTTTTTCTATGAAAGAGAAACAGAGCTTAGCCTTGCTAGCCCATTTATACCAGCTGAGCCTGCTATTTGTTATTTATAAGTTCTTCAGCTTTTTAGTCACAGTCAACTAAACTACAGATGCATGGCAACCTCTTCCTGTCATAGGAGGAATCCAAGTCAGTTGAAAAACAAATAAAGACTGGAAATGTGTTTAGATATATAGTGTGCGTAGTGTGAGTCTTCATGAAAATGTGAGAAAGGGAAAAGTGCATGTTTTTGCATCACCATAGTAACTAGTGCTTGTGCCAAAGAACCAACTTTTGGTTTCTTCCAAGTGTGCTTAAGATTGCAACATATTCTTGTTCCTGTTTACTACCATGTCCCCTTGTTTGATGCCTGCAAATAACTAAGACCCTTCATGAACGTTCCAGGCTTTCAAAAGTAAGTTTCAGGTGGTTCTCAGACGCACATCTGATCAACCATAAACCAGGCTTTAAAGGGAGCAAGGAAGGAATGAGGCACAGGCATACATGAGGTGATAAACACCCACCTTCCCAACACTGCAGTCATTCCATCTCCAGAACAGCACTGTGTGTTGTCTACTTTAAATACTGCTAAGACATGATGCACTAGTTATGACTGATGCTTGAAGTAGTCGAGGTTATGAAAACATCTTGTCATGCAGTGCATCCAGATTCTGATTCACAAGCCCAGCTGCACACAGTCTTCCGTACTGACAGGCAGCCATATGGAGTGAGGGAGTAAATGAGAGAGGATGCATCATGTTTTTACAGCGATGTGCATGCATAAGTGAAGTGAGAGAGGGGGGAATGTTTTTGAGAGTCAATGGCAGTGTGTTACTATGCAAGTGCCAGCACACTTGATGTTTTCAGATACTTTCCAATATAATTTATGTAACAACGTAGAACTGATGAATGTTCTTAAAAGCAGAAAAAACTGGTGCTAGTGTAGATTAAAAGTCACACGATATGTGTGTTGTGTGTGTGTGTGTGTTCGTGTGGCTGTATGAGCACCATAGGGTACTTCTTTTCTGTCAGACCTTTTACATAAAAACGAAAAAGCACAGCATACAAACAATGACAGAAACATACATACACACACCTCACTTGTTAAAGAGGCTAATGGTACTTACTGATGTGTACAGGTAGCCTTCACTGTTCATGGCCAGGTAGAGTTTCGTCTGGACGCCCTGGATGGCTACCACTCGCAGACCCACTGGGATGAGGTTAAACATGGCTGCGCAGGAGACACAGAGAGATAGGCACTTACTAATCTACTTAAAGAATAGTTAAAAATTACACACTTCCTCAGTTGTAATATTCGAAAAAAACAACAACAACAACAACAACCCCTTTGTGCCCCCCAAGTGCTTGTTGTGCCCATATAATCTGTTAAAAAATTATTTATTGATGTTTATTCAAATATATTTGTTATAAAAATATTCAGTTAACATTTTAATAAAAACAAATTAAGCTACCCAAAATTTTATTGTATTTGCCATGATAGCATAACATGCCTTCTTTTCAAACACTGTCTTTCAGAGCCAAGCTGTATCTTAACCCCAGTTGTAGTTATTAGTGGTACTTAAGTAGCTAAAAGCATTGTGCCTCCAACAAGCTACAATGGAGAAGTTGACACAAATTCACCCATCGCACTCAGTCTGACAGGCCATCGGCAAAAGATATAGACAAAGACAAGGCAAGTGTTAACAGTAGGCCTCCTGTTAACAATAACGGAAATCGGCTGCTGCCCCATCTAATATGCCCAGGAAAAATCACTGGATCCAGAGAAAATGGGACCCAGAATTTTTTGCTGGTTTCAGTTGTAAGGTAGGGTGCATTTACATTTGTTAAATTTACTTGCAATATAGTCCACGGTAAAGTAAATGTTTCATTTTTTAGTGTAGTTTATTACTTGGCACCAGATAAAAAATAATAGAAATGTAGTTATAAACACTTCTAATAATTAGATCATAAAAGCTGTGATTGAAGATTATATCTGAAAACGCCTGGCAGACCACTACATACATTCAAAATGCGATGTTATATAAGACTAAGAGCTAGACTGTAAAATACAATGTCAAGTTCGTGATAAAAGTTCCATGCCCGCAAACTTGGACGAGGTTGAAATTATGCATGTTGTAAAAAATGTCATGTGGACCACTGACCAAATGCAAACAACACTTTTCTCAGATGTGGTTTATCTATTTATTTTTACTTTCTTTTGAGGAGAAATGAAGCCAAACCAATGTAATAGAATGAGCTTGGCTTTTTGTTGATGTGTGTTTGCTCTTTGACACTTCCTCTCTCTCTTTTCAAACTCAGCTGAATAGAGTTAGTGAACCATGCTTGAGCTCTGCCTGCCTGGAACTTCTGAAACTGCCAAATTGCCTTGCACCTTTGTCCGTCTCCCATGCCATAAGCCAAAAAACCTGACACTCTCTCCCTTTCACACTCCATGTGCCAGAAGGAAAAACAGAGCAGCCAGCTACCCAAGGCTGTGCTGGCATCCAGAGAGAAAAAAGAACACATTACCATTTGTGCCCTATCATGGGTTATGTAACATTTGGTTATTAAAAACAAAGTGAAGAAACTCTTTGTACCAGAGTAGGGGCTCTAGTAGAAACAACTAGAAGAACAGCAATAATAACATCGGCTTTTCTTTATAGCACAAAAATCTAACCTGTGGGCTTTATAGACTGAACAACAGAAAACACATCATTGCTCTCATGTGTAACTAAACAATTAACAACGTGACCACTGAACAGCAACTGTCTCTTCACATAATCCTTTTCAATAAATGACAATGCAGCATTTTTAAAATAAAGAGGATGTGGAGGTTGGTTAACAATCTGGAAGTGTTCAACAATATGATCTTTTCAAATATTCAAGATGTTGACCCAACAAATTAACAAATAAGCAAACAAAATATTCAACCAATCAAAGGCCAACTGTTCACCTAATTTATTAACAAAATTTAGCAAATTAGCATTCTAGTTGTTTCTTTGTTTACTTTAATTCCAATATTGAACTGCCTTCTATAAAAGGCACACTTAGCAATATAAGGAAAAACTCACAGCATAGTAGTTACTTCATTTATGATTAGAACCTTCTTTGCTGTTTAGAACCTACTTTGCTTTCTTGACCTGTTCACAGTATGTTGTATGACATGAATTAGACTTGAAAAACAGGGTGAAAAATGTAGATGAAGAAATATATGAAAGATTTCAGAATCCTCTGCTGCTCTAGTTGCTCTGCTGCCTTTGTCCTTAATTCTAACCCCAATCCACTTGTTGGCACCATCTTACTGTATATTGTAGTACTTCATTAAAAGTATAGTCCATGATTTGTAGTCAGAACACCTTTTGTAATATTTGGTGAATTTCTCCTCACATTCTGGATGCTGTCAATAAAATATCTGCTCAGATGAAAAACTCAGGTCTCTGTGGTGCCCGAAGATCTGCAACTGGGAGACAAAACAAATAATGTGGACCACCAACATCCAACCAATCAATCTCTATTTGCTAATCAATCATGTTGCCTGTCAATCCATAAAGGTTCCCCTCTTGCACTAGCATTCAGGTGTTCTAGCCAAGGCATGTGTTTTTGGGGCGTGGCTTTGGTGGGAACAGTGAAAGGAGGGGCTATTATAAATTTTGAGTTTTAGCTAGTTTCTGCTCACATTTACCAAAATCACTGACTATACCTTTAAAAATGCAGTAATCAAAAATAAAGATAGATGAGGATTTTAGATAAATTATGAATGTCATAAAACAATGTTAAAGACAACCTAAAATCAAAACTGACCTTTTTAAAAAATAATCTTGTTAGCTCATGTTCTTGATCGGATTGTGCACGATTCATAATCACTTAAAAGACAAAATTCTTCCATGTCCATAATCTTTCACTAAAGTGCAGCGACTTTTTCCCGCTTCTAAACGGCCTCTGATTTTTTGATTGCATCACGGTAGAATTGTGGGCGGGACAAACATGTATCATAACCAATCATTTTATGTCATGTTTCACCTCCCCCTAGCCCCTGATTTGGCTCGTGCTCGCAGCGGTACCGATTAACTTTTCACAAGCCAATCAAATCCCAATGGATAAAACCAAAGTCCTTTGCGTCCAAATATGCCGTTTCACTTGGAAATACGTCACGTTGAGGAAAAAAAAATTGTTCAAATTTCCATTTCACGTTGTCTTTAAATTTCATTAATGTTTTTTAGTGCCACAGCCACCAGTCCATCTTCTATTTCTCCTCTCTGGAGCAGTATTCCACATTGGCTTACACCCTGCCTTTATTTCCCTACAGCTTTCATCCCAGAGATGAGCAGCACTGATTAATATTTGATGCAGCGTGATGGCTTCAGCGGTCCTGCTCTTGTACACTGTGGCTCCACTCAGCAGCTTTACCCAGACTACTGTTAGGGCAATTGGTTGAAGCTCTCCCTCTTTTTAGCCCCAACCTGCTTCACTAATCCCACATCAAGGGTCTGCCTCAGCTGCACTGAGCTCCACCTGCAGAGATCACTCATCTCTCTGGCCTGCACTTTAAAGAGGCATACCTCACTGGACTGGGGGGAATGACACTCTCTAAAATGAATGAGCTAAGTAGGGTGGGGCTGCTGCATGGCAACAATTGCCGGTTAGCAGTGATAGCTCTGGTGCTGAATTAGCCATGATGTCTGCTGAAAACTCCCTCAAATACACACACACCACAGAGACACAGGTGAATCTCATTCCGAGGGATTACCATGGCTTTACTAGTGGGGGTTTTGGAGGGGATAGTCAATTACCTCCAGCTAATGGAGCACCTGGGCAAAAATACAGCAGGATTTCCAAAGATCAAGTTGAGAGCGCAACCACCACATACTTACTCTTGTATACCAAAGAAGCATCTACACAGAAACAGCTCACTAAGTGATGTGACATGGCAATCATCTACCTAAGACAATATTGTTGAATAAGTAAAAACCGGACTGACTTCAATGTTTCTGATAGGCCCACTATGCATCTTACATCACATTTACAACAGTGGTACATTTAGTGGTACACATATAGTACATTTAGACCAATTAAGTTATTTGAGTACAAATGAACTTCAAACTGATGAGCAAACCTTTTTTTTGCAATCATTTTTTACATTTTTTTTACATTCGCTAGGCTACTATAGTTTTGGATCTTGTAATGCTCATACTTTTTTTGGCTGCCTCATTTGTAAACTGTTTTAGGGACAGACCTTCTCAGACATATGACCTGTGACAGAATTGATTAAATAGAAGTACAAACTTACATTATAAAAGGTGAAAAAGACAAGTTAACACTAATAAGATTTTAGATTGACAGAAAAGCCTTCTAGCCCAGACACATTGATTTGAAATTGAATTATGTCCTCAGTGGAAAGAGACATAATGCAATAGAGCAGCCAAACATGACATTTAGTGGCCAAGATGAGCGTTTGCTCTGCTACTACACAAATCTAATCAGAGCTTAGGATGGAAACAGTTGACTTTCAGGAAGATTTCTTTTCATTCAATATCCACTGGCTACACTCATATCACTCTAATTTCAGATAATGCAAGAAGCTTGATTCTGATCAAACAAGTTCATAGGAACCATGTGAAAAGGATATCATTTTTGTAGCCAGGAATTTCACTACAATTATTTCACTAGATGCATTTGAAATGCTTTCTAATAATAAATGGAAATTCTGCTCAGTTGCTCAACAACAAAAGTTGTTGAGCAACTGAACAAGGTTAGGGTTAAACATAATGCAAGCAATTAACTCTTGTGTGAAAAATTATGTTTTTTAAATTTTGACTAAAAGTTAAACAATAATAATTTCCAACATGAAAATGTTATGTTTTTTGTAATAAACTTAAAAATGTATTAATCATATTTATATTACATATATTACATAGTATTTGCTCAATTCGCATTTTTATCATCCTTGAAAGTATCAACATGAATGTTAGCCGTCTATTAGGAGACCTTTTAAATGACATTAAGCCCTATAACCAACCTTGTGGGCCAGGTGCATTTACATTTAGTCTTTAAATCAGACATCCAAATAAACCAGCTTCCTGTAAGGAATGCATTTGGTTACCTGATAAGCCTGGCAGGATAGTGGTATTTCCATAATTAACATCCTTGGAAGCATCAACTCTGTTAATGCTAGCTGCCTATTAGGAGGCCTTTCATATGCTCTTTAGCTGTATAATCAGTCTTGGAGGCCAGACGCTTTTACATTCAATCTTGAAACAGATACTCCAATGAACAAGCTGTCTGTAAGGAACACATTATCTAAAATGGCATTTGGCTCGCTGATCAGCCTGACAAGATTTTGGTATTTCTAACCAAGCATTAAAGCCATCCCCTTTTCCTCCAAGTTCACAGAAATGTACCTTGGTACCTACCTTAAATGTTAAATGTAGTAATTACGAGTCATGATGAACTACTTAAGCAATGCCAGGTGACTACCATTGCTAAGAGAGCTAACTACCAAGCTAGATAGTGGTCTTGCTAGTTTACAGTACGTTAGCTAGCTAGGTAATACAGTTAACTAGTGAGCTACAGCACAGACACGCAGATAGGTAGCTTTTTGATTGTTTTCATATGGATCAATCAGATTAGCTGTGCTTTTAAGTGTGGTACACAGCCTTACAGTTGGCTGTGCTCTGTAGTGGAAGTCTGCAATCCCAAATGGCACGCTTACGGTCACTTACGCGTGCCCCTGAGATCCACAAGGCTTTTAGGTGTCCTGTTTATTATTTTGGGGTTCAAAAGGGTGAACTTATAAAGGACTTGATAATTAGCTTATGAGCTGAGTCAGATGGTGTTAGAAGCAGGGAAAACTCAGGCCAGTGGGCCTCCAGGACTGGACTTCAGAAACCCTGCTCTAGTCACACTTTGACAAAGCCTGCATTCATGTGGACTCAACAGTGGTACTCTTACCCAAAACTTCTTGTGATATTGGCGAGGACCAATACTAGTGGATGGGGTTGTTAAAACAGAGAGCAACACAGTGGATGTAACAACATTAAAACCAAGCATATAGAAAAAGATATTCAAATGTATTTTGAAGTTTCTTTTGTTATTAATTAAACTTATCGTTGAGCAACATTAGTGTTGCAACTTGTGTAAAACATTTGATTAAACAGAGTATGATTGCCTAATTCCATCTACGGCCTACAACATTTGATATGGCGCTACTGCATACAAGTAGGTGATTTGGCCATGGTACATCATTCATATTTATTTGTGTAATCTGTTTTGGTGAAGGGACTTTTGGTAAGATGACTCTGAACTTCATCTCTGCTGGGAAAATGCTGAATTTCACCAATAATTGAAACACATCTGCAATAGCATTTGAGAGGCGTCCCACAGCTCACAGCTATGCACCCTTGAGGACTTGAACTCTGGCACACCATAGGTTTGCACTTTGTTAACATCACCAACAAAGTGGAGGAGGACCGCAGAGTTTAGGGCGCCATTTGGGGCAGGGCTTCAGTTGATGTTCGTGGTACCTTTCTTCCTTCTGCAATAAAATGATAGGACTTTGTATATATAAAACATAAAGGTGATTTAATCCCTTTCACATTCCCTCTATCTCTTATTTACCCTTCCACCTGTGCACACACACACACACACACACAAACATACCCTGCCAAAATGAGCATCCCCAAACAATTGAGGGGATTTTATTTGTCTATTTCCACATATCTTGGTTTTATTGATATAAACTTGAGGGTTAAGTAACAGAAAGAGATACATTTTAGAGAATTAGTGCATCTGAGCAGACAAAAACACACACACACACACACACACATATACACACTCATACACACACACACATATATATTATACACACATACACACACTCACATATATATATTATACACACACTCATACACACTTATTATACACTCATACACACACACACACATATATATATATTATACACACATACACACACACACTCACATATATATATTATACACACTTACACACACACTCATATATATACACACTTATTATACACTCACATACACACTCACATACACACATTATACACACACTCACTCACACACACTCATACACACACTCACTCACACACACTTATTATACACTCATACACACACTCATACACACACTCATACACTCACATACACACTCACATACACACATTATACACACACTCACTCACACACACTTATTATACACTCATACACACACTCATACACACACATACACACTCATACACACACATACACACTCATACACACACATATACACACACTCATACACACACACACATATACACACACTCATATATACACTCACACACACTCATACACACTCATACACTCATACACTCACACACTTACACTCATACACACACACACTCATATATACACTCACACACTCACACTCTCATACACACACACACTCATATATATACACACACACACACACTCACACTCTCATACACACACACACACATATACACACACACGTACACACACTCACACACACACTCATACACACACTCATACTCACACTCACACACACACACTCATACACACACACACACTCACACACACACTCTCACATTCACACACACACTCACACTCACTCACTCACACACACACACACTCACTGCCTTGCTGAGAATGAAGCACCACCCAAATCATATCTGCTCAGTGGTGGTCCCTGTCCATTGATAGAGGAGGGGGGGGCAATACGTTGTGCAAATCAACAGATGGGCTACAGTCAGTAATTGTACACCTGCAATCTTACAAATTCTTCAGCTATTGAATTTGCAATTAATATAATTAGTAAATTTATATGTAAATTTCCCAGCCGGCGCTTTTCTCCTCTGACTAAAGTGCGTTGTTGGACGGATAAGTAGAAAAATCTGTGCTGTGCTGGGATGTTTACATTGTTCCAATAGTTGGGCAGTGGTGGCTCAGTGGTTAGGGCACTGGGCTGCTGATCAGAAGGTTGTGGGTTCAAGCCTCAGCTCCACCAAG